>VZRQ01002392.1:608284-623818 GCA_013397975.1 Machaerirhynchus nigripectus | reverse complement strand
ATCCACCCCCCCCCCCCCCCGATCTGTCACTACTACCTTCATGGCTTTATTCTTTTTCTACTTGTTAGTTCTCCTTCACAAGGGACACCACCTTTTCTTGAAGGATATTCCAGAGGCCAGTGCTCACTGGCCAGAAACCTTGCATGAAATATTGCTGAATTTTTGGTAGTGACGCCCTCATGTTGTGTGAGGGTGTTTGCTGCAGTTGCAGCAGGAGGGCTTGGACAGCTCCTTGTTGTGTTTATCCGTGCAGACTCTTGTCCCTGCCTAACTGCAGTCATGGCCTCGTTCCTCACAGCTGCAAGTTATGGTTAGACCAGGCCAAAAGTTTGGGCATGATCCTATGTTAAGTAGATAAGCTACAAGGAATGATACCAGCGACTCAGAAGATGATATCTCCCTGGCCAGACGCCAAGTGTGGTTGGCAAAGACTCTACTGCTCCTACAGAGTTCCTCCTTCCAGCTTTCCCACTTGGTAACCAGAGATCTCGGTCAGTCCGGCTTTTGGGTCTTCCTGCAAAAAGGATGCACTTCCACCCTGGATAAATATTCTACTGCTGTGAGTCCCCACAGGGACAACATCCCTTGGGAGTTTCAGGACACCTCCTGAAGCACAATAGCTTGGATAAGATTAGTGCCACATCCTAAGTTTAGCCAAATTACCTTGACTGATAAAAAGGTCCCTAAAGTCAAGTCCTCACCATCTGTCATTATCAGCGCTCTCAAGGGCTTGCAACAGCATCCCAGAATAAGTGAAAAATTATTTGATAGCATCACAAATATTAGGGCCAAATTCCAGTTTGGCTAACTGGATCCTGCTTACCAAAATATTCCCTGTTAAGCAAAAGGAAGGTGATCTGCTGCTGTTTTTGGCCTGGACTTTTGCACAGTTGTTACTGTGCACTTTGATCCTGTAGGTTTCCACCTGCGAGCTGGTGAGTCAAATGACATCTTAGCACCAGAGCATCAGAGAACAGTTTGTTTTACTACAAAAATATTTGGGGAGTCTGAAGGATGAAAGGTATTACATGCAAGCAAGAAGTCATTGTTCCTTTTTTTTTCCGTTACAGATTTGCAGCTGTTTTGCTGCTGAAGATTATCCATTTTTTACACTGGTCTAGATGAGGGATGAGGAAGAGGGGATCTTTAAAGAATTTTGAGAACTGGTCAAAATGCACACGTGACCAACCAGAGAAAAAAAATTCACCTCAATTACTCAAATATAAAGCTCAGTTTTAAAAGTTTGATCTTCCATGTCCCAAATATAATTATTTTGTATCATGCTTCCCATTTATGTCCTGTTAAATTCTTGATTTCTTTCCAATGCGCTTTGCACTTTGTTAAATATATAGTGAAGAAGGATGCTGAGCATGTCACCTATTTCCTTACAGTAATTAAAATATTTCCTTCTTCATTCTCTCTTGAAAATGTTTCTTTTCAGATATCTGCCACAGGTGGATGTTTTCTTGAAACAAATGGATTTATGATTAACCCCTTCTCTCTGAAGTCTGTTTTAATCACTGTGTAATCACAACTGTTTAATCACTTAAAACTGAAGTTTTAGTCACTGTCTCCAGAAGTACCACAATTAGATTTTTAGTCAAATATAAATACAATCTCTCTTAATCTTGTCATATTGTAGAATTTTCCTTTTTCATTAAAATTCCTTTCAGTGCTAACAGTACTTACTCCAGAGTGTGAAAATATGTAATTGCTTTCAACCGCAATGTTGATAGGTTAATTTTTTCTCAAGATGTATACTTTTTACCCGTATACTTTGAGATTGTTGTCTACTACATTTATTAGTCCTTTCTGGAATAATGGCAGTCCTATTCTACTATTAACTTTACCAATAAAAGAAATAGGGCAATCTAAAAATGAGAAGTCCAGCCTGTGACAGCTCATCATACATTATAAACCAGCCTCAGCACATCTGTGGGTAAATTGTCTCTTGTGAACTGTTCTACAGCTGTTAGGGTTCATGTTGTTCCCCTATAAACCAGAAATAGGAATTTTTATTACCTCTGGCCATAATTTAAATTACATGAGCCCAGCTCCGTGATGTAGGTTAGTGTGCTGTCATGCAGTTCGGCTTCTATTTTGGCACACTACAATGCAGCTCACACATGAACTCTACCATCAGTGGACATGTGATAGGAACAGAAAGGATAAACACACACAGTATTAAAAATGCTAGAACAAAACCTTAGGTCTATAAAGAATTATTACTGTACTTGCACTGATTCTCAGAGGTTATATTCTTGGCAGCTTCACATCACCAGAGTGAATGGTTTGAGCACTTCGCTCGTACTCGACAAACACTCTAAAGGTCAGTGCTGTCACCCTTTCACTAAACATCACCAAAAATAGCTACATAGCTGTTCCAGGAGCTCTTATTTTATTTATTGGATAAAATTTGTGCTATAAGGTTTTTTCCCAGGCCTTACATTGCAAAAAACGAAACCAGGTTTTTTTAACAATTATTAAAAGTTAGTATTTTTGAGTAATCTGACCAAATAAGAAATGTATTCCACCACAATATTTTTTAAAAATAATTTTACCTTTCAAATTTAAAATATATCACATCAGGACTAAGAATTTCTTATCTTGTCATAAAAAATATCACACACTCCCCCTCCTCCCTACATATACTTCTTTAACTAGAAAAAGGGGTATTATAAGAAATATGAAGAGGTCACAAAAGAAATAAAAAAATACACACCCCAAAATGCAGAGTTAGAAGAGCAAAAAAATGAAAACCATTTCATAAATTCCAGCAAGAAGCTGAAACTGTCCCTGACTAGATTTAGCCAGAAACCTGTACTTTCCCACTAAATTGCAAGCAGAAACATTTATTTGGTGCATGTATACTTAATGGAAGAAATACATATGTCATAATCTGAATTTTTCCTTAACAAGTCATATTCATTCCATTCTTCTAAGACTTATACTTTGATATACCTTAGAGTAAGCTGCAGTTTATAAACTGTGAGGACCCAAAAGAATGTGAATGTTACTGTAAGCCTGTTCCAGCAACTTGCTTTAGAAAGTCATAAACATTATGGATAATTAACAACCTAATGGAACGCTGAGAATGAAGGTCTTGCTTCTCTGTGCACTTCTGGGCTTGCCTTTAATTGGTAAGAAATTTCCAGGGCTATAAACAGAACACGACATCTAAGCAACACTCAAAATTTACTTTTGGCTTTTCATATCAAATAAAAATAACAATCATTAGCTTTCTGATTAACTTTCATAAATCATCATGGCTTGAATAGAGAGTTGCTCAAACCCAAGACTTGGATTAAGGATTTTTGCATGTCTCCTCTTTAATGTCATTCAGTTTGTCATTGTAGGAAACAATGTCTCTAAATAAGTAATTAATCTTTCATTTTGATTGCAGCACAAAATGCATCAGAGAATCACGATATCATATCAAGGAGCTGTGATGGTTAACATGTGGACTCCTGAGAAGCTCTCAAGAGCCTTCTTTCCTGCTGTGCCCCAGATTGAACCACATAACCCTGAGCTAACAGCTCAGTATCTCTACCTGCAACAGGCATTTACATCCTTAGTCTCTTGATGCCACAAGCTCAAGGAATGTGGTGGTGGTGACACCAAGCCTGGCTTTGCATAGAGCTCTGGACAGCCCAGCATACTACCAATTTAACTAAATGATTCCTTACCCTCACCCTCACTATGAATAGTGAATTAATAAAAAAACTTAGTCCATGAGAAATGTTTCCCACAGTTTTCTAATCTTTCAGGACATGTGACATACAACAGAAATAAGCTGTGATTACTTTCGGGACTGACTAAACAGGAATATAGCTCCAAACAACCAAAGGTTCGGAAATAAAACACTGTTTTTCATTTTGGTTTGGGGGTTTTTGTTGGGTTTGTTTGTTTCTTTTTTCCCCCACAAAGAGGAACACAACTAGCTGTTCCAGATGTGAGCTTCCCCAATAGTTGTTTATTAAGTGCGAGGCCTTGCTCCAGCAATTAAAACCTCTGGGACCATATGCAAACCAGAACATTTGCATTTGGCCTTGAGCAATATACTTCCTGCACGACAGTGTGCTCCCCACAGTTTTGAACATGATGACAGACTGAAGTAACCAAACCACCCGAGAGCCAAGAACCTGCGATAATCCAACGGGAAGGATTACGGGCTTTATAAATAATAACATGGTAAACTAGCACAAAGTCTGTGAAAGAATCAGGCTCTGAGGTGACCATTACTGTAAAGCTGGGAAGGTTTTGTCACGGATACCAGCCAGCCAAAGGTAGAAGATTAAAAACAGGGGAAGACTCACTATTTTGAAGCTGATGAATGTGATCTCTGTGATTGACCTTTCAGGGCCCGATTCTGATCTTGAGGGAATAGGCTGGATGTCATCAACTGCATGGGCTCATGGAGATCTAATGATAACATGCCCCCCCTGACCTGTCTGGCCAGCTGCCATCCCTAGTCTTGTATTTTATAGTCTCTTGAAATTAAAATACAATTAAACATCTTTAGAAATAATTTCAATAATTTCTGAACAAAGTAGCTTGCATCACCCTGTGCAGAGTCATAAAAATGGTTTTCATTTAAATACAAATAAAAAATAGGCAAAACTTTGAATTTGTAGTTATTCTAACTTGCATTTATTTACATGTTAGAAAAATGGCTTTATATTCCTTTCTTTTTTGCAGTCTGGGGACCTCAGATGGATAAACTCTACTCCTAGATAAGATTAATTTTATTCCTGCTAAATCAATCAGAACATCGTCTTCCTCTTTTCACAGCATCTTCAAAATACGACTTGAGTGGACACAAGTGCTGGGGGCTGTGCCAGGGGCTTATTCTCATATCTGTGTAAACTACATCCCTGGGGGACAGAATTAATTTCTATGCAAACCATTCATTTTCCTCATGATTTACCAAGAATTTCATAGTACACATCCTAAAATGAAATTAAAAGAAAAAAAATCTTATTAGATCAGAATGAAGCCCTAAAAGAGGTTTTAAGCTACGATATTTTTTAAAGTTTACAAAAAATTGTTGCTAATTTTCTAAGAATTATGTAACTGGATTACAAACAAAGAAACAGGTGTCAAAAGCACAGCAGAAATCAAGATCGGTGTGGCTTTAATCCCTGAGCATAAATCAGGAGAAACTCTGTTTAAAAAAAGCCAGTAAGGTCATTAAGAGTTACTAGAAAATGTAAAAGAAATCCTCTTTGTATGTGAGCTACAGCTGCAGTAGTCAAATGGAGAAACCTGGGTAAATCTGAGGGAAAAGATGCAATATGCAAACAAGCCATAGCTTCTTTTGCAATCTGACATGCACTAATAGCTAACAAATGAGAGGCTCCTTCAAATGAGCTGGTCCTGCACAGCTGAATTATGATAGGCAAATGGGATAGGAATGAATTAAAGAGCAACGCTCCCTGTCACAATATGCCTTTGCAAAAGCTACTTCCCTTCAGAAGCTATCGGCACCTGCCAAAGCCACAGGGATTACCCTTCCAGGATACAACAGCAGAAGAAATTTTGGCTCCTGACCAAGAAGTCAGAAACTGAAAAATGTCCTAACAAGTGAAGCGAGAAAGCTAAGTGAAAATTCTTTAGGAAAGCAATAGATTTATCCCTGCCCAACCCTGACTCCTCACTGACATTTAGCCTCTGCACTGCAGCATTAGAACTGCTCACAAAGGACTAAAGAAAACGGCAAACAAATCTGGGTCTAAGAGGTGATGCTTCATCACCCAGCCATGATTCACTGAAAAATGGCAAATGCACAGGGAAATTTGAGCCACCAGTACAGTCTGTCCCACTGGCAAAAAACTGTCAGTGTGTATGTCACGTGGCCCAGAAAGCCAAGAGCCAAAGCCTGGAAGGAAACCCTGTGCCCTGGCGAGCGCAGGCTTGCAGTGGGCTGCTGCAGATTTCACCTGGAACTGCTGCCTTGAGCTGAACAAAATACACTGACACAGCCTGGGACATGTGTCCAAGGAATAGCCTTGATTTGCTGGTCAAGAAATAAGAGACCTTGGCTCCCTTTGGCAGGAATAATGGTGGGAATCCCCACCTGGTTGTCCAATTCCTTTTACACTCCTCTACATTCCAGCCTCCTGAAGGTTGTGAACAACCTTAAAGCTCTTCAGCTCCATTCAGTGCTCTTCCTAGTGTCCAAATATGGTTCTTACGCTAGATAGGGCACTCCTTGTACCCTCTCTCTTTATACCAGCTCTTTTAATTTGCTAACAAATAAATACACACAGCCACAGAAAAATATTCTGAAGCATGTGATGGCAAAAAACCAGTGAATAAGGGGCAGAACATGCACAAGACAAAGGGACAAATGTACACAGAGAGCAAGAGAGCCTAGACATACAGGAATTGTTGGGTCTGCCCTGTATATAAATGCCAAAGTCCTCTCTAGACATGTATGTGATGGTAGAGATTTAGTACTTTATGGGGTTCTTTGTGAAAATAAGGTGAACTTCCTTTTTACTCTAGTGATTGATTCTCATGAAAGTTAAGTGGCTATCTATGAATAATGTTTACTCTAAGATCTCAGGCGCTAGTTGTCTCTACTATAAAGATGAAGATATAAATTCTGGTCATCTAAACTCAAGGTCAATATTGTTCATCATAGTAGAAATTCAGTTTTACTATTTCTTTTCAAAGTATTGGAAATAATTACTAAAGACTCCATTTAAATTCAAGTATTCAAGAGGTGGGAATTGCCAGATTAAAAGTGCTTATGGAACTCAGATTGGACCTTTTGAACATATCTGCTATGAAACTATTATGTGATTACAGACTACTTTTCCATGGCATAGCTGCAGTGCTTTTTGTGTGTATTGTGCATGGTATTCTGAGAAATGGTATTTGGGGAATGAATCAGGTTTATCTAGTGAATGAGGCTTTCATTTCTCTCTGCCTCATTTGTTTCAGGAACTGGAAGGTATATAATGAACCAGCAAGGGATTGCAGAACGAGAAAATAAGATTTAATAGTTAAGGCAGCTGCCACCGAAGAAGTGAATTCCATTTCTGGATCTGCCACAGAGCTCCTATGTGATGTTGGACAAATTACTTCACATTTCCCAGAGATGACCATTATTTTGATGTTTCTCATTTTCTGGTCTCTATACAAGGCCACAGAGCTGAGCTACTGAACACTTATAGCTGCAATTGATGCAGATTAAAACTGTATTCACATACACATAAAGATTGATTAAAAATACAGAGACTATGAAAGAAATGTTATTTAGAAATTAGCTGATACATTGTCAACTATTTTCCTCTGCCACCTGTAGGGATAACAAACCCATGAATGGTCAGGGTATTATGCAGGTAATTTCATTACTGTGTGTGAAGCATTCAGGTATGATAGCTGTGAGAACAGTGAAGCAACCAATAATTTTATATCCGGTGCCGGTTTTGAATGATGTGGTGGTAAGGAAAGCCCTGGGGCCACATCCTACATGAAGAGGATGGAAAGAAACACAAACTAGCTGCTGATGAAGCAGGGTCATGTGGAAAAAAAAGGTATTAATTTTTAAAAGTATGTCAGAGTGTCTGCACTCCAAGGGGCCAAGGTCAGTTTCACAAGAGCAACCTCAGGCCTGGTAGCACGTAGCTTCTGTATGGACTTGGTTTTGTTCTTTTCATGTAGATTTGGAGTTGTGTTGTTGAATAGGTATTACAGGTTTTGTGTGAGAAGAATCCAGGCACCTGCACCCTCTCCCACTTCTAACCTAGGCCACAGACAAAAGGCAGCTTGAATCTAAATCCATATCTCAGAAAGGTGTGTAGAAGAGCTGATAAATGTGATAAAGATTAATGTCTTAGATTTGGGAATAAAACTCCAGATTGACATGGCTTGAAATGAACATGCAGATGGATGTGGTTCCACGGTCTGAAAAGGCTGCATCCAAGCTTGTCCTCGTAAACAGGCCTGACTGCAAAAATGAGGTGTTCCTGCAGGGAGAGAACACCCACCTGATAACTGGACAGGAGCCCGTTGTCTCAGCCCTTTTGTTCAGGAAGAGCACTCAGGCTGAGCAGCAATACCTGAGGCCACCAGCGGACATTCCCTGCTCAGTTCATGACTCAGAGGATGTTAAACCTTAGCTGGTCCATGGGAGATGGGGATGGGCTGGGAAGGCTGAGGTGTGCCCTTGCGCTTGGCTTTTACCTCCCTGCTTGTCTGAGCTGGGCAGCTCCACCACTGTGTCTGCCCAGGCTGGGACAGGACGTGAGATCAGGTGAACCTGAGGTGTGACCTGGCTGACATTTGTACCCGCACTGAGGCTGCCCACCTGTGCTTGTACAGGTTGAAAACGGGGAGAATTGTTCTTTCTATGAACACAAACAGATTCTGCTGGAAGAAGAAAGGAACTGGAGATACTTTGGCAATTCACTAAAACTTGGAGTTATGATAAGGAAATCACAGTGCAGGGAAGCCCTATCTTGTTACCAACTTCCCTATTATATGAAAGGCATGAAAGAAATGAATATTGTGACAGGGTCATGACTTTGCTTATAAAACCTGCATGTTAAGTGGTGGAAAAGATTACTGCCAAATGCCTTGTTTTACTGTTCACCCTCTCTTGCAGTCTCCTATTTTCTGATACCTGCTATAGCTGACACTCACTTTGCCAAAATATATTACAGGCCACGTGGAAGATCATATATCAGCAAATAATGGAATCAAGTTAAAATGCAAGTTTCCTATAATGAGCTGAGCCAGCCCTTTTCAGCATTATGTTCAGGTGTTACACTGGGAGAGAAGATAGGCTTTAAGGTACATTTTAAATTTGATTGCCTGCGAGAAAGCAAATATGCAACTTCAAAATTTCACAACAACATGCCTGCTTTTTAAAGCTTAAAGCAGTTTCATTCATGAGGTTTATAATTTGTCAAAGTATTTTCACTAGATTTGCATGCAAATTATGAAATACAAAACCAATTTAGTACAGCAAAGAAAATGATTTCAATCACTAAGGGAAATAAAAGTAACTTTTACTTAGAGCATGAGAAGAAAAGAAAAGAAAACAAGAGATTAAAAATATCGTCTCTTGATGAATTCCATTGTTTGGCCTAGAGAAGATTAGCCAGAAGAGTAAAAAATATTTAAGAATTTATTCATAAATATTACTAACCCGAAATCCACATTCTGAATAAATTAAACATTCCTAATCTTTCACATCTTCATTCTAATCTTTCCTGATCAGAGCAGAATAGAAATTACGACCTGGACCTTAGGACAAAGCAGGGGTGAAATTTTCCTATTCAAAACTCCAGATGGCATAAATTGTCATGGACTCATTGCAGTCATTTCAGTTGTGGTAGCTTCCACTGTGTTAAGATTTAGCTCCACATTAATTGCCTCTATTAACTAGTTTATGAATGCTTATTTTGGATCTCCCTAAACCGAAAGATGTAAGTTTAAAAAGCAGTGAGTAAACATCCATGATACTCATAGATTATCAGGAAGACATTACATAAAGCAATTCAATATTGAGGGGAGGAAAAAAGAGTTTAGTGCATCTATATCTGGTCACCTATATCCGATCCAGTGGAGCCCTTTGGTGTTCATGCCTCAATTAGAACAGCATTTCAATACTGAAGCTGTAGGACAACAAAAGGTGGACATTGTAACATTCAGCTGAAATCCTTCACCCAACCATGTATCTCAACATACAATGTAAGTACCTCACCTGGTAAGTAATGTAAGTATATCACCTTATTGATATCACGAAGAAAACACAATTCCCACTTTAAAAGTAGATCTTAGAATCATAGAATATCCTGAGTTGGAGGGGACCCACAAGGATCATTGAGTCCAACTCCTGGCCCTGCACAGGACACCCCAAAAATCACGCCATGTGCCTGAGAGTATTGTCCAAACACGTGACCTCTGTCAGGCTTGGTGCTGTGACCACTGCCCTGGGGAGCCTGTTCAGTGCCCAGCCATCCCCCGGGTGTTTCCAATGTACAAACACCTACATGACGACTCTGAGTGCAGCAGCACCTGGGGAGGGAACTGAACCACAACAACTAGGCACCTCTTGTCTTAGAGTCCTAGTGAGATATTTTGGAAACATGCATTTTTAGATATTCAATAAGATATTTCCTAAAGCAACTACAGAGTTAGAAATATTTTGATACATAAAGACTGAAAAGACCCTCCTCTCTCATTTCCATTTAAGTATCAGGAAATCAGAAGTACATGGGCTATTTTTGCTTAATTTGGCTGATCACCTTGCAAGCAATGAATGATCCATGAACAAGAGGTATAATTCCTTCAAGGATTCAAACTGGCTATTTTTCTTCTGACAGAGTCAGATCCAGATAAATAAATTTATTTGATTTTTTACATTCTTTCATCCAAGAAAAATTGTCTGAGGATAGAACAAACCAATTTCAAGCTCCTGGACAGGGTATAAGGATATTCAGATAAAAATTTGTAATACCTGGGCTTTTTTTTTTTTTTTTTCTTTCAGTAGGCCAAAAAGACACACTTTACTTAATTAAGTCCTTTTTCATTTTCTATTACCTGTTTGTGACTACAATCCCCAATGGGCATTACGATTACATTCTGGTATCTGTCATAGGAATATAGAAAACCTCAAGATTTCTTTGCACAATACTGTCAGGATTCCTTCTGATGCACCTGATACAGTAGAAGAAAAATGATGATGATTATGACAATGATGATGATGATGATGATGATTTGGCAAACATCTTACAAAACACAAGAACTCAACAAGAAAATTTTAAGAGAGTGAGAAAATCAAAAATAGTAGAGGGCAATCTGAGAAAACTCTGCAGTTACATATGGCAGTAAATGCACAGCAAGAGCAGCTTTAACTGAAATAGTTTTGTATGGATCCAGCTCAAATATAGTGAAATGAAAAACATTGTGTTCCACCACAAAATGCTTTGGGGACCAGGAGTAGAATTTGATGCAGGAAAGACTCATGCCACTGTGCTGAATTATTCTAAAAAGGAGAGATCATGTCCATACAGCTCCAGAGAGCCACTGGAGTGGTGCACAGGTGTTTATATGGCACATAAACATGGCACAGCACTGCAGAACCCTGATCTCTGTGCACAACTGCAACATGAGCTGGTTCCACAGGAACTACTTACTCTTGGGGAGTAAGAAGGGAAAATTATGCTTCCCCCAAAAGTGAGAAGGTAGAAAAACCTCACACCTATCTCTGACTTTGATTTTACCAACAGCAGGTCAAAGAGCATTTGGGGAAGCTTCCATTCCAGTCAACAAAGTAGGAGGTGGTATTTGCAATGATCAAATGTAACGTTCCAGCATATGCACATCAGTCTTAAGAAAGACATACTGTGACCCACTCCTCTAGGCAGCATCTTGTGAAATGATGCTTGTGGACACAGCAAACCATCAACCCATCTCAGTAAAGCAGTTAATGTTTGTTTTCACCAAAGCAGTTTCTTAAGATATGCTTCTTAGAATAGTGCTAGCATCTGATAAATGTCTGGAATGATAAATAGAAAGTCCTGATGTGCAAGTGTCCAAGCTCCTTAAAACAAACCACCACATTGTTTTGGATCCATTTGAAGAGAAACCCTGCACTGGGGACATTTGACTTCATTTGATAAAGCCAAGATATTCACCATCTCACAAAGATACCTTCAAGTCTAGGGTAGGAAAGCCACAAAATTGTTTCAGAAAACAGCTATTACACATCCAACCTACAACTCAGATCTGAAAAACTGGGGATAGGAGCAACCTGCACTACCTACTTTGAAGTCTAGACCAAGCCTCTGTATAACTCGGCTTTCTAGGAGCAGAGTGAGGATATTTTTTGTTGTTTGTCCACCCACTTCTTGATTCTTTTTCTAGTTAAGACATAAAAGCTCCTGAATTCAAGGACTATCATCATCCCATATATCTTCACCTCTCAGCCCCATCATTCAGCCTTGGACTGCTGGAATACAAAAAACAGTGTTGTGTATTAAAGTGGAGGGGTAGACAGCATCACGAGGATCTCAATATGCATGTAGTCCTACAACACGAGCAAGCACAGTTATTTCATGCATGAATTAAGCCTGCGTGACAATAAGAAAGTTCAGTTCTTCACTGCTTTTAATACTAATGCTGATACTCAGTGCAAAATAGCAGTTTTCCTTTTTCATGTGAAGTTTACATAGGAATGTTTAGCAGCAATTCTTAATGTGGTGTATGGTGTGGATGTATTAAAATATTTCTAAATGCTCATTATTGCAAAGTGGAATTGAAGAGAGAATTTTTTATTCCTTGTTTTGCAGTAACTTTTGTGTACTTTTCATCATTAATATTTAACCAAACTGTTTGCAAATCAGGCTTCCCTACACTTCCCTGAGATGTATTAGGCCAAGCCATTTACCTACAGTTAAAGTGGTAAAATACTAGAAAAAAAATAGCAATTCCTACTATGGAACTTCAATATAGCTGCAGAATGATTTAATTTGCAATTTATCTTAAATGTGCAGTAACTTCTAGAACTACAAAATTAACACCAACGTGAGCAGTTTACTTCCCTCCAGGTAGAAACTGAAAATAGATTTCTCCAGATAAGGAGGTGCTGAAGTGGGACTTGAGTGGCATAACTTAAAGAAAATCATAAAATGTTGCCAAAAATAACAGATAACTGTCCCTGAAGTCAATGCCTCGGGAAAATACTAATGAAGAGTACATCAATGGAAGTACCATTTTTCATACAAGATATAAAACCTTCTGATCATTGTGTAGACATGAATGACCCTGGGTATTTTTTGCTAATACTGGAGACCTTGGCCCCTTTATTCGTGCCAAAACAATTTGATTTAATTGCATTCTGCACACCTAATTCCTCCTGCAAACTTCTAAACTATTCTGGAGTGTTAGCTTTTTCTTCCTAAATACCGATATCCTGCACTCTAGGAATTTTTGAAACTCTCTGCCTGTATTTCTGGGTTTTATTAAGTATATTTCCTATATTTGGGGGGGGGGAGGGCTCTTTTGAAACAAGTTTTTCAAAATGTAAGCTTTTAAAAAAAGAACTGTGAGACTACCAAACTACATACAAACAGAGGAGTCTCATGACACAATATGTGTGCAAGGATTTTTAATTCAAGAATTTGTTTAACATTCTCCTTTTGTGTTGGCTGTTTCTTAAAAAGTAGACGGTACCATCTGTATAGACCATCTGAACTGAACTGACCCTGAACAGGAACATGAACAGAATGAACCTACAGATAATCCACAGCCCCTTTTTTAGCCCGAGGATAGCTAATTTATTTCCAGAAAATATGGACAGGCAATTATTACCAGAAAACTTTAATGAACAAAAAATGGAGAAGAATTATTTTAATTTCGCAGGCATTACTTTCCACAGGAGTTTGTTCTGTGGCATAGTTTTCAGCAGTTCCAAATTATGAAGAAACGAGTCATTGGGGCTGGTTCTGAAACCAGCATCTGTTTTCCTACTCCTGTCAAAACCATTTACCTTTATTTAGTGTGAGGTTTGGCTTCTACATTAGCAGAGCCTCCGATACAGGGTATCAGTACATGCCTGTGAGAATTGTGTGGGCTGCTCAGCATCTCTGGTGTGCTGCCTGTCCAGTCCCACATACGCTGCTGCTTCCACATATGCTACCAACAGTGGCAAATGACAATCAAAGAGTGGCAGATGAAGAATAATTACGTTTAAGGAATGAAGCAAGAGACTGAAGAAAATCAGAACACATCGGGATGTCCTTGAGGAGATACTGGTTTCCCAGCCTTGCTTTCGTGCCTGCTTGGTCCTCAACAGCTCCATTCCCACGTACGCTCTTCCAGCATCCTGCCTCTGGGCTCTCGCCCCAGCAGAACTGGAGACGTGATGGGAATCACTGGTATGACTTGACATCCTCATTTGCTCCAAGTGCTCAGCTGCTGCTGCAAGACCAGCCCGTACACTTCTGGAGCTTGTCTCCCCCGCAGGGAAGTCAGGATAACTCGATTTGCTGCTGTCAAGGAAAAGGGTGCCAAGCCAAGAGATCTGCTTCTGCTGAGCCCTTGGCACTGAAATCAAGCCTGTGGTTCTGTCATGCCCTTTTTGTTGCTTGGATTCACGAGGAGCTGCTTCCTCTCCCTGCAAAGCTAAACTGTACCACCGTGGGAGGCTTGAACTGTGTTTTTAAACAGGCTCCCTGCTGTTCTGTGTCACATTCTTTCTTCTTCTCTTTCCACAGCAATTTCATATATATTACATTCTAAAACAGAGGGCAAACTCCAGAAACGAGATCCTGCACACAATTTTCCAACGTTCATGGCCAATTTGCTGCATTCTGCAGTGAATTTCATGACAAGGAATTCAGAAGCTATTAATACTGCATTTGATCCTTCCTCCTTTTTCACTTGTAGCCACTGATGCTTGTGTATTCACAGCATGTGAAACAAAGGGGGGATCTTCAAATTCCGAAATCTTCCTACTTACTCATTTTTACATAAATTAAATTAATCCTGACTTCTTGATAATGTTGACTTCAAGAAAAAAAATTACCATCTGAGGCTATAACTGATAGCACTACAATGGAAACACCAATTAATGTATTTAGTCACGTCCAGGGATTGGTCTAATGAAGAATTCAGGTTTATTTATGTTACATTCCCATTTTTACTTCTCAATCATTTCAGTAAAGTAAAATAAATGATGTTTTAGATTAGCTTCTTGGCTTACCCTAATTATTACCATGTATTTTCTTATAGGGGAGTGTTCTGCAAGAAGCACTAATGATAATCATTAAAGGTAGGAAAAAGTTAAAATTCAAAGGAATCTCTGTCTTTAAGTTCCTCATTCTTTGCCAAATGTGCACATATCTTATATATATATATATATATATGTGTGTGTATATAAAAATCAGAGGCAGTGAAATAAAGAATGTCTTTGATTTCATTTCAAGAAAAATGTCAAATGCAGAGATGCATCCACTATCCTTTCCTAGATATCAAAGCTACTTTCAACAGAAGGGTCTCTGCTCAGCCAAAAATATAGTCTGTTTCCATACTGCAGATGAAGTCTGCAAAAGCTCAGAGAAAAGAGGGGGAAAAAAATCAGTTTTCATGGCCATGTACCAATTTCTACAGGATGAAAGATGAAAGCATTTTTGGTTGAATCAGTCGGTATCTTTTAATTAGAAGAAGCATTTCCAAAAGTGTCTAGTTGTCTCTAGGAACACAAGTCTCGGTCACTGACTTCAATTTTGCTACAAAAATTATACTATGACTTAGTGACATCTTTCACAAAAATGGATCGATTTTTCTTTCATAAAAAATGCAAGAAAACCTGACTTTCAAGTCATCTGGCCTTTTATTATAATATATTACATCCCATGCACTGTCTTGATGACATTTACTGTTTCCTGTGCAGGATCCCACAGTATGTATGAGTTGTCCGAGGTTCAAAGAGGGCAATCATTAAAATTTGACATTTATGTCCATGTGTGCACAGGGAGTTTACCTTTTCATTAGCTGCATATATATATATATATA
>VZRQ01002392.1:261946-606713 GCA_013397975.1 Machaerirhynchus nigripectus | reverse complement strand
AAAAAAAAAAAAAAAGATTTTCCCCAATTACAGCTGTACAAGTGTCTACTAGATCTCCATTCTGAATTTCTATCTTTCCTAATCATTTGGGTGCTTAGTTAAAACAAAAAAACCCTTCTTTTTCTCTACATTTTTACTGACCTAATTCACCTCAGGAATTCATGCTTGATAAGACTATTTCATCCCACAATGCGATGTCATTAAGGCATAATTTGGGCCAGCCCATCACACCCTTATATGTTTTCCCATCTATATCTTTAGAAATATACAATGGAATTTTAGTTATGATATTTACTTGAAGATTTCTATTGCATCTGTGGTTGAGGTAGATATTCTGAATATTATTTTATACAGTATTTACACGTAATTATTTCAGTAAATATTTTAAAGGTTCCCAAAAGAGGGGAGGAGTTTTTAAAGATTTGTGGCCGAAGGTGAAGGTTTTGCTTTGTTCAGCTTCCCGCTGCCCTTTTTACTAAGCAGCCTGCAGCTTCTAACGCGCTGCTGACAGCCACCTTTCAGATTTCTATACATCCTGTAAAGACAATTACTGAATTTACCCAATGAGCCAGACTAGGAACATCCTAATAGGTGTGTGAAAGGCTAACAAGCTGGAAGCCTTTGAGGTGGTGTCAGTGTCTCACATCCCTTGATGTCAGTGAGTTGATAAAATTGTTACTAGTTCAAGAAGGCACGCACCCATGGTTTCTCCTTTCAGTCATTCCCTCAACCAACGCTAGATAGTTAAGGTTTTGTATCTCAGATGTGGTAAGTGGGCTGAAATGCCAAAATTCACTCCTCAGGAACTTCACAAACAAGGGAGTTTGTGTTACAAGGAGGACTGAGCTGTTAACAAGGGGAGAAACTGTCTGATTTCCAACTCATTTATTTATTACTATTGTTATTTTTAATAAAGGGAATGCCATCTTTAGCCCTCTTTCTACCCATAACCTGAGCAGGATGTTGATGAAAAGATAAGGCTTCTTAAAAGATTATTCTGTCTTGGAACCACCAAGCACGATGCAGCTGTTACTCTGTCATGTATGGTCTGACAAAGTTCAGCTGTTAGCAGGGATATCCACTCCTTGTTCAGCCCGGGAAACTGCTCAAAAAATTCAGGATTTAACTTCTCAGAGCTGACAGTCTCCTAGCATTGAGTCGAGTCAGCCATTCTCAATCCCCACCAAGCTGAGCCATACCTAGGCTGAATGGGATAATTTCAGCTACAGGTAGCACTCAGTGTGAGTCCAAACAGCAGAACTCCCCCAGAGCTCCCATCAGTAATCACTACAGCAGTAATAATAAACTCACAACTTTTACGTTCAGTAAAACCATATGTGTACCCATTATCACAAAAGAAGTAATGCAGTAATGAATATCCCCACCACTACAAGCCATTAAGAGTTCAGGAGAACACAGCACTACAGTGTAGTAATCTAGGACAGCGCATAGAGATTAAATAGTTGAGTTTAGAAGTATCATTTGCATAGAGGCTGCCTACTGAAATTGACTGTAAACAAAGATACCGGTCCTGATATCTGTATAGATCTGTACAGAAAACAACTTGCACTGTGCAAAGGTCTGGGTTGCAGACAGATGCAGAGCAAAGAGTGCCACCTACAGAACTGCTGGGAACAGTTACTTCAATGTTCCTTTCCATTTGCAGACCATCTATGATGATGTTTAGTTAGCATGTCTGGTGAGATTAAGTCCAAGCTGCAGTGCTCCCAGAGCCAATAAATTAACTGAAAAGGGAAGCAATGTAAGAGCAAAGCTGCAAAACAAAAGAGATGTTTGAAAAATTTGCTAATACTGCAACTATAAGGAATCGTCTTGCCAGCTCAGAACAAGCCTGCTTTGAATATACACTTCCCATGTGTTTGACATCCTAATACGGCTCTTTTAATACTTGCACTATAATACACAAGAAAACCTCAGAGATGCTACTGCTGCCATTTTACTTTCTTAAGGGTGCCCTTCACGAAAAAAAGCATGGAAGTTAAAATCTGTGCATTTCTTCCCACTTTGCCTCCATTAGTCGAAGCCCAGGAACGTGCTGGTTAAAGGGATGGCAGCTTCCTTGGTAACTAGGGGCTAGTTGGCAGTTCGGAAGCAGATGGCAGGTTAAATAGTCTCAGCTGGTAGGAATTCTTGCTTTGGCCTTTCCCACCTCCCTTTAGACTAACACAGGACCATATTGCGACAGGAAGATTTTAGGTGGTGGTCAAAAAGTACAGCAGACACTCCTTATCCAAATGCAAAGATTTCCCTATCCAGCCTATAAACTGCTGTGATGCATTTAATGATGACCATACAGTTAACTATAATAATATGGCTGGATTGTGAACTCCCAGTTCTATTAAGAAATATGCTTGTTCTGGGAGTGTTAATACTCAGGTATTGCATCTACAATAAAAAATGAAAAGAGGCTGCTGTGACAGTGGAGAGAGAAAAAATTTTTTTTCCTTTTCACACCTGATATTTGTAAAAATTTTTAAAACCTTTGGGTTTTGTGTGTCAGATGGCTTGCATATCCTGAAAAATCAGACTATTTGGGGCTGAACCTGGTCAGTCTGCTCAGCCTCTGTGTGTCTGCCAAGGTTTGAGCCAGTAACATATTGCAAGAGCCAGTGTAATAATTATACAATCTGATCTCTGCATGCTACCAAAATAAACTCATAGCTAATGATGGCAGTGCTACCATTATTTAGCAGGTTGAAGTGTGCCATATTTAATGCTTCCTCATGAGATTGCCCTCCTAATCTGAAAGAGATTTAAGACACTTCAAAATGTGCCGCTTCTCCTTTCTGCTGTTTTCCAACCACTCCTGGTCACATTGGGCCTCTCTGCTCTATCCCTCAAATAAACAGAAAAGGTGCTTTCACAGCTCATCTCCAGATACAAAATTACTTTCACGGTGGCTGAGTGCTCTGTGCTATCCAAATTTCTCACAAAAAACATTGCTTTCATTTTCTTGTGCCACTAAGCTGAACAAAGATAAAAGAAGTCAAATAAAGATTATTGATTTATCGTTATCATTTCTCGTGCCTTCTCCTCCTTAGGAGCATCACTTTGTATTTTATACCAACATATGCAGCAGCAGCAGCAGCAATGCCACGAACGAGTCAGCTTTGTGGCTCTTTGCAAGCTTGAGTTATCAGCAGCCACCTGTGCCATACGCTGTACTGAGGAATTAGTGATTTGGAAAATTATCCAATCCATACTTTCAAATCGAGGGAAAGATCTCTTGTTTGCAATTACTCCCTCAGAGCTTGCTGCTGCTGCTTCCTGCATTTGATAAAATTCAGGTAGTGGAACTACAGCACTGGACCTTTACAGTGACTGTTCATCGGGCTTTGTATATTCTCAATGCCACAAGAGATGATAGAATTATTACTAGAGGGTAATTATATCGATTTTTTTCCTCTCAGGTTCAAGGTAGATTGTATAACTGGGAAGTTACAGTTAAATTCCCATTCCTACCATGCATACAAAAGCAAGGAAAGTTTGAAATTCAATGTAGCAGAAGCTAACACCCTCTGCCATGGCAATAACAAAATAGCAGCTTTCTCACATCTCCTGTAGATGTATCATGAGGAAACTTCTCCAGACCCAGAACATGAGCAGACATGAGGCCTTACAGATGCCTTTCCAAAAGAGCTACTAACATGGATCCATTAAATATGTCCATGAAGGGCAGATAAATTAGACCCAGTTGCCTGCTGAAATTTCTTTTTTTTTCTTTTTAGACACAGGAACTTGAATAAAACCCTGGCATAGCTGATGGGTCAGCATCTAAAATCTGTGCAATACAAAAAAACCCCCAACCAACCAAATTAAAAAATGTCCCAAAATTATCACATAGTAACAAGACTTTGAGCGAACCCCAACCGGTAAAAGGCACCAGCCATACTTAATGAATGCAGAAAACCTATCAACATCCTGGAAACAACTGGATGCTCTCGTTTTCAGAACAGCAGAGTCTACATTCCTGTAATGAAGTACACAGCTTATCCTGCAGGATGTTTTTTATGACAGATTGGGAATAGAAACAGGCTAACAAAGTTGCCCGGTTAGGACAGACACCTCAGGCTGTGGTAAAACATGACCTTTATAGATATCTAGCAAAAAAACATTTAAGAAACAGATATAACATCATGACCTTTTTGGATATATAGCATAAAACATCTAAGGGAAAGTCCTGCCCCTCTTCCCTTCTGCCACCGAAGCCACAGACACAGCAGGAGCTGCCCAAGGGCCAGTGGTGGCACTGGGAGCTGCAGGTTTTACTGAATCCTGAGATGACAGTAATGGTGGGACTGATTACACTGAACTTTGCCACCTACGTGCCTGTTGTTTTGGCTCTCCCTACAGTTGCTGGAGGGCAGGTAGGCAGCTTCAGAAGTGGGGTTTAAAATAAATGTCTCATGTAGAATACAGGAATTCTAAAACATACTTTATGAATTCTTCTTTGGGGGCACTTCCATTGCTTTGACTACAAAGGGGCTACTAATTCCTAATGAGAGTTCACTTGAATGAATGGCACCTCAAGGGATGACACAAACACCCTCTGGGGTGACAAGGGACTGCTTATGTGGCTCCAGCATGCAGAAAAGATCACAGTTTCATGGAATTAGTGCAGGATACAGGATTTCCTCTATCAAACAGAAGCCAAGGCTTAGCACTATTGCGCTTCTTAATGGAACATTTTCGCTTCTTAATGGAAAATAATCTTGTAAAACTGGAATTACTTCTCTGACAGACTTTTGTTTTTCTCAGATGAAAATAAACCAACATAAAGAGCAAATAGTTTATTTTATTAAGTCTGAGCAATTAAAGATGTAGCACTGCTAATGACAGTGTTTTGCTGCTCCTACGGTCCTACCACAGGCAATCCCATTCCAGATACAGTCTGTAGGGTATTTTTAGCAAAACAACACCATGTTAGTGAACTTTCAAAGAAGAAATTTTGGAGAAATGATAGCCCAAAGGCTAATCAGAACTGGAAAAACAGAAATTAAATAAAATCTCCAGGAAGGAACCAAGTTCATGATGAAGAAATTGGGAAGAAAAGAATAGTTTTGTAATGGCAAGATTCAAGATGCCAGTTTAGATGGAAGTTAATTAAACTCTGGAACAAACGTGTAGAGCCCCAGTGGAAGTCAAGAGCCCCAGCCAACACTCTAAAAGAGGAAAATCTGAGAGTCTAAAACTATCTTACAGTGAAAATCAAATAAGAGATACTTGGAGGACACCAGAATGAGGAGAATGAGAACAATTTGCTGAAGACTATCACAGGTTAACGAAGCAGTTAAGGAAGAGAAAGGTCCATCTGAGAAGGCAAACGATCCTTTGCCTCAGCGAAACAGGAGACTCTTGCTCCTTTCTACTAATTAAGAATAAATTCTATCAAAAGAAAGGTGCCAGGCATTCTGGAACAAATATCAAGCTTCTGAAAATTATCTGAAGTGTGTATAAAATACACTCTCTGTGCTGCTCTGATGTGTGCTGCACAGTGCAGCTGTATTGAAAATCAGCACAGAGATACAGAATCACTCCGGGGGATTACTGACCGGTGAATGTAAATGGCAGCTCAAATCAGAAAAACAAAACACTTGGAAGATGATGAGAATAAAGGGGCTAATCAGTGCTGGTTTTCTGAAGAAACACCATATCTTTCCTTAAGACCACAGCTCTGTGTGTTCTTTTCCAGAAAAGCCATCTTACAACTGCCCCCAAACCCTGTTTCCATTCCCCTCACATATATTCTAATGTCCTTACCAACAACTGTTCCACTGTAATTGCTGGAGAACCTCAATTAGAGTACAATAAATTTCCTTGAAAACTATATTATATATTTCATTAAAAAGACTGTATAGCCCAGCTCCCACAGTGTTTACTATGGAGGAGGCAGCAACAGGGGCGCAACAGAAAAAATAAGATCTTCAAGTTTGGTTTAGTGCTGAAGAAAACATGTCTCAGAGTTACAATCTTAGAAGCTCGGTGGTATGTTGATAAAACAGTGAAGAAAGAAGAAGCTTTTGACAAACCTTATTTGGATTGCCAAAATAATTTTTCAAGGTCTGTTAAAATAGATGAGTATAGGTAAGAAATTAGAAAGTAAAGAGGAAAATGCTGCCCCAAAGAACAAATGACCAGAGGAGAAAACACCAAAGGATATGATCAAATGGTGCATTTTTATCATGGTGAAAGGCTAATGACAGGGCATCCTGTGGTTACTTTCTAGGTCACTGGCTATTTAATAGATTCATTAATAATCTAGGAAGGAATGGTGTGTATGTAGGCAGAAAAACAGGCACACTGTAATAAAACAGGTTATCAGGACAGAGAAGACAGAGAAGTGAGTTCAGAGCTTTGCCAGAAAATAGGTTTGCCTTTTTTTGACCATTTTTTCTTAAGTTATCATGAACTAATACAGGCCTGCTCCATATAGAATACAACAGTTTTATCATCCCTTTATTCTTTATGAGCCAGATGTTATTTTTATCTTACCAGATAAACCCACAAGTTACACATATTTTTTGATTTCCTGTTCTTGTTTTTTCTTTTAGAAAATTTCCCAGAAAAGAATGTGGAGTGTAGCAGTAAGACTAGTAAAATATCAAGAAACTCCAGAAATCAAGCTTAATCCAATAACGTAAATTCATCAGTGCTGAGCTTAGACTTATTTTTTATGTACCAATACTCCTCATCTGGCCTATCCTTCTCTCAATGGAAGGGAAAGAAAAGAATATATTTTTTAAATTAAGTTTTATTCTTTCAAAAATAAAGTAAAAAGCAATAATCCTATCTTTAAATAAACACAAAAATGAAGTTTTTATGTTTAATATCACCTAGAAGTTGATTTTTTAAAGAAATATTCACACAAAATTATTTTTGCAATATAAGATTTTAGAGATTCACCATCATTCTATTTTATGCAAATGCACAGGAACTAAAATATAACTAATTTCTTTGTCCCTTACAGCCCTAAGAAGAGAAAAATTGTCAAGTTCTTGAAAACCACACAGCAGCCGTACCCTGTATACAAGTGTGGAATCATAAGACTGCTTCTTAAGGTCAGTGCAGCTTATGGTAATGAATATGGAAAGGTTACTATTGTTGTCTTTTGTTGATTTCTCCTCAAAAAATGCAAAGAACAAAAAGGTCACTAAGCAATGTTTCTAAGCTACTTTGGAATTTACTAATCTATCACTGAAGAAAATACAAAAAAAAAAAGGGTTAATAAAATATACTCTAGACACAGAAAAGCAGATTAGAAGTGGCATTTAACTGTGAAACCGTCTTTAGACAGAGAAAAAATAACCCCAAAATCAGAAAGGAAAGCTACTTTCAGACTTTGATCACTAAATAAATATTTACAAACTGAATAAAGCTTTTTAAAGTACAAGGCTGGAGCTCCATAACACGTCATTGAGGAATACATCTGTGACAGCAGAGCTGACATCTATCACTGTAATGAGTGCTAGATGCAACAGTTCTATGAAAATTGTACTTGTCCAGACCAGTGACAGAAATTACTGTGACTGAGTTTTGCAGACCAAGCCTATACTGGAAGTGATTGAAAAAGCAAACAGGGTGACAGTGCCATGGTGAGAAGAGACCCCAGCATGGTGTACTGAATTACCAAATTGTGAGATATCCAGGGGGGATGCAAACCTGCATTTTCGATCTTCGACAGTGAAGTGTTTGAATTAGGGCAGCTTAGGGATGAGAGGAGAAGCCCTGTCAAAGGCAGTCTGGAGTCTGGATTGGCAAAGGGATACAGGAACCAGGACTCTGCAAAGCATGTCCAAAGGCACTGCTCAGTCTTGGGTCCAGCCTGGGGAAACTTAGCTGCAACATCCACTTAAAACAATGTCTCTGTCCTCTGACATGTTTTGGTTCTAAACAAACTATAAATGGGTTTCGAGTCATTATATGATCACCACCCGGGTCTCCCGGTGGAGGGTTTGTAAGTCAAATTCACTGTGGAAACCTCTGGCTGTAACTAGGAGCTGTAGGGTCAGGAGATTACCTCTCAACAGACAGAGCTCGGGATAGAGAACCAGAAATGCACTCTGAGATGTACATCTGAAACAGCATGAATAAAAGGTAAATTTTTTTCTAAGAAAAATTAGTAAGAAATTAATGGTGTTTCAATATGGATATTCCAATAAATATGTCAACAGAAGACACGTCATAGATTCTGAATTACTGCATATATTTGTATTTCTGTGGTTTTCTCATGTTGTGTGGCCCTTTAGCTTGGCAGTAACTTGTCTACAGTGTTTGTGCAGTGTGATGACTGAGTGGAAGAAGCAGCATAATCTTGACATTTTGGCATTACTCTTCATCTATCTTGCCTTTTGTGGAGGTTACTATATTATTTAAAATGCCAAATGCTCAGAACAATATAGATAAGCCAAATTCTATGAATTTTAATGGGAATATTTTATACTTTAAATTCAAAATAGGCTTCTTGTTTGAGAGGAGGATCAGCTTTGAAGATAACTGTGCAAACAGTGACATCGTCACATTGAGCTGTTTGCTAGAGTAAGTTTTGAATGAGGGGAACATGTAAGAAGTATTTTCATGAAACAGCCCTTTCACTGATAGGGGAAAGGTTAATCTATTTTAGAAATTTTGAAGTCACAAAGCAATGGATGTTTCCTATGTAATGGATGGAGCTGCTGGACTTATGTGATCATTTGTTTGTACTTTTATAAATATAGAGATTACGGAATTAAGGGATATAATTACACACATGGCAGAGGAAATAGGCACCACTAATTTATCCATTTTCTATTACAGAGAATGACATCTTTAACAAAAGGAAATTTAAATAGAATTTTACACCGGTAGGGCCATTTTCACATGCTGAACATATTCTTTTGTGTGTGTACACATACAGGCAAAGGTTTGAGTCTGAATTTGCTTCTCAAGCAAATTTTGTGTTGAAACCACACGTGATGTTATGTCCAGATGGAATGCAGAGAGAAGAAAGAATTTCAGATTTCATCTGCATTTTCATTTCAGTATGTATGTCAAATGTTTTGCCTTCTTTAAATAAAGGTCAAGAAAGCCCAAAGATTTTCTTTTTATCTTAAGAAGTTCCGTAAAACAAGGAAGATGGGGGTGGAATGATTTGGAAATGAGCTCTTTTTGAAATTCTCCACTGCAGTCAATTGAAATCCTGAAAAGACAGTTTAAGTGCTGTAAAGTTAAGCACACAATTAAGAATGAGATTCTGAAGAAATTTAGCCCTGCATATCATTAAATAGTATCCAAAAATATGGGAATTAATTATTTAATGCTTCAAAAGGCATTGTCTTTGGCAAAATAAAAGGTATTTTAAAAAATCTGGGTAAGTTAGTAGAAGATAGGTATGTAAGAACACAGCTGAAGGTCAGACACATTCTGAAGACAGATTCTCTTCAGTTAAACTTTTTCATCTCTCTGAAGTTACAACAGGGCACCTCGTGTTCTCCTGACACAAATATAAGGTTGATACCTGTGGTTGTGGTTACTCCGAGGGTGCTGTGATGATTGGCTAACGCAGCCTTGCACAGAAAGGCACAACACCCCTGCATGAGCTGGACAAAATCAGTACAGCACTCCCTAACTGCTGATGGGAATGACTCAACAGTGATTCACCACCACCGCAGTTATCAAGGTAGCAAGGAATGAACAAACTACTCCAGTACTCCTGAATGTCACAATGTCTTTTCACTCAATATGGGTAAAAAATATAAAAAAAACAAAAGTTATTTTGGGTCTTCTCTGTGGAAAAAAAAAAAAACCCACAGTGTATAAAAAATAGAAAAATCCTCCTTTACAGGTTTTTTTTTTTGTCTCTATAGATTATAGATTTTTGTCTCTATAGATAAACTGGATTGAAAGCTTATACAGAAAGGTTAAACTAATGAGATTTCTAGAAATAATTATCACCAGCCAAAGTGAACAAATCAAAGAGATGACTCAGTTTCAATGATAGCACACATAAACAAAAAATTGTTCAAATTCTTTCCACACTTCAAGTAGGAGAGGCAATTCCCAGAACAGACTATTCAGGTAGACTAGAAACAGATTTTTTCTTTCCCTTCCCAGATATAGAATTCTATTAAAAACCTGAACCACTGGAAGAGTGAAATCAGTCGTGTCAACAGGTACACGCTCAAGAATAAGAATACATGACAAATTCGACACAACTTCTTCCGTAGAAATATTTCTTTACTTTTTACATCAGATATTAAAAAGGGGAAAAAGGACTCTGAATTTTGAAAAAGGCACTTTTTTCCTTATCAGCCTAAAAACTGAAAATGCTTGGAATGCTTTGTAAAAGTAACCTTAATAAAATATTTTATATGAAATGAAAGAGTAAATTATGTTTTCATTCTGATCAACTTTATTTATCTTCTATAAAAACACAAGACCAGAACTTTCAGTGCATCTTGATGCAGGTATCCCTGTATTTAAAAAATGGTTCCACTGTGGTCTGTTCAATTAACATCAGCAGAAATAGTTACAGCAAGAGAGACATGGTACACACACATTTTAGAATCAGATAGGAAGGGAAGATTTTTTTACTAAGACATAATACACACTTTTGCAAACTGTAACAAGCACTAGTACTCACATATATCCTTTTCTCATTCAGGGGACAAAACTCAGCTTTCCATTTCTGCTCCCTTATCTCTTTTAAAGTGCAAATACATTTCCTGTAACCATGCTTTTCAAGCAGAAAACAGCCAATGGATTGTTTTTTAAAAAAGGAGCTTTTCCAGAGCCAACCCTGACTAAAAGAAATGGGACAATTTAGAACTTTGTCCTTCTGCACTGAAGATTTTCAATTGACTTCACTTGCGTTGGGATTGGGGCTCTAAAGGAGATGTAGAAATTAGCTTTGAACAGCTTACTAAGTAAGGAGCCTTAACTGCACTCCTTACTGAGATACAAAGCTGATCATTAATAACTCGGTAATTTAGGGGAAAAAAATCAGGGTTCTCAAGCACCTTTCAGAAGCAGACTGGAGGACTGCATTCAAGGAATAATGACAGAAATGAAAGAATAAAATTGCAACCGTCTTTCTTCCACTTAAAAAAATAAAGAAGAAAATCAATTTCTGGATAAGCCCAGGGTCTTGGATACTCTTCACACAGCAGAACAGAAAGAATTACCATTATTTTTTTAAACATATATGAAGATAAACACCTTAATTGGTGAAAGAGAAGCACAAGAGGGTGATTTGAAGATTTTTGGTTTTGTGAACGTAAGTCAGCTCTTGTAACGAAATTCAGCAAAACTTCAAAGAGATAAAAAAACCCCAAACCAGTCTAGCTTTTACTTTATGCATTTTTCTATCTCATAAAGAGAAAAATCAAACTCCTGCACAAAAATACCTGTTTTGTTCCAATAACACATAGCAGCTCCCTTCCTGAAGCCCTTGCACAAACAAACAGCTCGGAATTGCCTCCACGGCTAAGTTAGCTCACGGCTCTGCTCGACTGGAGCAGCTGCAGCCAACGGCTTAAATCAAATTCATAAAATGCAGGGACTGATATTTTCAAAAGAAAATAACAGCTAATATAGATGAAAATAAAAGAAGGCTTGATATTAATCTCCAAGTTATTTAATTTTTAAAGATCAAAGCTTGGAATGGGGAGAGGGTCAAGCCTAGAAATGAAGCATTATGAGGACAGGGAAATTTGATGCCACACTCAATGACCAAATTTTGGCAAAAAAGAATAGGAGGGGAATGACCAAGAGGGATGGGAAGCTCCTTTCTGAAAACGTTTAAAAAGAAATTCTCTGCACTAACTCAGTTTGAAGATCTGACATCAACATGACTGCAGCTCAGCTAAGGAAACACCTGATATCCTAGCATGGAGACTGGTTTTATCCCTTTTTCCCAAGAAGGGGGTGTTGTAGCCCTGTGGGAGAGGTGCAGCAGGAGACTGGTGTCTGAAGGACCACAGGTTGTGTCTGGTGCTGCTTGGTGAGATTTGCAGATGTCAAGACCTCACCACTAGGAAGGTTTGTAGGTCTGGGGTGTTTCCTCTGTGTCCTAAGCTCTGACAGTAATAGCAAAAGAATAGAGGAGATCACAATAATGGAGACATAGTCCCAATGTGCTAATTATCTTACTCCTTCATTAATGACCAGGATCAAAACTATGAAATCAAACATTTTAAAGTGAGGAAATTAAACTTCAAACATGCTGGTAGGCAAAATAATTCAGACAGTTCCCTCATTTAATAGGAGTTACCTTCGAACCTCTTCTATACATTTTCCTCTGCTTCAAGATCTTTCCTTCATTCTTTTTTGTGGCCTTCACCATTCACACTCACTGAATCTAGGTGGATGTAGATAGCTAAATCACTTCTGAATTTTTGATATTTATTCCCTGTTTTCATTTACTATGTCCCTAACTTTCCTTTTTATTGTGTCTTAAATCCTCCGATGTTGCTCTGTTGGATCTCTTTACCTTTGGAGCCTCCATCTGCCCCTTGGAAAGCCTAGGATCAGCCTGCAGACCACTCACAGGGAAGGAGGACAAGCGTGGCAGCAGATTTATCTCTTCTTGCCTGGGCAAGAAGCAAAATCCTCAAGGGCTGGCAGTGGCCTGAGGCAGAAGCCCACAAGCTCCACGCCACGCATCCCCCACACCCAGGAGGCAGGAGATGCCCAGCCTTGACAATGCTCCTCCAGTGCCTTCCCATTTACCTCAAAGCTGTGGATTTTTACTAGGTTAAAGCTTAAATCCTAAAGGTCAAAACTATACCTTGGTGGAGGTTGATATGAACAATCTGCACAAGGCCGAGGTGCCATTTGGTCTGTAGGATTTGAAAACAAACCCACAGTCCTTCTCTGTATGACTCTGACAGCTCCTGTATTAATTGGCTATCGTACAGCACCCATGCATGCAGTGCTGGTAATTAAAGCAGAGTCAACACCCCCAGATTTAAAGAAAGATTGCTTGGTTAATTAGGATACAATTTGTTTTTGTATGCTTCTAGAAATTGCTCCAATAATAAGTTTGCTATTATTACAAAATTAAAAATTGTCAGCAAAGCTGCTATAATTAATGTCTCTGACTTAAAGGCATAACTCTTGAATTTTGAGAATTACCTTTTCTAATAGTAGGAGAAAAAATATTGCTTAGGTTTAAAAGAGTGAGTTTAAATCTGTTTTTTTTATCAGGAAGATGAATATCACATTTCCCCCTATTCTCCCAGGATAACAAATCCTATTAAATTTAGGTTTTTTCAACATTTTTTTTAGAATCATGGCTATTTTGAAGTAACCCATTATTAGAGACAGAAAAGTGACAAATTCCCTCAGCTCAGCAATACAAGAATTTCCAGCTTAAAGACCTCACCCTAAAAACTTTACACCCTGTATCTGACACACAGTATCTGCTACCAAAGCTATGCATCTAAGCACTGCAAATTGTCATTTTTGGGGCAATGCATAGCAGGGAACAACAATAACAAAGGGAAAAAAAAAACCCCAACCCACCTGACAACAGTATAAGCTACAATAATAGAGTTTAGGATGTAATCACTTAGCTGCTGTCTCTGACCACAGTGGTAGAATACTACTTTCCAGCTGAGTTTAGGCTCTGAAGGTCATTAGAGATGTGTACCAATAAACATACACTCTGCTATCAGATTAGCAGACAAAACAGTTTCCATGGCAACCCTTGGACCAGAGAGCTCGCCTGCATTCAGCATTCATTTAAAATATTTTTTTTTCCTCCCTCAGTCTCCTTGGAGTCAGTCCTGTGAAACACAAGTGCTTGCAAGCTCTCTAATCTGCGGCTGCCTTTGAAAACCCATCCAACGGGTGTTGAAGCTGAGCCAATTAACAGGACGAGAATTGGGTGAATTGCAGAGAATCTGGCAAGGCTGTGTTTACCAATTAGGGTTTTTTTTATGATGCAAATGTTGCACACCATGCAGCAGGAATAAAAGCCAGCTATGCTGAATATGAAACTGTTAATTGCATTTTTCAGAGACACGGCTACAAGGTGAAACTAATCATACAAATGATAACTGGGTTTTACCACCTACAGTGCTTTGGTATTGCACTTGCACTAATCTGTATTAAAATAGCCCATAAATTTTTACAGCGAAAGAAAAAGCAGGCCTTAGTATACCCTCCTGAATTTTGGGGGACATAAGGAATCAGGGAAATTAGATATAGGTAAAAAAAAAAGCAAACAAATTACTGCTAACAAATATCAAACAGCAACTTTTAAAAAGAAAATATGCATTTGCTACAAAACAAAGAGAAGTATCATCTATTCAGCTCAAATGAAAACCCTCCTGGTAAAAGAGACTGGTAAAGATGTCAATGACTAGGAAGTTTTCTGAGGGAATCAGTCAAGGGAAAATTGGGGATGCGGATCGAAAATGCTTGAATCAAAAGTCCTAAAAAAATGGATAGAGTATATTCATGGAAAGGTTTATTAGATACTTTATAAAGAGCAGGATAGTCCAGTATATAAGACCCCAGACTGCTGACAGGATTTGGAAATACTCTAGTCTGAGTAGGGGCTTAGGAAGAGGACATCATGTCTAACTGGTCCAAGTTTAAATATAATAATTCAGTATATGAAAGAGCAGGCAGATTAATTTTTACATCTAGACTTCCCCATAAGTTAAGCCTTATTTCTCCAAGGGTAAAACTCACCCCAGTTACGGGAGCACTCCAAGGTGGAATACTTAGAAAAAGTAGTTAAATTAAATCCTTCAATAAAACTTTTGATGGAACAGCAGTACCTGGAAACAGTGAAATTTGATTTTATACTCAAGGATTTCTCAGTATGGAAAAATAAACCAAACAGATTTTCTACCATTTTCTCCTGTAAATGAGAAGCTGAAGTTTTATCAATAGGTAAAATGATGAGATTACATTTCTGGTATGCACCTGCTGAATATTTAGACAGAAAATCTTGCCATTAATACCACTAAACCACAAACACTGCCACTACCATTACCTCATCCAATTGGAAATACAAGGTACTTCAAGCATACTTGGCTAATTTATTCCTGAGACAAATTAAATTAAACAGCAATGAGAAATAAAACATGGTCCTAATGACATCTGAATAAATATGTTCAGTTGTCTTCAGGTAGGATAAAGACCGCAATAATTTTTGGATCCAGATTCCCACAATGCTCTAGAAACTTTAATCAGTTCTTCACTGAATCCTTATGAGAAAAATAAAAATAATTATGATCTTTCCCAGTACTTAGATAATTTCTCCGTCAGTCACACAGAGAAAGAGACACAAAATCTCCTGTCATCAATTAGTTTGTCATAAAATTATCTTTATGCCTGTACCTTTCTCTCTCAGAAGACAAAGCATGCAGCACAGCAAGCATTTGGAGAGCACAAATATTTGCTAAACTAATGTATTTTGTGGTCAGCAATCACATGTACATGACACTTAGATAAAGAAGAAAAGCATCAGGCAGAGAGGAGAGGGTTTTCAAATGTTGCATTTGAAGAAGAGGATCAAAGTAAATGCTGCAAAGAATAACCACAACTAGAGTAATACACTAGACAACTTCAATTGGAAGTGGCATGGCTTAAAGTAACAAGATAATAGGGTTGAATAATGCAAATGACCATATCCCATGTGGGTTTGCACTACAAGAGATCCTAAAACCACAGAAAATTAGGAAAAAGGCATTGAAGAGCAGATTCTTGAAGAGATTTTCCTAAAAGAATAGAGAAAATGAGGACAGCTGGGAACCTTGAATGCACAGCAGGATGAGGGGCAAGGGAATGATTTGCTCTGTAATAAGAACTGAGGGAAACAGTGACAATTGTAGAAAGTGCATGAAGAAAACTAGCCAGGAATGAATGGCCCATGTGTTTCTGAACTGCACTGGCAATCAATCATCTGTTTTCCAGCAAAAGACAAAATAGAAATTTGAATCGCTACTGCTGCCAGGGTGTGCTTAGCCCACATCAGTCCAGCATTAAGACAGCAAGAGAAACTCTGTCAGACATGATAAAATGGTTATTAGAAGGGACGAGTTTTCATGAGCTCCAGAAGACAGATGGGTCATGGCAGAAATGAACTGCATCTAAATGACATGCTTCTCTCCATTCCTTTGTGTATTTATTTACCTGGGCTTCTCATATTCATGGGTTGATTCACAGGGTGCTAAAGACATCCAATACTACTGGCATATACACATCTGATACCTGAACATCTGAATTCTCTTCAGAAGTTTCTGCTAACCAGGAATTTACTGCAGGTCTGTTCACTTCCACTGGCCATAATGTTAAATGACACAGATTTGTAAAAACTGTTTTGCAAGAATTTCGCAGCTATTCAAATGTGACCAGAAATCATTTTGATTTCAATAGCTGCAATGTATAAATTCAAAGACCTTGGATCTTTGGATTAAAGTGAAAGAGAAAAAATAAAGTAATTGAGATAATGGTCAAAGGATAACAAAACACAATTGTTACTGAAGATTAAAAAGCGCCAAAAAATCTGACTGATTATCTCTGCAAACAAGCTATCAGATTGCTGGAAATTGTTGGAAGCGTGGAGGCTATTAGGAAAAAAAGACAGCTTTGCAATGAATGACAAAATTAGGATCTGCCTTGTATCCCTGAAGTTGTAGATAGATGAGAAACAAATCCTCTGATTCCTGAGAAAGAAACATCACTTAAAAATTACTGCATGAGCAGCAGTTCAGTGTCACGGTGGAAGGAAACTCATCATTTCTGAATAAAACTACCTGGCCACAGAAGGCAACTGTGAGGGTTAGAGCACAGAGCAAGTATTTCAAGTTAGGGTTTTAGAGTTATAATAAGTGAGATGTAGGACAGTTCCCAAGGCTTAATTGATCAGCTGGGAATACTTTATATGCTCAGGTTAATAAACTCAAGGAAACAATTTAGGACAGAGATTAAAACTGGAATCTTTCAAATTGATCTTTTATTCAGGCATGATTTTTGATTGTTTTTTTTTTCTTTATTTTTCTTAGTTTTGCAAATAGGAAAATTCTGCTTTTGACATTTAAAATCCTGTCTTTTAAAAATATAATGTAGAAATTAGTAGTTGCTACCACATTCAGAATACACGTGCTTAAAAAATATTCTCTTCCCTGAAGACTGTTTCATATTATAAAGACAAGAGAAGACAAGAGATGAGGGAAAGGGTGAGAATGAAACATGAAAATCACTAAAATGGTAACTGGACAAGGTTTTTTGACACTTTTACCTATCCTTGCACATACTTGGCTTATTCACCTGCCTGGGGATGTAATGCTCCTAGCTCTTGCTACGAGCTAGCGGGGCTTTTTACAGAAAGGATCCAAAACCAGAAAATAATTCACATTAGTGACCTAACTTAGGAAGAGATGTTCGTCCTCCTAAAGAAGTCTGAGAAAGGTGTGGCTACAATAACCCCTATGACATGGATAAATCAAATAACAGTAATATTTTCTATTGCTGGAATTCTTGATGCTTCTTCATCTTGCTCCAGGTTTGCAATCCCATCTTAATGAAGGAGGTACATACACAACAGGTATGCATTTTAAGTATACTGGAAATCTGTATTTTTATTCTTTTCTTCTCAATATTGCTACTTTTAAGGTGTGATATCACAGATGAAAATCTTTACTATGTTAACAGGGAACTTCTCCAAGTTGGCATCATACAGAAATGTTCTCTCCCTCCCAGGCACCATGGTGACTGTAGCACTAAAAATAAGCACTGTCTAAAGAGAGATGAATGAAAATCTGAGTGTGGCATCCTGCAAGCCACAGCCAATAAAATCACTGAAATTTGGATTAAAATTATGTGGGAAGAATACTCACTGTCATTTTTCCAACAAGCATTTGATATGCAAGTACCACAGAGCTGGAGCCACAGCAGCATGAGTCAGGAGTATCCTACCTGTCCTTCGACCAACTGGGACTGTTTCAAGAGACTTCTACACACAGTTGGCATAATTGTGCTTGACTCAAAGTCCAAATGCTATGGTAGCCCTAGGGGTTGTAGTATCCTGAGGTTACAAGGTTCAGCACAGTGTAATCACAATAAACCTGGTAAGCAAAATACCTAGACACACCACTGGCCCAAGGTGAACCCCACTGCCATGCTGCATCTGCTTCTCCTGAATTCTGACTGACTTGAAGAAAAATTTGCATTTTCTGAATTACGATATTATGTCCAACCTGTGTTAGAGTAATTAATCTGATGAATTAAATAACTCCAGACAACTACTGGACCTCAAATTGCAAAGAAAAGCTGAAGACTTTCTATCTTGAGAAACATTTGTTTTTTAATCAGGAAGTGTTTGGATTTTTCATCCGACCCATGTTATTGTGTATATGTGTTTGCTACTTGTTTCTTTAAAAAGTTTTCATAATCCTAATGTGAAAACAAACAGTTCTTCCCCTGCAGATCACTGAGACTCCAGAGAGAGTCAAATCAAAGTCCAGGATAAGTCTAAATAGTACAATTTACAATAAAAAGCATTAAAGTATTTCTTAGATTTACAAAACAATCAGTGTAAAGTAATAGAGGAAAATAAAGCCCTGGTTTATTCTTGCAAGGTTTCCACAAGTAGAGTTTACCGCATCAACCCCCAACTGATAGAATACCTTTATTTCTCTCAGAAAATAGAAAAAAAATCCCTGATGGGTTAAAAGTAAATGAAAAGAAGGGATGCAAGAGCATCCTTTAGTCTTTGTGCCTAGACCTGGGTTAATATTATGCCTTTCATTCCTCCAAATGATCTGGTTGCCAGGTCAAAAGTAAGCCATTATGCACATGGTATCTGAAAAACACGACATTTATCAAGAGTCTGAAAGGCAAAAACTTTTCAGAGTGACATTATTTCCCATCCTAGGTATACAAAACTCTATATAAAGTGATGCAATGCTGATTTGCAGTTTTGGAGTGATTGTGGGGAGAGGGGCAGCCAGCTCAGACATCCCTGTGAATGTGCAGATTTAGGAGAAAACTCTGAGCAGGAAAGGACAAACCAAGCCCCGAGGGTCACTACAGGGATCTGCCAGCACATGTGACAAGCCTGGTGATTTGGTTGTGTGGATTCACTGTGAACAAATGAATTCACTGAGTTGAGACCATCAGGTGAGATGACAAAGACAAAATAAACAAGGCTTTACAATAAGGAACACAGGTAAATTCAGTAATTAAGTTGCAAATATATTTGTTCAGGTGTTGGTATCGATGATTTACATTTGCATTGAAAAGCTTTGACCTAATTTTAGAGTCTATAGATACTTGAATCTATTTTATAAGAGATTCAGTTAAAATACATTGGTTAAATATAATTGTAGCTATTGAACGTGCACATAACTTATGTAACATCATGTAGCACCTTTTAGACTTAGCAAAACATATGACATATAAATAGAGAATTTTTAGTGTAGATTTCTCTAGTTAGCAATCTGTAATATTAATTATAAAAAAAAAAACTTCTTCATTTTAGTCTTCCCAAAGCTACCAATGAAAAGAATGAAAGAATGGAAATGCACAATGTTTAAATAGCAAACTGAAAACAGACATAGAAACTAAGAAGAAAGCCATAAAGGCAAACAATTCCCTTTGATAATTTTCTTTCCTTTTTCTAATTCTTTTAAAAAGAATATCTTCTCAAATAACAGCAGTGTACAGTCATGATTGCTGGAGTGCTTGCTCAAAAGTTGCAAAAGTATTTTCCAGCAATGGTCATGAGATTTTGAAAGTAAGAACAAGAAGAGATGTATGGTACATTTCATGTATTGATTGACCTTTGTATATGACAGAAAAGTACCTTCACATTGTGAGCACAAATTACAAGAAGAAAGTTTAGGGCAACATTTCTACCTTTGTACTCACAGACCTCAATTTTCTTCTCAAGACTATAATAAAGTCCAACCTGCAGTTCCACTACCGTAGTGTAAGCACAAATTGGCTGAAGTTTGATGTTTCCTAGGGCTTCCCAGATTTTGGGAAGAAATGCATACCAACAAAAGTGTTATCACCTCCCACATGTTCCACTATATCCCAGCCCGGGTAGCAGTGGGGATCACAGCCCTCCTCAGGGAAATAAGAGCAGAAGAAAATTGTATGTTCCCAGAGCACTGGAGCTGTGCACCGGCTGTGGCCAAAGTTGAAAGATGAAACTCGGCCTCTTCAAGACCCAGAAGAGGATACTTTCTGAATAGGGAGGGCGGGTTTTTAGAAATCCGGATCACAGAAAACAAGTTGTTCTAATTCGCAAGTTTGTAGCTGGAACATGAGGTTACATACAGAAACCATGTCTTCTGAAAGTAGAGAAATACCACAGGATCAGAGAATCATAAGATGGTTTGTGTTGGAAGGGACCTTAAAGACCATCTAGTTCCATCTAGTGCCATGGGCAGGGAAACCTCCCACTAGTCCAGGTTGCCCAAAGCCCCATCCAGCCTGGCTTTGAACGCTTCCAGACATGGGGCATCCACAGCTTCTCTGGGCAACCTGTGCCAGTGTCTCGCCACTCGTAGCAGTTGAGTGGTTCTCTAAGGAATACTCTGAGATTTAATATCTACTTGTTCAGCCACATCAGGATGTCTTAAAAAGGAGGAAGCAGACCTATTTCACCTTTTACAAAACTTCTATCCAGGAATATTTTCTTTTCCCCAGTAACATAACTATTTTATTTTGCCAGAGGGAACATTTTCAGGCTCATTCTGTCCCCCATACATTTTCAGCCCAGGCTGAAATAAGCATAACCACAGATCAGTTAGGAAATCCTCATCAATCCTTGAATTTCAGACAGAGCTAATATTTTGATTGCAGCATCTTGTAAGACATGTCACCAGTCATTACATTCTATTTCCCCGTTTTCATTTCTAGTACTGCATACAATAACTCAAATTTCCTCATATTTCCAGGAATTCAGTCAGGTAAAGGATCTGTAAGTATACCTTTAATGATTAGCTCAAAATCAAATTGTTGCTGTAGATACGGATATTTCCTCAATATATTGCCAAAAAAGAGAGTGGGGGGAAAAAAAAGCAAACCAAAGCCTGGAACTAAAATAATTCCAGAGATCAAATCAAATTATTTCTAGAAGGGATGTAGTATGTTGTAAAAAAAAACAAAACCCTTTATATAGTAACAGAGGTAAAGACCAGAAAGAAATGTAAATAAATAGAGAAGCATATATCACCAAAGTTAAGGTTTCTGGATTAGTGAAACAGAAACCCCCCTACAGATCCAGAATAAAAATTTCCTTTCCGTTTATTTTCTGTTGTATAGGTTACTTTTCCATTTCAGTGACTTCTGTAACAGAGGCAATTGGTTGTTATTGACCATTTGTATGGGGTTTCATTGGCAGTAGCATTTTGAGGGAAAAAGAGCCTTTCCAAAAGTTCCTATGTTGCTTTAAAGCATGTAACAGTTTCAGTATGCCAAATGCACGTCGTGCTGTGAGCCATCACAGCAGTACACAGATATTGATTTAGATAGAGACTAGAGAGCTGGGGAAGATAGAAAGGGCACAGCGTGCTTTCTGATGCGTATGCATTATTTGGCTTTCATAGTTTCATCTGAAGTTAGTGCCTATTTAGATAAAATTATGGAATCGGTATCACTGCGTTCAATACAGGTACATCAAATTACCTCTGAACCAAAGAGGTACAGACAATATGGCTTATTTCTCCTTGGAGCTACTATGAAAATGGCTTTTAGTGATGATACTTTTTTTTTTTTTTTTTTTCAGCTTGAAAAATGTACCTGGAAAAAGTACCATGTTGTGACAAACAAAGAAAAATAGCATCTTACCTGCTTGGTTCCCAGAGTTACACTAGAGAAATCTATCTGATTCTAATATGGATGTCAAATGATTGACTTGAGACAACTAATTGGGAAATTCTCCAATATTGAAACATGCTAATTTTCACAGAGCAAGGAAGACAAAGGCAAAAGAAGAATGCAAGGAAGATGTATTCCACTAACAAATGTAGAAAAGAATGGAAAGGTCACAAGAGATCATAACATTTACATTAGTAGCATGGATTAATGTCCTAGTGTTTTATTTTTACTTCCACACTCTTCTAACATCTCTTAAACTGAGACAGAAAAAGAGTAGACTCAAATCACCATAAATCGTAATTTTGGGGGGCCAGATTTTGTCCTTGAAAACAAAATTACAATAATTTATGCAACGTTTTCCACATATAGAAATGAACATGAGAAAAAGCTGAGACCCACATATGCCACTGACAAATATTCTTAATAGAGTTTGCTGTTTAGAGTTTCATATTTTGCAATTCTTACCAAACTTGGGTACTGTAATAGGGCCATGTGGAAATGACTGACAAATTCTAAAGTTTCAGAAGACGGCCTTTATGCTTATATTCATCTGCTCATTCTGAGCCTGACCTACCAGGCATTTGCACAGGAACATCCTTCATTAGCAGTATTAGTATCAAAAGGACTATTGTGTGAATAAGCACTTGCAGACCAAACTGAAACATGCACAGTCTCTGATAACAAACTGACAAATAAATATATTCACACGGAAACACTTATTTGACTTAGCAGTGCAGAAACATCGACTTCCAGTCAAACACACACAAGCAGATGATTCTTAACACAGGAACCTCTGAGAGCTGAAACCTTCTAACAACAATGAGCCATTTCCTAACCAACAAATTAAATGTTTCCTGTTGTATTTTTCTACCAAAACATTAGATATTTAGTCAATTTTAAAAATTAGCTTATGCTTCACCAGACAAGTAAGTTCTTCTTTTAAGGAAAAATAACCCAACTACACCTGTCACAAGCATCATCGATATATTGCACATATTTTTAGGAGAAGGTTAAAAACACCAACATACTAATTCCACCAAAAATGTATGTAATGGCAGGTGGTTTTTTCACTGACAATGATTTATTTGCAAACATGATAACAATAGGAATTACTATAATTTTCTGAATAGAAAACCCCGATTACACATGGCATAAGGATAAGCCAAATTTAATCCAAAAAGAAAATTTCCAATTATAAGTAATATTGGCCATTACATTTTATAATGTAGATGATACTTAGAAACACGATATCATTCTGGGCACATTTGAATTTTTATCTTTAAAGTTACTTTTCCATATTTCCTAGAGGTGGTTCTGACACAGAAGTGCACAAATAGACAGAAATATTACACCTTGCTGTTGAATTACAAGCAAAATATGTTGCTATAGTGGCTTCTTTTCTATTTTCCATTGCTTAATTTAAAAATCCCTTGAAGACTTGGTTAATTCATGAATTGATACCAAGTAAAACTTCAAAATGGCATTTAAAATATGAAATAAGCTGTATTTTATTATTTAAATGTGGCTTAAATGCCATTTTGTCTAAAAGGATACCACCAAACAAACATCCTGTGTGCTACACACAAAAAACCTGACACCGGATCCTAGCAAAAATTTGTTGGGAGAATATTTCTGATAGCAAGACAAAGTCCTGAATGTAGTGCTCTAAACAAAAACTGAGGAGATGCACAAGTCAGGAGTGGAAGAACACTCCTTCCCATATTTAGACCTTGGAGAAACTACAAGGGACAGTTCAGCAGCATCATAGTTTGGGGCCCAGGTCCTGCTGGTCTTTTCTGCACACTTCCTGCTGAAAACATCACAAGGACAGCTGCTTTCACTGGATTTTTCATGGAGTCTCAGGAGATCTCCTTGTTACGTTACTGCAGTACTTTGAATGACAGTCAGACAGCAAAAACAACAAGAACAAAGTCCAAAGAGAGGAAAGAGTGAGGATAGGGATTGTAAAGAGGCAGGGAAGTATAAAGATAAGGAAAAATGGACTATGAAAAGGGAAGGATCAGAAAATATCAGCAAAAAGAAGGAGTTGGGGTACCAGGAAACTAGACAAAAATAGAAATTAAATGAAAAGGTTTACAATAAAGAAGTTTTTAGGATAAGACAAAAGAAAAGGAAAATAAAGCATCCATCACGAATGCGGAAGGAAGGAAGGAAGGAAGGGCCTTAACACAGAAGAATTAAAATGGATGGTTTGAGTAAGGCCTGACTGCAACTTGCAGTAGGAGGCAAGAGATGAATACAATCCAGATGCTGTGTAACTAGGAAGACAGAATAGACAAATTGTGGATAAATGGCATTTACAAAGCAAACCCATCTTAGAATACATATCTTATTCGATTTTCCATTAGTAATAGAAACGTGTGTAGAGTCTGCAGTATCCATTTATAACTTCCCTAAAACCTTGCAGGAACAGGTAGGACTAATAAGAGCTTACCTGACACAAGTCTGGTAAACAATCATTGATTTTTCTGTATTCACACATTGTATTTTTGGTATGCGTTTCTCCCCTTCTTCTCAATAATGTTGACATTGAGCTAAAAAAACACTCTCTACATGCATAAACAAACACAGCTTTTTTGCACAACTAAAAATATTCATATAATATAAATTGTGCCCATGGGAGCCTGTTTCTCCAATGAGACTGCATTGAAAATTTGATTTTCCTCCTTTCCAGGCACTGGGGATTCTGCTATTTACGTGTGCAGTGACCACAATGGTGGATATTCGGACAGGAGGGGGAAGAGATGAGTCATGATTTGAAAAGAGGACTTAAAAAGGAATTAAAGGTAGCAGCAATCATTGTGTGCTTTAAGCCTGAGCAGAGGGCCAGGGATGTCAAAAGGAGTGCTTTCATTAGCTTCAGTGCCCTCTGACTCAAGTTCTTTTACATTCTAGAGGGCAGGAAGGATTATGTTTTGGAAGAATGTGAGATTGAAATCATACACAGGCATTAAAAATGCCTCTTCTCTGCCTCAAGTGTGGCACAGCAACAATTGTGTGATGGGGGGCTGAAATAAGACTGGCAACTCACAGTCATGAGAGCACAGTTGCATTCGTATCACTTACCAGAGTTGAAAAACATTATTATGTTTTTCCTCAAGTTACCTCACTACCTATTTTCCCTCTTTTTTTCATTTTTAGGGATTAAGCATAGAAAAAAAATTACTAAATTGCCTAGTATTGTGATATTTCTATAAAACAATCACCACATGTAGACTATTACAGTTAAGTAATGTTAACTACAAGGCAGTATTTCAACTAACTGGCAAAATGACATTTTCTCAATATTATATTCTTCCTTTTTCTCAGTATTGCAGGAGAAGAGATATATGATTTTAATAGATAAAACTTCTTAAGACTCCACAAACCAAAATAGCTTGAAAAGATGCAAAATGTTATACTTCTTCTAGTCTACCTTTCTTCTCTTTCTCCCCATGTCCAAATCCCCAGAATACATGTGAAAAAAATTAGTGATGGCATGAACAAAATAATATGACTACAAGTATGCAGATGTGTAATTTTCACACTTTTTTTTTCTCATGTATTTTTCTAGAATTAGCTTTCTAAAGGAAAAACAAGGAGAGGCATTATAACTTCTAAATGTCTCTTTTCCATCTTAAAATATTAAAATATTGCCAGTACATGAACTGAGAGGGTTATGTCTATTTTTACTTTAGAGAACATAGATAAAAGGCAGGCAAAGCATTTTTTTTTTCTGGACTGCTTCACATGCACATACACCCCTTTCCAGTGTTGTTTTAATCTCAACTGGAGGTGACTACTCATTTGTAAAAGAAAAGAGGTTAAGAGGCACTAAATAAAGATGACAGATAGCTTCATATAATAATTTAAATTACTCTGAAAAAGAACTGGGTAGAAAACAAAGATGACGCTGTTTACAGTAACAATATTTAAAATGTATTAATTAAACCCAGAGCAGAACTACAAAAGGGAGAGGTGCTTTGAAGATGGAAAGCTCTGAATGCCACAGAAAGCTTTGAAGTTTCTCAGTTTCCTTTGTTTCTCACTCATAATACATGAGGACACTCCGCAGTAGCTAAGCTTTAACTTTCAAGGGACCTTTTTCTGTTTGTTCCACCATTAATGAGAAAAAAAAAAAAAAAAGAATCATACCCTGCTCTTGCTACTTGTCTTTAGAATTCATGGCAGAGAGATCCACTGCTGCCGTGAGAGTTTCTGGTTCCTGTTTGGGAAGGCTGATTTAATCTGCTGAAGGTTACACTGCTGTCAGTTGTGCCAAAGCCGTGCCAGGCTTTAGCACAAATTAATCAAAGCACTCACTTAGCACAACTTCCGTTACACGGCGGAGCCAAAGGCAGCAGAGCCACAGTTTCAAACCTGCTCTTAAAACTGAATCTGAAAGTTTTAGTTTCATATTCTACTGCTTGATTTTCTCTCTGTTCCTCTACAAAATGTTTTTTCTGACAGCAGTTTTAGCAGAAAGTTAGATCAATGGTAGGAAAAAATTTCTACTGGTACTTTCCTCACGAGTGAGGATATAAAAATCAAGGGAAGAGTTTGAGGAGTTTTTTACTCCCTGATGGTGTCCCTGGAAGCTTTCCTTGAGCCCGGTATTTGAATTTATTGAATCAAAAGGATAATTCACACACATCTATAGGTTTCTTGACCTTCCAAGAGGAAAAAATAACTTAATTTTTTGCCTATGATTCCTGCGGCCACAAAGGTGATCTCCCTTCCCCTTCCTTCACCCCACTTTACAGATTTAGGTACAGCAGTTCCACTATGTATATTACGTGCATTATCTCCAGAGATAACATGATCACATTTTCATGCAAACATGCAAATCACCCATTCCAGTTGCCATGGTTTCAAATTGAAACGCTGGCATCCTTTTATCATGGCCCAGCATAACTTACTGTAAAAAAAAAGGCAGCAAGACAGCATCTACAGGCCCAGCTTGCATGACACCAGAGGAATTCAGATAGCTCTAACCCACCTACTATTTAGAGGACTAAATCCTAGGTATTTTTTTTTAAATTCCTCTAGAACTTCTGATGCTGTGTCTGGGTCCTGTTAATTAAAACATTTTTACATAAACTGGCTTACATTGCCTTTAATTTAAAACTAAATGAAAGGAATGAATGTCAGGTTCCCAGCCACAACACAATACCACTGGGAATGTGCAGCCTTCCAGTTTTAGCACTGAGGAAATACTGCATTAATGTGGTCAGAGGAGCTTTATGTTAAAAAGGAAATTAAAAAAAACTTTTACAAGTCTATTCATTGATTGCTTTTACAAAGGCCTAGGAATGAAATACCACAGAGGAGGTGAAGTCCAAGGAGGGGCAGCACAAAATTCTGTGTTGCCCTGCTTGAGGTGCTCCTGTAACCCCCATGTATGAGCCACAAACAGCACTCAGGTTCACTTGTCTAACTTGTGCCAGCCCTGTACAAATGGTTGGAGAGACGTGAACACATCTGTTGGAAACAATATGAAGACCTCAAATTTTCCTCTATAAAATTAGCCAACAGCTGCTAAAAGTTTTGAGTGCCTATTAGCAAAAAACAGGTTCAAAAAAAAGAAAGTAACTACTGTCTCATGTCCCATCAAACTGCACTTCACTGCTCGACAACTCATTAATTGATTAATTCTATTAACTCATTAATCTAACTTGTGGTGCCTTCATGAGAAAGTTAAATTTCCAAAGACATCTGCAAGAGAATGGAGAGACAGAACCTCCTACACAAAGTGAGTCAGAGCTGCATCTTAACTTAGATGCTCTGAATTGTCCTCTGGGGAATCTTCCCTCAGCCTGAGATCTGAATAAGGTGATTGTGCTTCTAATTTAGCCATATGAACTATCTGGCCTGAATTCTGGGGTCATAAACACCTTCCCCAAAGCTCACTAATCCATGTCTGGACAGGAACCAACATATAAAATCAGCCAACAGAGAAAGAAAATATGAAGGCCAGGTCAGACAAGACAATCCTGCCTGTGGTAAGCTTCAAGAATAAAACCTGAGAGCCCTGGTTGTCCCCCTCTCAGAATAAGGGAGCCTGGACTTGATCCTCTGCATTAGTGAGCATGGAGGAGCTGTTACTTGCATGGATGTGACTGTGGAGGGATGATGCCTTGTTCCTGCTGTCTCTCCCAGACAAATGTTTTCTACAGGTGTGTGCCTCAGACTCCTAAAGTGTAGGAGCTGCTGTTTGTATTTCACCGAAGATGAGAAAAAATAATATCAGCCAGGTGAAAGTCAATAATCCCCAAATGTTCTAAGATTTAAAGTATTTGCGACACAAGAATGCTCACTGTTATCTTGGTCCAAATATCTCCCCAAAATTAATATTTATCATATTTAATTAAACTCTCTTTTGCATCCACGTGTACTCCAAGGCTGATTAACACTGACTCATGCAAACACAAGTCACACATCTCTAGTCTAGAAAGGTGGCCAGTTTTCACTGTGGGAAGTCCCAAGACACGAGCTCCAGCACTCCAGATTTTACAGAGGTTTCCTGTGTGTTTGTGACTTTTTTCAGTAAGTTAGAAAAGAATTTACACCACCTTGAAGCCTCTGTAGCTTATCTACAGTAGCTTTAAGGTAACCTTTCCACTGCCTGTGGCACCCTCATTTCAGCGCCAAAGGATGTTTTTGGATCTCTTTGTTCACCATTCAGACCACAGAGCATGGTCCAGAAGTGAGTATTCCACCAATTATTCCAGGACAAACTATTTGCTTCCAGTGTACGGGGGTCTCTAGCAGTGTTTCTATACTTTTCAAATTAGGAAAGATACTAGAAAAAAGTGGTTTTCCACCCATACTCTCTCATTCATATGTAGCTATCCTCAAACAAGAATTTTGACACTTTTAAAACAGCCTATATCAAGTGCTACTCGTAACAAAATCTATAAGATAATATAATCTATAGCTCAGAAAGTTATAAATCTACTAAAAATATAATTCTTATTTTTAAATAATATTGCAGCAATTAATATTCGTGGCTGTGAAATCACAGAACCCTGGATACACCCTGGAGCTTTTTATTACTCCTTTTGACTACTGTCCAGTTGCTTTCAGTTGTCATTTCTCTCCTCTGTAAATACCTTGGTTGATAGTCAGATTAAACCCAACACTTCATGGGTCCCAAAAGAAATTCTGATTTATGGAGGCTGGGCCTGGTGCTCTCAAGAAGCCTCATCATACATTTAAAGAAGAGTTAATGAAATTTTCACACCCAAGATACACACATGTAAAACCCATATATCCAAATACTAATTTATTCTACTTTTACTTCGACATATGATACTTTCCCTGGGGAAGAAAAAAAAAAAAAAAAAGGTAGCATATGATTTGTCTTAAGTAGGAAAAGCAGCATAATTTTAATGTCTATTTTCGTATTAAGTCTCCTAAGACAAATGTTCTGCCCCATCTGCCAGCACAAACTGAAAGGCTCCAAAGTCCTCTCCCTTTCTCACTGATGTTTATCCTCCTATGTGTTCTCTGCACCTACTCTTCCCCTGCAAATTGTGCTGGTCCGATGGTTTGGAAATATGTAACTGCCTTGTGGCTACTTTGTTTGAAGTAGCTTTGACATTCACGTCTCTGTAACATCTTAGTCTTTGAAATCAATGGAGGAAAAAATATCCTAAAGGAGACTGTATTACCATTGTTACTTCATTGATTTCAGATAAATTCAAGTAGAAATAAATCTGGACCAAGCATCCAAGGCAGCATTATTCTGCTAGGAGCACTTAAGGATGTAGTAATTAATCTAAATCGTTATTATGATCAAGCTGCAAATGCAAACATCCCTTAAGTACAGAGACCCAAATGCAATAATACAGCGCTTAAAAGCCAAAAGCAGGAAAAATACTGAAAGTTTGCCACCTGGTAAAATAACTGATGTCATAAATAATTTGCTCAAAACCACATTTCCAACAATGACTGATCCTAAATACTGAGGGAACCCTACGCAGAAAAGGGGCCTAGTAGAAATAATCTCCAGAACAGTGCTGCAAAATAAGTCAGGAAATTTCTGAGCCAGCGGTGGTGTTTTTCCTTTTAGCAATTAATGTCTTTTTCTTACACTAACTTGTGCATCAGGGTTTTTAAATCTACATAAACTTTAGTGTTCAAAAAGAACTTTGGCGAGGTCTTTGTTTGCTCCATAGTGCACTGTTTGCAAAGCCACTTCTTTCTGCTTGTTGACAGCTTGGTTTCACAGTTATCAACGAGGACACTGTACATACAATGTTAGGACTGTTTACTACATAAAACATAACAAAATTGATGGTCCTTTTTTCCTGTTCTGAAGACAGAAGAAATATTCAAGCCCTACACAACGACTCCTTGCCAGTCATGATTTTACAGGCCTTTATCATACCTTTCCATCAGTCATATCACTTTAAGCAGACTCCTATTCTATTAAATCTTTCCCTGCACACCAGATGTTCCATACCTTTGATCTTCCTTGTCACGCTTCTCTATATCTTTGCCCATAATAATATATTTTTTGGAGGAGAGTGGAACAGAGCTTCATGATTTTAGGAACTCAGGCACAGCATGGTTTTTTATGATCTTTTCTCCTCTTTTCTCTCTTTCCTTCCCTAACACTGAATTTGCTTTTGTTGCTGCTATTGAGCACTGAACTGGCATTTTCATAGAACTATACATTAAAAGCAGAAATATCATTCCCAAGTACTTATAGTTCACTGTCCATCACTGTACATGCAAAGTTAGCACTGAGGGTTTTTTCACCCCTAAGTATCCTATAGGGTTTATAAAAATTGAATTTCATTTGGTAATTTATTGCCCAGTCATTCACATGTCCTTCTTCAATGTTACACAGTCAGCCCTTGTCTTGAATATCTCGAATATCTCAACATCCTCTGCAAGTTATTCTGTCCTTCTTGCAGATCATTTATGAATCTGTTGAAGAGCACAAACCTCTGTGGAATTCAGCCGGAGACACCTCTGCATTGTGAAAATGGAGCATTTATTCTTACCCTCATCTGCCTCTCTTTTTACTGACTATTTATCCATGTGAAGACCTCCCCATTATCCCAGAGCAACTTAGCTGCTTTGTTGAGAGCCTTTGCTTTGCTGAAAGCCTTTGGAATTCCATGGGAGCCATTATCAATAGTATCTGTCTCCAACACACAATTGTTACTGAATTCTAAGGCCTAAAGCTGGGAGGCAGGACTTTCCTTTACAAAAGTTGAGCCATTCCTAATGTTCCATACACACCCACATGTACACTGAGTTAACATTTGGAATAATTTATACTAATTTATCAAATACAGATATTTGGTTTAGTGATTTGTCATTTCTGTCAAGCTTCTCTGTGACCTTTTCTACCAAGTAGTATTATATTTACTATGTTCCAGTCTGTAAGGACGAGGCTTTCCCATGGCACCTACTGACTCAGCTATTTCATTCTGGAGAGTTTGAATTATTTTGAGCAACTTTAATCTGGCAATGGTGACCTATTAGTCTTAATTTTGTCTATTTGTTCCATAGATTCAATTTCAGACATTGTCTGCTGAGTTTCCCATAAAGAAGGATCCTTTTCTAGAAACCTCTCTAAATGCTTAAATAGTGACTATAGCCTTATCAAAATAACTTTTTTTTTTTTCACTTATGGGGTCCTTTTCTTGGAGCTATTCTTCAAAACCTTTGATCCTGTGGACTCTGTAAAAGGTTTACTGTTCCCAGTGAGTTTGAAAATGATTTAGTATTGGTTTCTAAGAATTTGCAAGTTCCTTGCTTGATCTTTTTTGCCTACTTTACTATATGTTTTACTTGTCATTACCATCCTTTCTAATTTTTCTCCTGAACATACCTCAGATTTCCTGACATATCTTCAAGTAACTTCCATTATCAATCTGTTTTACCATGTTGTCTGAATTTTGTCTTCTTGAAGTACTTTTACTACATAGTAAAAATTTTGCTGGAGTTCCTAATATGATGTCTTTAAATAATATTCATAGAACTGGAACCCATCTAATATTTTTCATAGCTCCTTTTGTATATTTTTAGCCACCACTTAATGGGTTTTCTGTTTCTGAAATTAAGCACAGGAATAGAAGATTTTTCAAAAGTTTTTTTTTTTTTGCATTTGCTGGCATGTTGAATCTGAGTAAAACATGGTTTCTCTTACAGAGCACTTCATTGAGAGAAACATTATCAATCAAGTCTTTCACCAGTGCTGGGGACCAAGTTGAATTGTTCACAGATTCCCTGACTGCCTACTTCCATCAAACAGTTATTAATGGGGTCAAAAACCACAGATGTGGCAATTACTCCAGACAGGCCAGAGCATTTATAATCTCATTCAGCATGTCACTGTATCCATTGTAATTCTATTGTATTCTCCCCACTATCTTTCTTATTTTATTGCTTGTTTATGTATTTTTAATCTTTATTTTTATTCTGTCTTCTATATTCATTGTCCTATGTAGAACTGGTATTTCAGTCATAACTCACTGACATGGCTTTTCATGATGTGCTAATCTGTTTTGATTACAGCTTCTTTTAATGTAAAAACTTGAAACTAGAACACCACAAAACTCAACAAGGCTTGAACTGTCCTTTGCATATTTGGTATCCTAGAATCTTAGAATCATAGAGTTCTTTTGACCAGATCACACTGGAACACTTCCAGGCAAGGGGCATCCACAACTTCTCTGAGCAGCCTGTGCCAGTGTCTCATCAACCACACAGTAAAGAATTTCTTCCTGATATTTAATCTAAACCTGCCCTCTCTCAGTTTAAAGCCCTTGTCCTATCACTATCTGCTGCAGAAAAATCCCTCTCTCTCTCCCTAATTTTTATTAGCTCCCTTAAGGTACTGAAAGGCTGCAATGAGGTGTCCCCAAAACCTTCTATTTTCCAGGCTGAACAACCCCAGGTCTCTCAACCCACCTCCCTAGGAGAGGTGCTCCAGCCCTCTGATCATGCCAATGATCAATGCGATTTATCTAGACACAACCCACCAATAGAAACATTTAAAATACTATTTACTGTTCAGAAAACTATAGCATGACACATAGAGATTTTAATAAGATTGCAGTCAGGCAACAAATATGCAGAAGCTGAAGCAGGGGTGTTGAATACAAAAGAAGCCTGAGCAATTTTGTGCTATTAGCACACTGTGGAAATCTCAGTAAGATCCAAATGGTAAAATACATTTTCCATACATTATACATGCACACACAATGTGCAATTTTCCATAACCTGAGCATCCTCACTTTTCAAGGGAAAAAAGTGCACACATGTTCTGGCTTTACCTACGGTGAAGCAGATCCAGACTGTTCACCACAACATATTAAATTGTGCAGCAAACCTTCCCCGCACTTCGCGGCATGCAGAGGAAGTGCTTCCTTTCCTGCCACCTAAGAAGGCTGACACACAGGGCTCAGGGGCACCACACAGATCCTGGGAGTAAAGAAATGCAGTCATTTACTAATGCTGTTCTCAGATGGTGAGGAATAGGAAATAAATGCCAATTACTGGTGGATATTAAGCATCTGGGCAACCAGAGATGTGTTTTTCATCATTCCATGTTACAGTTTCTGCTTCAGAACTCCTCTGCACAGCTCTTTGCAAACTTTATTAAGGCTTAGAAAACTTTCTCTCTGTGTTAGGCCTTCTGTTACTTTTCCCATAAGATATAGGGACTTTTCTAAGGTCACATAAATGACACTGGTTAAATTAAAGGTGTATGTGACAAACTGACTGAGTTTAATATGTGGAAGACTGTGACGACCACCAAACACTGTCTTATCAGCTTCTCTGTCCTCAGCCAAAAAGCAAAGGGAGCTACTGTAAACAAAACAATAGTGCCTACAGCAAAATCCACATCAGCTTAACTAGGTAACTTTTTAAATACTTCACCTTAATGATTTGAACCAATTACTTCCTTATTTTATATTTCAAATAGTCTGTTACTTTCCTGACACATGTATTGGTAAAGAGTAAATTAAGGCAACAACTAGAAAATTAAAATTATATATGATCAGCACAACATATTAGTGTTATTACTAGAAAGCACTGGAGTTCTCCAAACCGAAAAAGCATAAATGTACCAACCCTCTTCCTCCTTCTATATTAGAAGCATATATGGAAACGTTCTTCCTAACACCCCTCTAATTATAACTGGGTCATTAATACGAAGGCTGCATATGCATTCACCTGAACTGTATATATATTAAAGTCTGACTCAACATACACGTAAATAAATTACTCGCAATATGAATGCAAGACTGAATGTGGGAGGAACTACAAGTACATTCAAATGTTTGGTAGTTAAGACAGCCAACAGTAAAGAAAAAGCATTCCTTTCTCCAAGAGTGTCTATATATTGTTACCCTCCATCATCGCTGAGAGCTACAAATCCAGTACACACAATAACCAAATTTCTGAATTCTTTCCTATTCCACTTTGACAGCCCCAACCACCAGGCCAGTGTCTGACCGTATCAGGTTGGGAACTTCTGGAGCCAGGGCTGCTCAGCTCCCACATGTGTGGGGCAGGTTTTACAGCAAGGACAGAAAAGATGTTTTCCCTTCCCCTTTTTTCACCCGTAAAGGCCCAGTAGTCTGCTCTCCAGAGTCAGCTTCAAGGCTGGGAAACTCTGGTTTCCAGTCACCCCAGGGTGTGATATGAGGAGGAACCCTTAACTTCTTGGGGAAGAATCATTACGTTTTCTTTCTTCTGTTTACCCTCAGAAGGAGCTCTGTTCCCAGGATTCTCAGTAAACCTAATCTTCAGCTCTATCCAGGTAGCTAAACTCTACTGAGGTAAGAAAACTGAGATACCCTATTTATCCATTTTCTCCCACTGGCTACCGCTGGTGGCTTCCAGCTCATTATTTAAAAGTTTTGCATAATTTTCACTGCTTCCCCACTCTTAGACTAAATTCAGATAAAAGGCTTCCTTTTCCTTCCAAGGTGAATCCCTTAATTTGGAGATCCTGTGGCCTTACCTATGTCTGTAACTGTCTGTTTCTTGTGCAGTCAAACCTAGGTAAAATATTAGAAACGAAGATTATTTTCAGTGAAGGCCAGAAATGAGTAGTTGAATCAGTCAAGGAATCAAAGTGTGCTAAACTTATTCATATATTGGGTTATGCTAGAAATTATGTAAGTATAATGATCCACAAAAGAGAAATTAGAATGAGAAAGGGTCTGATATGATCACCAAATAATAGATCCAGGGGCACATTTTGAAAAAAATTGATAAAGACTATCAGCTTTAAAATTTTAGTTACCAGGGAAATTCAGGTACATGAACAGGAGAGGAATGGGAGAGTATTGTAGGCTTATACATGTGGATATGTAGTAGCTGGTGTACACTGGCATGGCTTGCTTTTGCTTGAAAGTAAACCACTGGCACCTGAAAAAGTCAGAGCTGCTTATAAAAATATATATTAAAAAAACCCCGATATTCAAAATGCTTGAGCAAATCCCTAGGGCAGACAGAGCTGAAGTCTAAATGTCAGTGCTCTTCTGGAGACAAGATCAACCTATAACCTTATCAGAACACAAATTATGTCAGTGAACAACATCCAAAACCTGCAGAAGCATTTGAGAGATTTTTGGCATTCTAATTTATGGATTTCGGTTGCTGTTTTCTAACTTTCAGGCTGTTCAGAAAAAGACAGATTTTCTTTAGTTCATTTTTTTTTAATTGGTTACAAAAGTCCTGGAAATCTATCACTTTTATCCTGTGCATTTTGATGATGCATAATACTGATTAGGAAGTGTCTCAGCTGGTAATAAGTTCCCTTCATAATTTTTTTTTTTAAATGCTGTTTTTATGCAGTTCATACAGGAATCCAATTAGCATATCATTGTGACTGATTAAATATGCCTCATGTAAATTTACATGTCAAAATACATACTGTACTTAAACAAACAGACAAGGATGCCAGTCTTCTGTAAACAGCTTTGCATTCATAAGCTAACTCAGGAACACAAAAGCTTATATTTAAATTCTCAATGACTACCTGAATAGAGTGAGAGGGAGATAGAAAGGTAATGTTACTCATGCATGAAGTGAGAGAATGAATATAGACATTTGTTTCTCTTTGTCTCTGAACAAAACTATTGACAAGAGATTCCCCATCTGCATATGAGGCTGTCATGTCAGATTAGCTCATCAGGTAATGGAAATTTGGCCTCTGATCCAGAAAAGGTCCCTATGCACTAAGAATCAAGACTGTTTCAAAGAGATTGTATTATCTTAGACAGCAGGATTAAATTAATATGGGAATGACTTCTACTGGAGGAAATTTTTTGTTAAACATGTGCTAATGTTTATTATGCAGAGCATCCACTTCTCATAAGTGATTTTTCTTGACATTTATTCATTACTTTTTGACCTTCCTTGCAACTGAAAAACAAACAAGTAAGTGGACCCCCTCCAAAGCATGGAGCCAAGACCTCTAACGATGCATTCATGCTAGCACAGATTATGAAACAGTAGAAGAAACTACACTGTTGTCAGATAGATCAAAATGATCCCCCAAAGTGGAAAAACTCTTGGGGTCAGTCAATAAGGACTGAACTCACAGGTGGATGTTGTAGCTACTCTCCTTAACCAGCAAAGAGAGGAATTCAGTTTCAATTCTTTTCTCAATGAGTAGTTCACTAATTTACATTAAATATACAGCAAAAGGAAGGATTTGGAGATGACTCATCAAACTGCTACAGTGCAGTGTTCCCTTTGCTTTCCTGCACTCCAGGTTAGTGAATGTTCAATTATGCCATGCAAAGCCTAACAGCTTCTGGAGGAAAGGTTGAGAATCTCCTCCCAGGACTTTACTAGCATTGTGATTATAGGTTCAAACTTGCTAAGGCACAGGAAAACAGTGAGTACATATATTCATTCTGACCAAGTCCATTTCTGATAACAGACTGAGATTTCATCCATAGATATGAAACAGGAAGAACTGATTATACAGATTTGCATCATGGTTTGTAGAACAGCCCAGAGGGAATAAACACATCAGGAAGAGTATCAAGTAGTTGTAGAGAAAAGGTCTGTGTATATGACTAGATATATTCAACAAACAATTCAAGTTGAAGTCCAGGGTTTTCGATGGAAATCAGATTAGGCTGCCACTGAACATGGCAGGAAAAAAAAAGGCCACCTTAACCCTGACTTTAATGATGTCTCACATGTAAACAAAATGTGGTTAATTTGATCCCTATAATCTCTTTCTGATTTCACACAAACCAGAACAGGGAAGGGAAGAACAAAACATAGCATGGAGATACTTTCTGCACAGCAATGGTGTGTCTCCTAAGGGTGAGATAATCTATAAAATTGCATGTGCTTATTACTCCATCTCATGTGTATTGTAGCACAGAGAGATGAACTACATAAACCACATGAGAGTCTGAAATAAGAAATCTAATTGAGCAGCATTTTAAAATAAATGCAGGATGTTCAAATAGTGAAATACTAGAAATATCCAGACAATGAAATGACATCTTGATATTGAAATTCCAAAAAGCACAGGTCTCATATAGTATAAAATCATTGATACATGTCTGTGATTGTTAGTGATTCCATATACAGTATGTTACTTCATTTAATATATATTAAAAAATTAGAACAGATTTCTGCATTTTCCAGTATCTAAAATCAGCAATTTAGAATGTTTCTTTGACAGATCTAATATTGATTGAATTAAATTCAGTTTATTTTTTAACCCAAACGTGAAAAAATGTTTTTAACAATTTTCAATTGATATCAGAAGTGTCAGTCTATATTAATAGGAAACTGAATTATGAATTTACTAAAACAAGTTGAAAACTGAAATTTATTGTTTAGCTCTAACTGCTGTCGAAGGGATAACATTATAATACTAATAGTCATAAGTGATGTAAAATTTTCAAATACTATGGCAGGAAGAAAACTGTTATTTCAGTAGATTCAAATCAACTACCTATCCACTTATTTCATCTTTGCTGGAAACCAGGTATAGATGCTTAATAAAAGTACAAACCATTGTTACTGGAAAATCACAGGAAAAAAAAATCACCTGAAGAAAAATTTTTGCTTCTTTTAACTTCCTAAAATTTAAGGATATTCCTTTATGAAACTTTATTGCTATTTAACATCAAGCAACTATCAATGTTTTAATTATTGACAGAAAGCCATAAATGAGCTCTTATTTAGATAATTTTTTTCATTCCCTAAGCCTTGTTTAAGACTCACTTGCAATCTGAAATGTGTCACAGTTCATGCAGAAAAGTCAAGGAAGACCTCACATAATACACATAGTCAGCTTTTTGGTGCTTATAACTGAGAAGCATTAAAGTGCCAGGGCATCAGATTCAGAGGAAGGTATTGGTGGAATTCAGTTCTCAGATTAAGACACCTCTACCTAAATGTCTGCAGAGACATGCTGACATACCAGTTGGTTGCATATGCTCCCAATGCAGTTAATAAAGGCCAGAAAAATGGTGGCATATATCAGTAAATATCCTTAAGGAAAAGAGATTTTGCTTTTGTTTATTGAGAAAAAAAATTCCACTATTACCCATATACACTGTGAAAAAGAAGCATACATAGACAATTTTCTAGAGGGGTTTTATCTTTCACAGCAGTGTGCAATTGCATATCAAGTGGATAAAAAAGATGTAATTTCAGTTTATCTACAATCATGATTTACATTACTGTATGTAAAAGAGAAATTTTTAAAAAAGCAACTTCATTGGAGAAAAACATCTCTCACTTGTTAATAAAGCTGTATAAGTTGTATAAGTTTTAACTCTCAGTGCCATAAAAGTCATACTGTGTACTTTTCAGAGAATATATAAATTTTTCAGCTGGTGACTTTCAGACTCCATTTGCCTGTAATAGGGAGATGATTCAGTCACAATTCAACCAATAATGCATGTAATATTGTCTCTATTAAAGCTGAGAAAAATCACAAGAAAATACTGAAAAATTGAAAATCACATTGAGTAAAAGTGACAAATATCACATCTGTGATTTAGTAGCATATGGCTTTTTCCTTATTTTTTAAAGGCAATGACATTTAAAGCTGCTAATTAAGATATGTCCAAAATGGGATTCCTTGAAATTTTTATTCACAACACAACTAAAATTAAAATTTTCCTTAAAATAATGAAAAAGATTGTTTAATAACACATTAGATATTTTAGGAAGTGGCACAAATAAAAAGGAGAAGATGTCGCATACTCGATGAGGCTGATGGTCTAAATTTAACAGCTGATAGAATTACATACACTGAAATATTTGTTCTCTTCAACTAGAACATTACTTTGCCTCACTCTCCAAATTTAATTTCATTGTGTTTTGGGGTTTTTTTTTCAACAAAGCACAAACCAGAAGGTCTCACAGAAGGTCTGCTAACCTCCAAAGGTTTCCCCAACAGAGGCTGACCTAGAAACACTCTGCCAGTGTTTACAACAGGTTTGTAGTGATGTAGGAACAGTTTTCCTTGGCAGCCTGCTTTGTGCCCAAATTTTCTTCAATATCCAGGAAAGGGGATAGACAACCCAAAGTTTCTCCTAAAAGGACAAACAAACACGATGGGAAGGCTATGGTGTGGTGACAAGCAGAGACTCAAGTTATAGTCTAGTTAATCCCTGAAGGACTCTCCTTGCCTTTATTGCTACAAATATTGTCAGGAAATAACAAAGTAAGGATTATTTATCTTTTAAAATCACAAGAGCCTTTGCCAAGAATCGGGAGCAAGTTGAGAGAAGAATTTTAGAATGTATGCATTTTGAATTTCAAGTTTCACTGTTGTGTTTTGTGTTTTGCTGTTCTTGCCAGCAATTTAGACAGAGATTTGCTTATGCATATGCAGTTTGTGCAGCAAAATGCATTATTTATCTATTTTAGATAATTTTGTAGAATCAGGTGCTCCTAGAAGAACACTCAGAGATGCTCCAGGCCACAATAATGCAAAGCACTTCTGCAGAGGTGGAAGGAAAACAGGTTGGGGGAGAAAGGTAAGAATAAGTGACAGTTTATATCAAAACCAAGGTAGCCTTTAAAAGAAATCAATTTAAATATCAGTTGCAACCTACCAGAAAACATCCTTCAAAAAGACCTGCTGTTCCCACGCACTGGTGTGCAACTGGTGACATTATGTCCATCACAAACCTCACTTGCCAAAAATTGGCAGCCTGCTTGGAGAAGAGAGTCAAAGCCAACAACTGCTGCAGAACTGAAACTGCTACAGTCGTTTCTGTAAGCGGGTTATTAAATGCACTACTTAATTTTTTTAAAGTGAATGGAGTTTGCTCTTAGCAGAAGCTAGATGTGCACTGAAGTAGAATAAACCATTCGAAAATTACTTTTAAAAGCCACCGGCAACAAAATATTCCCCTTTGCCCTTTTCCCCCACTTACTTATTCTGTTGACTAAACACAGCACATGGCCTTTGAGGTGACCCAAGCATCTGAGATAGCAGTATGGGGTGGGCAGAGGTGACGGAGGGCCATGAGAAAACACCACTTTTCTGAAAGAGCTTCTGGCAACCAAAGACTGAACCTCAGTGCCCGAACTGCTACCAGACCACACTGCATTTAGTGAGGTACAACCCATCCTCTTTGCACAAGAGAAGGTGGAAATACCTTGCTCCAAAAGATGCTGCCCTTCCCTTAGCAACAGATTTCCATGCCCAGATTAATTCTGAAACACGCTCTAAGGGTGCTTGAAAGAGATCTGAGGGATTTGCTTTCACTGGGAGATGTTGTTTAGTCCGAAATCTAAGCAAGACTCCTGTTGTAGTTAATGGAGAATAACAGGATCCTCAGGGGGATGATACATACTTGACCTGTCTTAGACACCAATCATAAGTGTGATAGACACGTATGAGATAGATGAGATATAGGAGTTCCAGATGAGACAGACACCTCTCATGGGATGAAATGTATTACCCTCTGGAAGCACTTATTCCACTGCACTGATTGTAACGGGAGCCAAGGTTGACTGGCTTGTACTTAAAGCAGCTAAAATGAAAGGCACCTGAGTTAGAGGAGACGAAATCCACTCTTACATTTAAATTTGATTACAAAGAATTGAGTTAGCTGACACAATACTGACCATGACTGATTGGGTCCGTGCTCAGGAGGACAGGTCCAGTTCAACACTGAGCTGCAAGGCAGCCACTGTAATTAGCTAGCACGATGCTAAACACACTTGTTTTTTTCCAAGACATTCAGTCAACTCATTTTTAACATGAGCAGAATCATTCACCAGTCAAAGGATGCAGTGTCAGAAATAAGGGACAGTTAAGAATGATGCACCTGAAGTATTTATGGAAGAAAAACATTACCATTTTATTCTGAACACTTCAAAATACAGAATGGTAATGAAGAGAAAATATTAATTCCCATTTTAAAATAGGAAATTATGTATGTTCTGATGAACCTACGAATTACTTTGAAATAAAAACTAGAATTCTGTATTGCTAAAGTGAAAACTTTTTTTGAAAAGCAGAAGTGTTTGAATGAAAAAATCAACACATTCTGCCAATGTAAACTGACAATATTTGAAAGTGTTTTCTTTAAAATAAAATGTGAAATTAGCCTGTATACTGTCATAAGCTGAACGAAGCTATCTTGATTTAAACCACCAAAATTTATGTTGCCATAAGGACAGACAAGGGAGTTTATGCATGTATTGAAACTTTTAAATTCCAGTACCATTTATACATATGAAGATATTTATGTAAAATAACAGGCATGTAATTATAAAGAGAAACAAGTGACAGCAATAATGCATGAATGGTATTTTATATTTTGCTAAAGATGACTAATGAACTGAATTTCTATGGAAATATAGTGTGCCTGACATTCTCATACCTACCCAATGAGTTCATAATGATTACTGCTATTACAATGAATACAAAATTAATGAATAATAAATTAAATCCTTACACTAAATTGATATTAGGAGCCTCTTTAAGTCATTTTTTGTAACAGCCAAGTCACAATCCATAATAACCTGAGAATAACAAATTATGGATTTAATTACAGATAAAAAGAAATATCTTCTATTAAAATGTGGGAAAGTATGCCCTAAAAAAATTAAAAATGGACCAGATTTTGGAAAGCAGCAAAGAATGTTCATAAACTAAAAGAATATTAATGAAAAAGGAAATTAGAATGTCATGTTTTTACTTGTAATGTTTTCAAAAGAAATATGCCAGCGTTAGGATAAAAAATGAACTAGCCAAGCATACTTATGAAAAGTTTGACAGGTTTATGACATGAAAATGTAAAGGAACTCTTTCATTTCTATATACAAAAATCCTGTCAGAAGAATTTAGGTAACAATCAAAATAAGTGTCATGTCTAAATTTGGTAATCAGCACTCAGGATTCATCAGAAATCTAAAATATTGAAGGGAGTTTTTGTTCTTATAATCTTTCCAGAAATCTTCTGGAGAAAAGATAATTGTCAGCTCCACAGATACACAGCATTCTGAAAGTTTAAAGATCCTTGGAAATAAAACATGGAAGATATTTTAAGGAGACACGACCTTCCTGTGTGTCCTACCACATTTAGTGTTAGAGGTTCTGTATGCCAATATTTCATGCATCTGGACATCTTTCAGAATTAAAAAGAACTATTTAACCATAAATCATAAATACTTTGATTTATCATGATAAATACCAGCCTCTAAAAGTGATTCTGAAAAAGTCACTGCAGTAGCTTAGGCTCCTTTGCTCACTGCTGGAGACCTTTGACTCCCATCTCCCTTGGCACAAGGGCAGAACCTGTCTACATGTTTTGGAACATGTCCAAGAACTCCTTAAGATCTCCACAAATAGAAGATGCACTCAAGTGCATTTCTATCAGGTACAACAGTTCCTGAACAGAATGTTGAAGAATGGAAATTCCTTGTATAACTGAAGTTCCAGAGGTGAAAAAAAGAATTCAAGAACTATACAGAGAAAGACACAGTACATTTAAAATCTGTAAAGAGTGATGTTGCCCTGGAGTTGGTTTTTATAGGGATGGCTGTATCTGGTTCATTTAGCCATGTATCATATCTCCAGCAGTGCTCAGAAGGAAGAGTACGAAAATGAAATACAACTCGTTTCACCTTTTTTTTTAAAAACAAGTACACTGACTTCTAGAAATTCTCTCTTTAATGTGATAAAGATGTCAAAAGAATGCAGAGTATCTTTAAATATAAAGGGTATAAACGTACTATCTAACCTTAGCATGTGTAAGCATCCACACAGACAGCCTCTCCCACATAATTGCCTGGGTGAGGGTAGGGTTTGACCAGCAATAGATTTCATATTCCTGCAGGGATCTACACCAAACTCAGTTTTACCTCTTCTGATACCACAGTTCATTGAACCACAAACAGTGGTTTCGTGAATATGTGTGAATTGCAAGTGTTTATCCAGAACAGGGACTGGGAGCATGAAGGATGCTCACCAGTGGCACCAGTGATAACCTAATAGCCATTACTAGATGCACACTAAAAGCCACATTGAAGCCTGTTCTTAGGGGTGTCAGAACTTGAAGGTATCCACGTGATAGTGAAAACATGCTGTGGACTGCCTGCTGTGTTACTGACCACTCTGTCGTGACAGCTTCCATTTCTGCTTTTCCTCAGTGAAGAAATCTGAGATGCAAGAATCTTTTGGAATGAGGATTCTTAGATGCTTACTGCCTTCTGTCTAAAGCAAAGATTTATTTAACTGTGTGGCAATATTCCACTAAGTTTGTTTAAAACTCTTGAGGGCAAGTTATAATTCATTTTGGTACATACGCCTCTACACATAAATATCTGCCAACTCTAACATTTATGGTTGTTTGCTGCATAACAGATATCAGTATATAATGGATATCAGTTTAACAGTTTAACAGAAGACACCAAATTAGAGCTCTTAAACACTCTGACGCTCCTTACCTACATCTAACACAGCAAGAAACCAATATAAAGTGAGAGAAGGATGCACTTACTCACACTGGCAAAGAGTATCAGAGAAGCAGCAGCAATATGCACAAAATATGTGATAAATATGCAAACACTGCCTCAACACCAGTTTAATAAACAGAGAAGAGAATCAGCTTCCTTGTCGGTACTGTCACTTCTGCAAGCATCTACCCGTACCTGCTTTTCCAGCCTTACCACATCTCCCAGCTTTCAGCTCTTTTTGGCCCCCACTGCTGATTTCAGATATTCAGTTATTCTAGGAGAGCTTTGCTGCCAGTAGGAAAAAGAGCCGTGGATAGAATAAGAGGAGAAGGGACCAGACAAAAAAGCAGAATTGCCAGAGGACTGAGAAAACTACTGCAAATGTTTGGATCCATCCATGCTTACATCAGAACACCTGAGAAGGGCATCTGATTCTTCAACATAAAGTTAAAAAGATATTAACTAACCACCAAATAATAATCATTAACATATTTTCCTAAACTTTATTGAAAGCAGAGTATTGGGACCCGCCAATTAACAGACAGCTTACTTGCCTAAAATGTCACCTAACTTTGGAAACATTATGTTGCAACAGAAAATAACAGGTTCTATAGCAGTTGGATTTCTAAATTTGAAACACATTAAAAAATAATGTTAAAATACACTTCATTTAATATAAAGTAGTGTAATAACCTCTCTGACTTCCCAGTTCTGAGGTGGAAATAATTCCTGTTTGAATGTGCAAATCCATTTTACAGCCAAGGGTAGTAACTACACCCAGTCTGGTTGATTTCAGCTGCACATTTCCTATTAATGTTAATGTGAGTTTCACAGCTATATTGCTGCCCATGGATGCAGAATATACCCTCAAGTTGTTAAATGAATGAAGAGAATGTATACATGGTGATTCCCATGAAGAGGAAAAATGCCAAGTAAAGAAATGTCAGAAAGATTAATACATAAAATCCATTCAGAGAAGGAAGGATGGGGAGGGGGAAAAAAAAGGAAGCATTTTCTGAACTCTTTTCAAAATGAGTTGTGTTCTGGCTTCCCCGCAATGATGTAGCAGTGGGAAAAGGCTCAATCATGAAATCCAAAAAAAAAAAAAAGTCTTTTTTATCAATTAAAGTCTATATTTCAGATTGACATACTGCTCTTAAACCTAGACTTCAAGCTTTATCTCTTTTTGCTCTGGATTACATGTAGAGTCAAAAATTATCAGAGGGATATTTTCCTCAGTGCTGCAGCCCCGTGGCTCTTCACTGGTAACACTTCAACAGTTCTTCTGGCAGAGCTGATCAAGGTTAAAAATTACTCAGCAAAAACCCAGTATGTTTTGACTGCTACCAATGAAGTCCTAGTCCAGCTCCAACTGCAACCACTGAAACATTGCAACCTTATCTCGTTAGGTTTACGTCTAAGATTTAGCAATCAAATCCTGACCTTCACTTCCACAGTACACACCAATCCGTCCCAAACCATTACTTACTGAAGGTCTGCATTCTTTCTCCACGCACAGTAGGAATTTCATGGTCACCAAATACCTATAGTGGGTATTTCAGTTCACGAAGCAAAATCAGAGGGAACGAACACTTAATTGTGTGTGGAATCACTGCAGACTTGAGGTGCTGCCTGGGGTTTAGGAGAACAGCTGAACACCTTGAGCTCCTCTGAAACATTCCCTGCTTATCTCTCTCTCTCTCTCTCTCTCTCTCTCTATATATATATACACACACACACACACTTCCAGTAGCACAAAGAACACCATAATAAGCAAGAAGAATAGTTTTTCATTTAGTCTGATAAAAACATGAATATAACACCATGAAAAAACAACTGAAATTATAAAACAAATGACACATATTATAAAAATCTTCATTGTTTTCATAACTGTATTAATACACTTATTTGTTTGGGGTTTTTTTCTTTCTTATTTTCTCGTATCTTGCTAAAGTACTTTAGCATTTTAAAAGCCCTCTGGATTAAACAAATCCATTCACAGAGTAGTGCTGGATGAAGTGATAACTCCCACAAGAAAAATGGGAAGATTTTGCATGCATTGAATTTTTGTATGTGAAATTTCCAGCAATTTTTTTTTAATTTCCAGCACCTTTATAAAGTACAATAGGTGCTCTTTTCTTTTCTTTTCTTTTCTTTTCTTTTCTTTTCTTTTCTTTTCTTTTATCTTTTTTCTTTCTTCTCTTTTCTTTTTTCTTTTCCTTTTCTTTTCTTTTTTCTTTTCTTCTCTTTTCTTCTCTTTTATCTTTTTTCTTTCTTCTCTTTTCTTTTCTCTTTTCTTCTCTTTTTCTTTTCTTTATTTTTTCTTTTATTTTCATTAATTTTTTCAATGTTAATTAAAAGTATTATCATTCTTTAGCTCTGTGGTCATGTATAGCCAAATAAACACATACATAATAAACATGTATCATGTATATGTGTGTGTCTATATATAAAACCACACAAACAAATATATGCATACAAATATACATTTAGTCTGTACACAGATTTCCCATATTTCTCCAATTTCATATTGGATGTTTACTCCTAAGCACCCATTTAGTCAATTTTGTGAACTATGATAAATGAAATTACTCTGTATTATTAGTTCACTTCTGCTCAGTGCAAAACCTCAGTGAAAACTGGTTTCCACAACTTCTAATTACAAAACATTAGCTACCTGAGTCTTCTCCAGCTGAGCAGATTAGCATAGATCTTCTCTGCTGACAGCTTTGACCTTCACTCCAGCAAACACTTGTCAAAATGCCAAAAGTAATTACCTGGCTGTTTAGGAAGGAGTAATGGGGTGTAGCTACCTACCTTTTCTTGTTACTGATCTAAAATGTCTATAAAACTTTGCCAAGAGGCACCCTCTGGATCTTGGCATATACATTTTTTTCTCATCTGTCTTTTTTTGTCCTTTTTTTTTTTTGAACAGACTATCAAATATTTGCTATATGATCTCCTGCCAGCCAATCCCATCACAATTCTGGGGGACAGGTTAAATAACCCACCAGATAGATCTTTCAACCAAAACCATTTTATGACTGCTGTCATCCTGATTTTGTTGCACTGATGCAACCAGGAAAAAAAATATTAAAAAGCAGCGGAAGCAGCACAGGGACAAATGACCATAATTATCCTATGGTGATGGTACTGTCTATCCTCTGAATTAATTTATACATTATAGCCTAATTCTTTTTCATAAAAAGCATTTTCCTGCTCATATTTCAGACTTACAATTAAGAAAACCAAGGTGCAGAGAATTTACAGGCACTACTTGAATAATCTATGGCTAGATTAAATCTAGGGATATCTTTTGACTTCAGCCAACATAAAGTCATACAATTTCTCTTAATCTGGAAGGTTTAAATTTATAGAAAATATTTTTTAAACATAACAAAGGGATTTAACATTTTCCTGAGGACTGGGTAATGCTAGAAAGATTTAAGTATTTGCAGATTATTACAGTGGTCATTAATCTCTAAATCCTTCAAACAACTTTTGTCAGACAATGGAAAACATAATCACCGAATAAGAACAAGATCAAACACGATAAATCTGACTCGATCTTATCTTGCACATCAGAATGAATATGTGGAGTTCAGGAAAACTCAGGGGGAGGAAAACCCCCCTTCTCTGGCCAAAGATAGTCCAGAAAACAAACAATTCATGAAAATAAAGTCCCTTGCCTTGTGGTCCCAACATTCCCTAACAATTGTGCCCAGTATCAGGTAGGAGCAGCAGCTGCTGAAGTAGCCTTCAGTCCATAGGAGAAAGACTGCTTAAAATCAAAGCAGTGTTAACACACAGGTCTGAACACTGCTGACAAGTGTGCCCTTGTGAGCACTTCCAGCAAACTTTTCCTATCTTCAAAAACTCTCCCAAAGCTCTCAAATAATTCCTAGTTCCACTATCAGAAGCTCATTACTTTCCCTCTCAGATGCATCCCTCCACGAGCTATCAGTAGTAGAAGGTCATGCAAGTGCCTATTTTCAAGACAGATGATACATGAATCCCCTGGACCTCCTAACTAAGCCGTTTTCAGCCAGAAACCCTCCACCTGCCCTTTCATCCAGGGTCACATTTGTGCCTCCTTCCCAAGATGTCAACCTGTAAATCGTGCTCTACTGAGAGAACAAATTGCTCCCACGTTCAGGTCAGCTGTCCTTACACACTGTTACCAAAACACCACACTTCTGGAGAAGGGCCTTTTCATGTTATTACTTTTCTCCAGGTAAAAGGGACAACAGCCTGGTTCTAAGATGAGTGTATTGATTTTATGTTTTTTCCTTGTGCTTTAAATAACAGCTATGTTTCACAGACTCCTGAAGTAGCACCACTCTCACTCAGAATTTTTATTCTTTGCCTGATATGAAATCTATCAGCTAAAATCACAAGACTGCTAATGATCCAATTTCATATATTAAAAATAGGATATTTACTTATATCAGATGAAGACTATTTTCCTGTTTGTACCAACTAAAATAGAGCACTATCTGTTCCGCATTATCCCTGGTCCACATGGTGCCTAGTGTTTATTTGCATGCACAGTTTAAAATCAGTAGGTTAATCTTGTTGTTCCACATTTTGAGAAGTCACAATCAATCTGTCTAATAGGTGGAAAAAAGGTACTGACTGTTCTTTTCCAGGCAAAGATGAGGTTACAATGCTATCTGACCTAAGTCAGGGTTTCTTCAATTGCCTTCTTTATGCTTACCTAGAAAGTTACATGATCATCAAAAAATTTTACATAGCCAAGCTATTCTTTACATAAAAGCTGCCTGTTATATACTTGCATTACCAGATTTCTTCCTTGCATTCCTAAATAATTTGTTTTAATATACTTAGGATCTGCTGTAAACAGAGATAGTGTCTTAAGTGTATGGCACAAAAATGCATAAAACTTTATTAAAGGACTATAACATTTAGAGATGTCTGGAATTGTAATTATTATTGTTTTATATGTTATATTGCATATATATTTCAATTTTCCTGGAAAATGTGTCTCTTTGTATAAAAATGCTCAATAGAAGCAATTTTGCTGAATAATATGGTGAAATACAACATTAAGCAATTGTCTTGGGTTTGGGGATTTCTGCTTGCTTTGATTTAAGTCAGAAATAAAATTAGTTCTCAAATATTTTAGTATAGGGACTGTTTGATTCTATGTCCACAGTGGGAGCCCCAGTACTGCTGCTATACAAAAAATAAAAGTGTTTTGTTTCAATCACACATTCTCAGGGGCATGGATTTTAGAGCAGATATCTGCTGATTTGCACCAGCTGAAAACTGTCCTACACATAAAATTTATGGGTCAGTTTCAAACACCTGTACATGGAAATCTGTAGCACTTTTCACTTCCACAGTCAAAATGTATTGTGAGAGTTCTTTGGATTGAAAGAAAACCACTTTCCACTCCAACTACAGGGCAGTTTCATCCTGCATTATCAGCTCTGTACATGTGAAGAAGCTGACTGCAGGAATTTGGTTATTTAATAGTATCACACGTCATGATATTTATCAAAATTTAAATTTTTGTGGTATTACGTGATCTTTAATTTTGAATTCTTAAAGAGCTTTGAATATGTTAGCAAAGGACAATGTGAATGAAGGAGACTTATGTAGAAGAAATCAGGAATTGCACCAGAAGATTTTAAGAGATCTATCAATAGAAAAAAAATATTTTTGAGTATGTTACCAAGCAGCAATTAAAGGAAGAAGCTTTCCACTGTACTAAATTCTGTACCATCCCAGCTTCCACCAATCTCCCTGGATTTACATGCAGGATCTGACTATGGCAGTCCTATCATCAACAATGTCTCAGTGATTCTGTGAATATTAGCAATGATTTCTCTCCCAAACTTTTAGCCACCTCTGATAAATGCCAGTTCATATAATCTATCTTTTCTCTTTGAACATAGAGGCAATCTAGGCAACTAGTTTTGAATAAATGCCTAACATGTAGACAGCTGCAACTGATTTAGATGAATTCTACCCTCACTATTAAAATGCATTTAGATATATTACCAGAGGGCTCTTTAAAAAATTCAGCTTTAAAAATCTCTATTAACCTCTAAACCATGACATAAATTACTTAAATAGAAGACTTATTTTTACCAGTCTCCTTAGGCCTGCTTACAGATTTCAGAAAATACACCTAACAGAAACACACAAGTTTCAATCTAAGCTTCAATTCTGCTGTTTCCACTGAACCCTTGGTATAAATGTGTGGTTCAGGTATTAATTGTTGTGTTCCAAAATATTCTAATATCTATACTACAACAATGGTGTGTTCCTCCTTATTTTAGTTTAATACCAATCTGATGGTTTTCTATGAATGGGTGTAAATAAGAGGCAAGAAAATGCAATGTCATAAACCATCATTGCTTTCACTTAAATAATAATAACTACATAATGCTACTTAACTCTTTTTTGTTTTCCTCCCCAATACTACAAAATTATTAGCTAGCTTTACAATTCCCAATAGTTAAGCAGCTGGATTTAGGGGTTTATACTGGAATAGATGACATCACTTTATAAGCTGAACAGAAGGAAGTTCTGCAATTTTCTACTAAAACAGAAAGTAGTTTTAAAGACAAGAAATAATTCTCTCTAAAATTAGATACCTCACAGTTATTCTTAGAGGAGTGGGGTGTATGTTAAAATTAATTCCGTCCTTACTAATCACAGCAATGAATATCTTAATTAGAAGGAACTCCGTGGAGAAGAGTCATAACCAAAGGTACTTGCTATTCTTCAATAACATGGATTGGGGCACATTTACGGAATGGTAGCACTCCTCACTTGTTCTATTTTTCAACAGAAGAACAAGGTGGGAAAGAAATGCCATCTTGAAAACTCATTAATCATTGTATCAAACATTTGGTACTGCAGGAGACAGTTCAGTTTCTGAATAATCTTCAAAACCGTAATTACATGCTTTATTCAGCAACGGAAGGATTTGAGGAAAATAATTCAGATAGATTTGATGATACAGTAGGTGAAAGGAAATCGATCCACTACAGAGGGCTCAGGAGGTGAAAAAGGAGAATGTGAACTAAGGAGGCTTGAGTAGGAGAATTCAGGATTTGCACCAAAAGACTTAAGAGAGGTAGGAACAGAAAAAGACCTGTCAAGCCTTTGCATTTCACATTATAGACCAAAGAATGGTAATCCTACTTAAACCAGGGACATGGCACGTGAAATCAGATGAACCTCACAGCCTCCTGGCTGCATTGTTCAAACTTTCTGACAGAGAAGCTGTCAGTTCTCTTCAAAGATGAACTTCAAATTATTCACAGACACATTCTTTGTTACCCTCTCAGAGAGCAAGATATTGAATTGCATGGTCTGCAAAAATCTAGATAGAGGGAAGGAATTCACCTGAAGACTTTTGACTTGTTCAGTTCACTTCATCACAGCTGAATTATGGTCTGACAGTGACTGACCAATGAATACATTCAGAAGAACCATCATTGCTCGCAGCTGTGGGGTAGGAAAAGGAACCAAGACACTCTGCCATCATGGACAGGTTGGTGCTTGAAGCTGCAGAGCTCATCTTGCTGAGACTTCTCAAAAGACCTGCAAAGCTTACGCCAAATGTCAACAAGATAATCAGGGCTGCTTATAATGATTTTGAAAGAACTTTTTAGAGAAAATGAAGACTTTTTTTGTCCAGAAATTAAAGTTTCTTCCTTTCTAGGACACAGAATTCCTATCTCCTGCACTGACAGTCATCATGAAAAAGAAGGTGGATATCGTTATTAGCAAACCAGCACAGAAAATATTGTCAAATTCCACTATGTTAGCAAGAGAAGCAGTACTAAGAATAATAAATTCCCAGATTATATTTATTTAACTGAAATGTATAATGCAAAGACCTTTTAACAATTAACCAACATGGATCAAAAAAGCATCAAAAGACAGTTTTTAATCAAACTGAAATAACCAGAGAGAGAAAATCAGAGTGTGGTGAACTCATTTCATTAAATGATAATTCCCAGCTTTTTTCAAATTCCTCTGTGAAAGTGAGGAAACCTGAAGCTTTTCAGACATACGTCAGTAATATCTATTATAAATATGCCTTTAACGAAATAAATGTATAACTAAACAAAACTTTGCAGTCTTACTCTTGCAGTTGTTGGCTCATTCCTCATTGTACTGTGGCTCTTTCTCCCAGTCTCCCTTTATGTTTACACATTCTTTACATGCAGGTATTACATGTAGCTTTATTATATGGAGATCCAAAGTTATATTTTATGAAGATAAATCTGAAGACAGTTCTTTCTTTCTTGTTCTCCTGAGAACCTCCTAGAAAAAATTTCTTGCTAATAATGGATGACAATACTTATGTTTCTGTCAGCAATGCTGGTAAGGTCAATACTTATTGGCAGAGAGCAGAGTGCGGCTCTCCAGCATTCCTAGAAATGAACAGTGAATTTAAGTTGAGAACCAGATCCTCATCAGTTGACTTTCTGATGCTGAGTAAACTGTTTTCCCTCTGTGCCTTGTTTTGCCAAATTTCTGATTATGAAATTAAGAGGTGTGCATTTTTACAGAGATATTCCATAAATGTGCTTTTTATTGTACTTCTGTCATGCTGCATACTTGAAAGACAACCCCCTTTGACCAATAAGAAGAGGTCACTACATGAATGAATACAAGAAAACAGTCATATAAATAATTGGCAATATTTTGGACTTACATCTTATTCGCTAAAAGTTGAAGTGTATGTTTCAATTATATTGAAGGGTAATAAAAATAATTGCTGCAAACAGCTACAAAATGCCTTTAAGCATTATAGCTTTTACTGATAAACAACTTTGATAAACATTTATAATGCATATTTGTAGCGCTGAATTTAGAAGAAAATCAAAATAAGCTGATGTCAGAGCTCCAGCCCCTTTTAAGAGGGCCCAGATTGGACACGTGTCAAAACCTCGATTTTGGCAAATGCACTTAAGAAATGGGAGAAATTAACAGATTTCTTCAGTGACTGCATAAGGCAGGGTCCTCACGAGTATTTTAAAGCTGAAGAAAAACCTGGAACCATTTTTTTAATGTGCCTTGATTGTTCCACTGTCTGACACGGCTTTGAAGTTAAATTTCATGTTTATCAGAAAATTCTGGATTCCATCATGATAACTGTCCAAGGTCACTAAAGGCTTGTAAAGTGTGATGGGAACTAAGAGCCTTTGAAATTAAACCTCTTCTTTAGCTACCTAATCCCAAATATTTATAAGAGTAAGTTTTGATGCCAATAAATACAGTTCAGGTCTGCCACGCAAAACAAAAGAAATGTATTAGAGGCAGAATAAGGCATAAATACTTTCTCACCAAGTGGATCCAGGCTCATGAAGAGATCAGCCATTCAGTCATCCTAATTAAGAGCAGAACTATAACATCTTGGACCACTCCAAACCAATAAGACACCATCAGCTGAAAACACTACACAGGGTAAGTTAACTCTAAGGGGTTTGAAGTATTCTTTTCATCTCAAAAAGACTGTTTAATGCTAAAAGCTAAGGATGATGTTTTGTCTGTTTAGAGTTGCCAACTTCAACAAAAATATTCACTTTCAATGTCAAAAAGTTCTATTGCATATTTTTTGCCATGGATATTTCAGCTCAGCTGGGACGTGACCAAAATTTGTAGATGTTCAATCTCGAAATCTGTAAGATCACAGATTTAATCATTTGCAGTCATTTAAAACTGCTGAGAAATTCTATATGTCTTTAAGCTATTCCAATAACTCTGAGGCACTGTTTTTATTCAAATTAGCTTGCTATATTGTATAATATGGTAAAATTTGAATAACAATATATATTTTTTGCATTTGTGTGGTTCAGCAGATTAATTTTGCAATGTGTTTTTTCCAGAATTAAATCGCTTGCAGAGAAATGATTTTTAGACAAGAAGTTCATATGATTCAACAACCTACTCTCTAAGTCAGGATAATAGTCCCTTTCATGCACAGAGCGAAAATGTGAGTTTCACCAACAGGGTAACAGAAAAGTAAAAAAAAGCCCTAACAAACAAAAAGGAAACCCCCAAACCATCCAAACCAATGGCTTAGTTAAAAGTTACAGAAATTTAAAAAAAAAAAAAATTGAAAACTTTTCTTGATGTTCCTATTTATACATTAAATAAATCAAAATATCTGACTTTCCAGACTGGTGTGTATCACAAGGCATCTTAGACGCAAGAACCTGCACACAAGACCTGTTAATTCCCTAATATCTGGTTATGCATTGCCTTTTGTTGTGCTACCTATCCCCGTGCCTACATTATGCATACAGCCCTTTGCTTTTCAGTCTCCAGTTTTTATAACACCTAAAATGTTGCATTTCAATACAACACACACACACACAAAAAAAAAAAAAAGCATGACTCTAACGCTTACAGGCTGCAGCTACATACAAGCAAATATTGTTATTTCATTTCAGCAGTGCTGAGTGTCTGTGCCCAAAACTTCTCTCCTACATCTCTTTTCCATGTGTTCATATATGACCATCACAGTCACCTGATGCCAAAATTCTTTTCTTGGAAACTTCAGAAATTTCCACTTTTCTAATTATCACTGTCTTTGCATAAATGGTAGCATTCTGGACTACATATAAAGCAACTTCTTTCCTCATTTCTATACCAAATATATTACAATTTTACATAGAGTTCTCTTACTGATAATTGTTCTCTGATAGATTTCTCCTGACCTTTAAACTGAAGACAAAAGAAATATACATTTGTTTGCCTAAATGATGTCGTGCCAACTGTAATTACTCCTAGAGCAGGTCACCTATGTCTCGAGAAAGTTTATTTCTTCAAAACATTGAGATGAAATTGTGCCATTGAACCTGACTTATTAAACAGAAATAGGCCAGAGGACAGCTACTTGATGAAAGATATATTCTATTGTTTGAACATAAAAGTGTGTGAAGCAAAATGTTGAGCACCCTGCTCTGGTCTCAAAGAACAAAAAAAGTGTATTGTTAATGTGAGAAAGCAAGCTATTCACAATTTTAAATTACTTTGTTGTCAGCTTCCCCATACAATTATGCAGCCCTAGAAACTGAAAAAAAAAAAAAAAAAAAAGAAGTAATCAAAACATTTACATAGAATTGGAACTGTGGAAAAAAAAGAAAGTTTTATCAGCAAGAAGGTCTCTAAAGGATTTTACAGAGCTTACTTGCCTTAAGACAGGTCATGTGTGCAACAAGAAGGACAAACCTCAAACTCCAAGACAACAGAGGAAACCATTTTTACTATCGTACTTCCATATCTCTGGTTCTTAGTGGATATTTTAATTAATTCACCTCTTTGTAGAGTTGCTAAATAGTCCCATGTCTTCTCTAACCTGCACATTTTTCAAACTCCACAGAGGAGGATGGAAAACTTTTTAAATATAACTCCCTCTATTTAAACCTTAAATAGTGCAAGGAAAATATGAAGTGTATCCATTTTGGTTACACAAATATATGCTACATGAATAATAAGACCAAACTGCTGCACAGAAACTGTTCCTGTGGCTATCAGTGAGACTTGCACGTACATAACATCTGCACAAATAGATTCCTTTTTGCAAATCTGAATCATTTACCTTCCTATAATTATTATGGCATCTGATTACCTCAATTTCCAAATTCTTTTCATTTCTAAGGATGTGACAGACTGTGAAATTCTTCTTTCCGTTTGGTCTGTTCATTTTCTGTAAACAAGTTCTTCTTTCTGAGCTCCTGGAGGGATGTCAAGTTACCTAATAGCAGTACAGCATGGAATTATGCATTTACCTGTGCCTAATTTGGAAGTATGCATTGACTTATTCTCCTTTGGCTTCCCTTGGTAAATTAAGTACTTTGAATGCTTTTCTTCAAGACACTGTTGACTTTAAAAATTTATAATTACAACTAGGGCCTGAAAAAACTTCTTATGTAAGTATATATTTCTGTTGATTTTTTAAGGGAATTTATTTTTGGCTTTAGAGATCTGGAAGTAAGAAGTTTGCTTAAAATAAATGAACTGATTAGTGAATACATTGACAAGCAAGCACTGCAACTTCATGAGTTAGAAAGGAAAAAAGAGATCGTTTTAAAATTTAAAATATTTGATGGATGGATAGATTTCTGAGCTCTTTTTCTTTTTTTTTCATAAAGGACAAACACAATGTTTAGTTATGACTGTACTATGGTCACACTGAAATACCAAGAGAAGCTTATGTAAAACTCCTATAAACCTCTTCCTCTGCCATCAAAACCTGAAAATTTTCATTCACTAAGCAAACAGAAGTTAGAAAATGCATGGGATATTAATAGAATAAAGAGTAGATAAAATTACTATATAACATATGAATTTAAATTAGTGAATATGCAGAATTCATACAATCATAGAACATTATGGTTGGAAAAGACCTCCACGATCATCAAGTGCAACCTTAACCAAATACCACCATGCCCCCTGAACCATATCCCAAAGTGCCACATCTGCTCAGTTTTGAACACTTCCAGGGACGGTGACTTCATCACTTTCCTGGGCAGCCTGTTCCAGGGTTCAACCATCCTTTCAGGGACATTTTTCCTGATATCCAACCTGAACCTCCTTTGGCACAGCTTGACACCATTTCCCCTTGTCCTGTCATTTGCCCTGGAGAAGAGACCGACCCCACCTGTCTACAGCCTCCTTTCAGGTGGTTGTAGGAGTGATAAGGTCTCCTCTGAGCCTCCTTTACTCCAGACTGAACATCTCCAGCTCTCTCAGCCACTTCTCACAGGGTTTATGTTCCAGATCCTTCACCACTTTGTTGCCCTTTCTCTGGGGTGGAATTATTTTGTCCCCAGAACCTCCCTACTTTGTCAGCAGCATTCAAGCAAAGGAAGTTAAAAACAACTACTTTGATTCCAGTGGTAAGAAAAAACATAATGTTATTTCTTGAGTTTTGCTGAAATAAATGAGTCACAGCATTTTTACTTTCCAGAGTAGCTTGTTAGGAACAGGCCAAGGCACACCAGGAACCTCCTGGACTTGACAATGTTTCCACAGTCTTGCTAAATTTCAGTGGATGTCAATTCCATTAATTTCCTCACATGTAAGTTTTTGAACACATGTAAATCTCATTATCCACAACTGGAAAAACTATAAACTGCATCCTGATTTATTCTCAACCTGCCTTCTGCCAGTTTCATCTGTTCTTGCACTGCAAAAGCAATTGCACAGTCCTGTCCACATTCACTGTGCAACTCTAGAGTTGACAGACCTTTATCATACCATACTAATCTTTTTTTGGGTTTTTTCCCAAAATAAAGATTCCTGCCTTACTGCACCATTTGTTATATGGAAGATATTCCATACTTACAGTCATGCCTTCTGCCTTTCCCTGAATCTTTCCATTTCAACTGGAATTTCCAGTCTCTTTGAGGTATGAGAAGCAATACCATACGTGGTATTTAAACACAGTCAAAGGATAGATTTATGCAAGAACAAATGATATTGTTCAGTTTTCTATTCCTTTCCAAATAATTCTTAAAAACACTTTCCTTGTTCAACTGATAATGGAGACTGAACTGTCATTTTCATCAAATTACCTATTACTACACCAAATACATTATTACTTTAGGCCCACAGCTTTGTATGCAAAGCTATTTTTTCTCCATATGAAATATTTTTACAGTAATTTAAAATGAATTTCATCTGCCATTTTGAGTCCATTCACTCAGCTTTATACATTTCTAAGATCAACTTTCACCTTCAATACTGTGAATAATTCAGTATTAGCAGGATTTCTCACCACCCTGCTCACTCTCTTTTCTAATTCACTTATAACTATGTTGAATGTTACAGTCCCAGCAGAGATCTTTCCACCTTATTTGCTATTTTAGCCTTTTAGAAAACTAATACTTTATCCCTAATCTCTGTTTCGTGCCTCCTAACCAATTAGTGATTCACCATTTTTCTGTTCCATATTCCACATTCTAAGAAACTATCCGTTCCCTTAGAAACTTCTGGGAAGACCTTGTCAAAAGCCTCTGGCAATTCAGGCAGGCTCTACCAACAGCACCGTATTTGTTGATCCCTTCAGAGAGATTCAATAAGTTTACGAGACAGGGGAGGGCATTGTTATAAAAAAGCCATATTACTTTTTCCCAGGAAAAAAATCCTACCCATTCATGAGTCACATAATTCAGTATTTATTGTAATTTCTGAGTTCTGACAGCACACATCTAGGGCTTTTTGGCACGATAAACCCTTGCTACTCTTTAACCACCAGTTAACCAGACCCTTCTCCAATGCAAAGGGTCCTGCAAAGGAAAGCTCTGGCGTCGGAACTACCCCAGTTCTTTCCATAACTGAGTTCATCCGTGGTGAAGTTACTGGGCAGTTTGGGGCTCCCAGTGTTTATTTACATGCACTTTTCTTGTTTCTGTTTTCAAGCAATATTGCAACTTGTTAACTTCTGATTTTTCAAGCCTATCAATTGAGTAATTTGGAAGCAAATCAATTATTAATTCAGATACTTTGCAGAAATTGTTTCTTGCAGTCAACAGCTCCATAATACAGTTACTAGCCAAGCTGAAAAGGAGCCAATAGGAGTCTTTAGAACACTGGTACTTGTTCAGAATCAGCTTGATACTAGAAATACCACCTTTACTTCCAAGATTAACTTGTCATTGAAACTGTTTAAACAGCACACCAACAAAGGCATTTTTCCACCATTTTCTGTTCCAGAAATAAGGGCTAAGATGTAATAACATTTTGGCTCCCTGAAAAAAGTATCAGAACAGTGAAAGTATTACATCCTCTTTTACAAATGACTAATGTGTTTTTATGAGTTTTTGACAACACTGAAGAGTTTTTCACCATGCTGGAACTTGACTACAAGTCTCTATTTAATTTTCTTGACAAACAAGGAAGTCTCAAACAGTTTTAATGGACTCATAGATGTTAAACTTCAATTTTTCATGTGCCACTCACCTCTCAATTGTCTCTCTTTTTAAATGCCAGTCTTCTGGGAAAACACAATGTGTCTGTGCTGTCTGCAGTGGTACTGACTGCTAAACAGACGTGGGTGGGCACAGTTTAGGAAAGGACAAGGACTTACCTGCTTCTTTGGCAACATCTGCAGTTGAAATGTTTTGGAGGTTTGAGTGCACTCGGAAGGTCACAGCTGGTCCCAGCACACTGAAAGAGATTATAAAAAAGATGTAAGATTCATAATCAAGAGACATGGCATAATATTCCTGATCAAAATAGGTTTTTAAAGAGAACCTATTAAGACACCATTTAGCCCTCTTCCTTTTGCTTCAGTAGCTACATTCGCATTCATTTTTATACCTCTTGTGGTTTCCTGTGTATATGTTGTGCCCATCTGAAAGAATTTCAATGACATTAACTAAACTTCAGAACACTTCTGTAAATACTATTCTTATTATGAAGCTGGCAAAATAGAGGCACTGAAATTGTTATTCACTCAAGTACAGCACAGATTATCTCTGGAATTCGGCATCCAAAGAAGATTACAAGCATTTTCACATTTTATATGCTTAACATCAACACAACTTCAGTTCTTGTTGTCACAACTGCAACTCAGAGGGACAACATAGAAATTCAGAATACTTATCTTGATCATATTCTGCAAGAATATGTGTGGAGAAAAGACTCTGGGAATATGTGATCCAATAGCTGGTTTTGACCAGAAAGATACCACAAAGTATTTATCACTTAACAGCAGAAGTAATCACCTCTTGGAACAATTTTGGAGGGGAAATGATTTGGCTCTGTGGGGACCTCTCTGGATGTAGCCTGATGGTCCTTTATGGTACTAAAATCTATAGGACATTTACAGAGGAAGGTACTGATTAGCCAGATGTAGAGCAGTGAGGTACTCAGGGTTTCACAAAAAATCACTGTGCAATTTTAAAGAAAGATAAATTGCTATAAGTAATGTTGCATTGATTCTCCATCCATCCCAATAAATATTCTACATGCACATCTGATGAAAGGAAAGAAGAAATTTCAGGTGTGATGTCCTGAAAACTATACTTCAATACTTATCTACAAAAGACTTATGAAAAATACACATAAACATATATTAAAAAAAATAAATTCTGGGGAACAAGAGACTATATAAATTATAATGCAAGAGCAAGTATTGCAGAGGAGAAGAGCATAGGGTCTCAAGAATTTGCAGAGAAGAGCACAGGGTCTCAAGAAAAACAAAAATTGGCACTATTTTATAAAAGTTTACTTACATATTATGTATTAGGCAACTTCCTAAGGTTTTTTAAATTCATATTATCAGTGAAAAGAATTACATTTATACTGTGAAGAAAAATCCTGTTTAAAAGGTGAAGTGCATGGGTTGGAACTGTATATGGAACAGCTTTTGATTTCCTATGGCTGTGGCTTAGGGGGGAATCAAACCTGAAAAATTGTTGCATAAGAGAAATAACTTACAAAAATTTTTTGCAGGATTTGAAATGAAGTATTAAGCTATTCTTTCAGTAACGTGTTCATAGAATGGAGAGCACTTAATGAAGTCTGCTTAATTGCATCACATCTATCCTAGACAAAAATACTTTTAAATTTCTTCTATTTCAGGCAGAAAAAACCTTTTATTTACTATAAGACTTTGCTTTGAGGTCACAAAGGGAATCAGAGTAAGAATAAGAATAAGAAATATCCTTTCATCTTTTACTAGCAAAGCATGCACTGCACACATTTTATTCTGAAGTTAACAGCAACTGCCATTAATCAATCATTTTTCTCTAGGTACTCTTAGGGGAAGGGGAGAAAAAGAAAACAGAGATTTTATTGTTACTCTAAAAGCCTGGTCACTAATGGTAAAGAAACACTTTTAATAATGCCAGGCAATTATAAAACATTTGTCAACATCATTTTAATATTGTAGGTTAAAATACTCAGCAATTGCAAAGTACTTTTGATTTGAGATAACTGCTTTACAAAAACCCAGACTCTTCTCCAACTCTGTCACTAACCCTGAGATAATCAACCACAAGATGCACCTGTTTCAGGATACCCAACACTGACTAACTAATCTTGCACTGTCCTTCTTTCTGTGTTGCCAGCCTAAGAGAAATGCTGATTCCTCTCTGCTGCTCAGATATTTACATTGCCATTAGCAGTCTGCTTTAAATAAAAGTGGGCAACACCCCAGTGTGCAGCTCTTGCATGACCAAGATAGAGGCGAAAAAAACCCAATTTCAGATATCCCCCCCAAATCTTCACTGCATAGTCCATTATAGCTGAGAACCCGGAACCAAAACAAAATTTCAACCACAATGTAGCTACACTTCAGCTCTGTCAGCAAAGACAAAAAGTTTCCTGCCCTCCTTCCTTTACCTGCATGTTTCACTTTTATGTCTCATTCCCTCCCCGCTTCCTCCCACTTGTCCTGCCCTGCCCCACTCTCTGCAGCCCTGCACTTCCTGGCATCATTAAAATCATATCAGTTAAAACTGTATCATTTCTGTGACCCAGCCCAGGCAGTGAGAGACACGGATTTCCAAGGAGTGAAGCCTGTCAGCAACCATCCCACTATTCTCTACGGACTCCACCTGGATAATCCAGGGACACGGGAAGATCGCAGTCATGCCCACACCAGTGTTGCCACAAGTACTGTCATTTCTCCTCACTGCTCAGGGAAAACAAGAACAAAAAAACAGGGCGAGGAAAAAAATTCCTTATGCAAGTGGGGTGATACTGGGTTAACACCATTCTTTTGCAGGAAAGAATAAATCTCAGAAAAATCTAAAACACACACTCATATGTTGCTCTGTGGGATCCTGTTTTCCTCTACTGTAGCAATTGAATTCCTCTATGTAAGAAATCACCTGAGCACCACGTCAGCATGGCTTCACTAGGAGTATTTGAAAAATACAGAAAATAAAGCAGCTTTTGTCACAACTTTTTGCACATTGGCATTCTGTTTACTTAAAAGCAAACAAAAGACCTTGCCATTACTTGGTCAAAATTGCATTTCTGCTTGATGTTTTGGAAACTGACTGCTTCAGGAGCTCATAAAATGAGATTTTTCTCATGGGGGGCTTCTGGCAAAAGCACTCAATAAATAAACATTTCAATAACAAAAGATGCCCTTTAGGGAATTCCTCACTGTTCATTACGTGTTGGATGAGCACATTTAAACAAAACCAGTAATTATTTGACTGCAAAATATTTCTAGAAGACTTTTTAACAAGAAGTCAACCAGCCTGAAAAAAGGTTCCAAGACATATAAAATGCACTCCTGATAGTTCCTAACCAGGAACTTTAAGTCGGGTAGATGAGACTGCTTCCTGCTGTCAAACCCTCTGAAGCCTGGCTAACATTAATGGCAATTGTCTTCATACTGCTCTAAATACAGGGGCTCTCTGAAGTGCACACATTTGCTTATAAGCTGATTAATTGCAAACAAACCATTCCCACAGACAAGGGAGGTGCTGGGGAAGCAGAGGCATCACTCCTGGCTGGCACCTTACCCCAGCCAGCACTCACCCAGCTGGGCAGGGACAAACACTCAGACGTGGGAACCACAATGTCCAGGCTGAAACCTCACCCACATCTTCTGCAACTGAGGTTAAAAATGTTAGACAGTATTGTTTGTCTCTCTCTCCCCTGAGCTGCATGCTACTAGAATTACCCTCGGGTAAATTTGTAGTCGTTTTTTCTGACAGAAATGAACTTATACTCACCTAAGAGAAGATTGTGAATTTTAGAATGCATCTGGACTATACAATGTAATTACACTTATCACTTTTTTCTTGTACATTTTTACAATGTTTTTTTGAACAAAGGTAAGCAGTTCTGGCTTCAAGGCTAATAAATAGTGACTTCTCCCCACACAAAATGTAATGTCTGTTGCAATGACCTGCTAAATTTTTTACTCAAACTTTACTGACTAATTACCCACCCCGTTGGCTGTCACAACTTTTGCCGTTTTTTTTTTACTTTCAGTAATACTGCCTTCAGTCATGGTAAGGGTTTTTTGAACAAAGACATTCAAAGTATATTGGAAATTGTCACCCTTATGTGCTGTTGTCTTTTGTTCTGTTTACTAGAGATGAAATAATTACAGTGTTTATACCAAAATGACTTGAAGGTTGATTGCTGATTTAATAATATCCCCTCCCCTTGGGTTTATATTTCCCATCTGAAGGTGGGAGGGTGCACAACACACACAGAAACAAAGAATATTCTTTGTGTAAAATATAAGTATTTCCTTTTGTTAATTGTTTTACCAATAACAGCATTCTTCTTATATTTTCCCTGTCAACAAATGAATGATCTGAATAAACAGAGCTGGAGCGTGATCAATATGGCAAGGTCCATATCACTTTCAAGCCGTAGGTTATAATTATATTTATGAATGACAGGATTTAAATCTCCATAAATTATGTACCAAGGTTTGCATGCCTGTTCCTCTCCCTCGTGTGCGTGTACTTCAGCATTACAGTATCGCACCGCGTGTTCGCTGCGAGATGCAGTCACAGTCTATCATACCCCCTAGTGGAAAAGGATTTGAGAAACAAGTGCCAACATGGGTCTGTGTACTCTTGAAGATGAGACATAGAGCTGATGCCAGATGGAAATGATTTGAGGTGGCATCTCATTTTAAAGATACAGGCAGAGCGCAATTTCTCAAGACTGGAGGAAGATAAGGAGATGGGGATTGGCTATTTCCAACATGAAACATTCTCTTAATGACCCTATTTTATAAAACAGAGCTTGCCTTAATAACGCTTAGATTTGAAATTAAAGTCACCACTTGTCTATATGTTCATTTCAAAATCCTTTAATCTCTGGAGGTTAAGAAAAGCAATTAGTAACGCTCCAGAAGACTGTGCCAAGCAAATTTTATAGCAGTGAAGGTAATTGTCTCAGGAAACGTTTGGTGGGCTTGAACTAATGACTTGCAATGTGTACACATTTCTGTGCTTTCTGTGTTTAGGAATTTGAAGCTTATGTCCATTGTTTATATTGCACTGAAGCCTCCTTTTCACCTTCTCAGTTTTGGAAAAAATGAGATGCTCATGCTGATGTATATGTTTTATATATTATATTTAGAGGTATATAAACATACTTAAGTCGAATCTAATTAATGGGGAAAAGCAAATAATTAGCAGAGACATTTTTGTACTACAGTATGTTTCTACAGCATGATTTACAGAGAAAAGCAAAGGCAGAAAATTGCAGCTGGACGCTGAGACATAATATATGAACGGATTAAGAGGTGCACCCTGGCTATTCTGTTATCCTTGCAATACTCAGAGTAGCTGTAAATCTGTTGACCACTTGATTCAAGTTTGACCAACATTTTTGACCAGAACTTTTGACCAGAACTTACTTTGTGAAGCATTGTGTCATGCTGTATTTACATTACTCGGGCAGGTACCTGACTGAGCTTCAAAGACTCAGGAAAGCTTGCAAAGGATGAGTTGTGCTGACCTGCTACAAAATAACATCCCTGAGCTGTTGAGTAGCGAATTATTGATCATCACTCAGACTCAATACTAAAAAGGCACACATCTCTCACTCTGTAATATCTTTACTGTTCCAGGATTTGCTTCACTTTGCACCTGGACTGCAGAAATATCAATGTGGAGCTGTATGTATTCTCACATTCCTATTGACAGGTATGTGCGCACAGCAAGTGATCAATTAAAAAAATCTTTTTCTGTTTTAGCAAAATGAGCTTTTTGAACCCTTCTCAGGAAACTCTCAACATGCTCCCTAAAGTGCAGAATGAGGTACAGTGTTCCGGAACACCCCCCAGTACAGCAAATAATATATCTATTCATGTTTATATCCTTCATATATACTAAGCATGAACTGTTTGCACCATTCTCTAAAGAAGTGTTCCTGCACTAAACACAGCATGGAGAGAGAAAGTTAAAGACTTGTTGTACTGCCATTACACCTGGTGCCTGACAATGACCAGGTAAAGATGGAAAAGCAAAACCCCTGCTAAGGGAAAGACACTAATTGCAGTTCTCACCAGGTAGTGGTTGATTTCCTATCACCACTTGAATTTCATTAGAGGGGTTTTCACCAGGCTGCTGGGAGGTATAACAGGTAGACCACAAAGATTAGAAAGATTGACAGTTTCAGAGCAATCACGTCTTGCAAATGTAGCTACATGGGAACAAAAATTAGATCTGGGTTTGATGGTTGCAGCCCAAATTTACTTCTGCAAGTCACATTCTTCATAAATCAGGTAAGGCTTGGACACCTTGTCGTGCCCTCTTCTCTCCCCCTGACATGATAAGCGCTGAGCAGTGACTGCACGGAGCATCATTCCAGGGGCAGAGAAGAGGCCACGACAAGGTGTTCAAATAATGAAATGCATTCTGCCTGACACACTACTGACACTAGAATAATTTCCTGAGTGAAGTCACAGAGAAAGGATGACTGGACCAGAAAGGGCTGCTTTCCAATAACAGCAGCCCATGTCTGGTGGGTCTCTGATACCCATACTAAAAGATGGAGTTTTAATTATTTTACATTAATCATTAATTTTGTATTAATCATTTAATCTATATGCATCAAAATTGTGCTAAGTACAGTGATCCTAATTTACATTGCAAAAGATGATGAAAGAGTATTTTAAAGATTTTACAACTTGCTTCATCTGAGGTGAAGATTATTTTGCTAAGCCTACAATTTAAATGATTTAAAAAAGAGACAACGCTTAATTTAGAGATTGATGCCACACTCAGTTTGTCCTATTTTTATTCTTTACAAAATGCAACTTTTGATGATTACTCAATATCTATGAATAATTTTCAGAGTTTTAAAATAATTTTTCTATTAATCTGTCACAAGTCATGAAACTTGACATTTTCACCACACTGAGTACATGAAAGTTGCCAGCTTTGCCTGCCATGCAAATAAGGTTCTTAATTACAGTATTTAAAAGAACAAACCATACAAGTGCTATAATTTCTTAGGGTAAAAAAAAAGTGTTTGGACCCTGCGAGGGTGTGAAAATGGTTTTAAAAAGCTTCTTAAATGTACAATGATTTTTCTTTCACTCCCCAAGGATTAAGCTAAAAGATAAAATTTATTTCATAAAAAAAAAAAAAAGAAAAAAAAAAGTATTTATATTTCCATTCTCCTTCTTTACACCTTTATATCTACAAGCAGCAGACATTTTTAATTTTCACCCAGTAAGCCTTCAATGCACTTTACTGGCCTCAGCCCTACTCACCCTCTGCACACCTGTGTTGTTAATGGAGCTGGTTGAAAGCACGTGTAAAATGTGTCCCCTGGGATGACAGTCACCTTCTGCTCCGCTTGCACAAGCGACTTTTCATCCTTAATGAGGAGCATGACTCACGTGTTAGGATTGTTACAGAGGTACAAGTTCAGAATGCTCAGAGCTTTGATAGGATCCATGTAGGACACAAATTTCTTGCATCAGTATTAGGCAGCACAACCAAAGACAAAAAACCCCAAACTTTGCCGCAGTCTTAGTTCAAAAGGCTACCAAATTCTGAGTGCTGCAGCCAGAGGTCTCCTGCTTGTCCTCTTAAGGACCTGTTGGCTTCTCCTTTAGCTCTGGGAGCACCAACGAGAAGATTTGTTCTTGAGGCTCCCCTGCCAGCTGTGAGGTACAGGAATTTCCTTGGCAAAAGAGGCACTGCAAGTGGAATTATTTGGGCTTTTTCAGTTGCAGCTAGAGACATATATTTGCTCTGACTGTCTTTATGGCTTGTAAGGAATACAAACCCTTCCACAGGCAGGTTGTGATGCAACTCACTGACCTGTTTATGCAATATTTATTGCCTAGGCTGTAAAAAAATGCAAAAGTATCCTTTATCTTTTTTGGCTGGACCAGCAGGTCTGTAATGCTCATGAAATCCAACCATCCAGGTCACAAAAAGAGAGAAAAAATGTGTGTTTGTACTTCTAGGAGAATCAGGTAGCCAAGGGCAGGATATCAAGACAGACAGAGACATAAAATATTTTTTATATTTCTTTTAAGGGGTTATTCTTTTAAGCAAATCCCTACATGAAAACCTTTTTTCATTTCTAATATTAGTTATTCTATTTGTAGATGAAGCTTTAGTTCAAGAGTTAGAATCACAGTTCTCTGTTTCTATTCTCATATCTGTCACCAAGTTCTATACCATTTTAGGGAAAATGAAGCAAACTGCCTTGAGTTTCAATCTACCCATCTGTAGAATGGAAATTATTACCTGTAATAATATGTGAAATGTTATATAAATGAAATGCAATGGCACACACTTAATGACTTACTTGAAAGAAAGGAGTATATCCTGCCTACTCTATAATGTTATGAACTTTGATTTTATTAAAAAAGGAATATGATGGCATTCTCAGTCACACAGAGAGATGAGTAGTAGAGAAATATGAAGTTTAAAAAAGATAGATACACTTCAGAAGTTCACTTATCTGTAAAAACCTTCTCTTGAGCAGGGACCTATGAGTTCATGGAAATGTATCAATAATAGTGGATTCATTCTGCTTTTGATTACAAAGGTGCAAATCCTCTGTTTTAATGAGATGAAATGTTGTAATGGAAAGCCAAGCACCATACATATTATTTGTAAGAATCTACTTAGATTTTTATGGTCTTTCTTTTTTGTCACCTAGAATTCATAAGATGCTGCAGGCCAAATCCTTCCTATTATTTTAATGATTTTTATATTTTTCTAGCAGGAAAGTTACAGTGGAGAAGGCAAAATTATCTTGGTTATATGTACATTCATTTAAGAAAGGAACACAAAATGTATTGTACCTCAGGGGAAAAAGCCACAAGACTAATGTAATGCTAAGTTTGTGAAATCGCTCATTTTTAAGTAAGGAAATACATAGTTTAAATTTTCACCTTTTTTTTTTTTTCCTTATCATCATTCCTTTAATAAATGATGTATCTTTATATTACAAATTAGTTGTCAAATAAAACAATATGTACCAGAAAACACAATGTAATTTCTTATAAATGCCTGCATGCAATGAGTTATAGCAATACATTTTTCAGATAATTTGTTTCCCAGACTCATTAAATCTGTGGGAGAAGTCAAGTTTGAATAAAAGGGGTTCCATTATTTCTGAGTTATGCTTTTATAACACTTTAAACAAGATTATGTCAAATAACCACAGTTATTTGTTTGCTATTTAAAATCAGAGAGCAGATGACAAATAGTGCTCAATTTTCTCAAAAAGTGTATCTTTTTATTGAGACTAAGCATGGTACAGTTCAAATTGAAATACAAATCTTGCTTAATTTCAGGACAATAAATGGAATGGAAATAAAAATGTTGTCTATTTCTAGTTTATATTACAGCATCTTAAGGAGAGCGGGATGAGGTATAGAACATTCCTCTCATTAGTAAATCTAAATGACATAGAAGGCAGAATCCAGAATCTGCCAACCTGAAAAAAAAAAACAACTTTGCAAGAATATTAATCCACAGATGTTCAACATGCAACACAAGAAAAGATTAATCACACTAAATCAAGGAGAATGGAATCATGAATAATCTGCACAATGGAGGGAACTTCTCAGATACAAACCTAACAAGACCATGTGCTACCTGTCCTACCACTGCTCAGTGGTTAAATAATCCTCCCTCACACTATCCTGACTCTCAATAATTTCCTGAGTTGTTCACACTTAGAGCATATGTACACCACATGTCATAACCCATCAGCATGATGGAGTGAAAATACCAAGTATTGTTGCAGTGTTTAGGTCCTGGATGACTGAATACGATTAACTGGTTGATTGAATTTTTCAGGTGTTATAAAAATAACATGACAAACAATGAACAAAACCTATAGTGCATGATTAGTACATTACAGCCAATGCACATGTTTATAATAGGTGAGGCTGGGAGCTCCACTCACCAGTCTGCCTGCCCAACACTTCCAATTTGAACCTGTTTTAAGCTTCTCCAAATTTTCACTACTTGATTTGATTTTCAGATATCTTCCTCAGTTCACGTTCTTTTCACTGGGATGGTTGGCTGGTTTTTCAAATTGTATTTATTCCAGCCCAACCATTCCAGCTCTTCCTAAGAGCGGGGATAATGATAGGTAATGTTTGGTTGTGTAAAGCCTGTTCTTTGAAAAGTAGGTGCAAAATGGCTCCAACCCCACTTCTTGGAAACAAGAGATTTGAAGTATGAAAAGAAAGTACTTGTAACTGTCCCCATGAAAAGCCTTCCAAATTCAAGCTTTTGTTAGAATCACTGTTTACACAAAAGTATTTAAAAAGATATACTAAATATAAGGACATAGTATAGTATAATAGGAAAAATCAATCTTGAATTACTTCAAATAACGAAATGCAGACTTTCTTTTGAAAGCATTTTTTCAGTAGGATCCTTGAAATCCAAAGATGAATGGTGGTCAAGTAGTAGAGAAGACCAATATTTTCAGGGGCCTTAATTTAAATTTTATCAGACTTCAGGCAGTACGTTGTAAATGACAAAGGGAATAACGAATATTTAAAGGTCCTTTAAATGATTAAATTCTGCTGGAATCATCTACTTCAGACTCAGACTCAGTTCACTTGAGGAAAAAATAATTTCAGGAATTTATTTATTTATTTTATAAGCCAAATAGCATTGTCTAAATGGAGCTGACTTCTGGGACTGCTGAATGCTCAGGTAATTGGATGCTCAGCAGATTGAAGCCAATGGGATCTCTGTCTCAGTCAGTGAAGTTCTTTTCAGAAAAGGCTGAGTAAGCTATGCAGTGAGACATCACACTGGACACCTCATAGTGATAAATGCTTTGACACTAATCTTTTCATGCATAACTTCAGCTCTGGATAGTCCTAATAAAACCCCAGAGCTCATATGAGTTAATATATCAATTCATGTTTGTCAAGCATTTTGATAGTGTAGTGAAGAGCACCATCGGAAGGAAAAGTCCAGACCAAAACAGAAGGAAATGGGGTTTCCGACCTCAAAGCAGAATTTGAATAAAGTGTAATAAATAAAACCTCAAGTCACACACTGAACAATGAAAATAAAATGAAACATTGAAGAGCTACTCATTAACTGAGGATTTCTTTTCTGCTTATGAAATAAAACAGATTGTTGTAGAAAAATATATAGATGTGATTCAATATTTCAGAAATCTATCATAATTAGTGTTATTCAAAAGACTGGTCATCTGGACAAAACAAAAAAAAAATGGCTTGAGTTCAGCCCAAAGTCAATTTTTGTTTATTCTTATCACCAAAATAAAAGCTTATAACCTAAGCTTAGTTAAATTTTGAAACTAGTTATTACTTTGAATTTATAGCATTTTCTTTTCAAAATGTCAAATCACATTGCAGTTTCTGCTGCAAACTGTAAAAGGTATTTTTCAGCTGAAGTCTTCATACCTTTTCCTTCCATACCTTCAGTTAACCTGAATTTTTCATTTTTCATGTAATAAGCTATTCAAGTCAACACTGAATTCACCTGCAGTCCCAGTCTGGGTAGGGAGCAGTGTGAGGTGAAAGCTGAACAACCAAGCTGAATCCTGGGTGTTGGAGCTTTAGACTCTGAAAGATGAGTGATCTGGTCTTTTAACAGCTTTGGATGCACAATATAGATGCAACCAACAATTCATGATATGGGAATACTGGTTAAATGTCATGGCTTTGTAATCCAGGATGTTATATTAGATAACCAGAATCAGCCTTTTCAACCTAAAAAAAAATCTATTTATATTAGCATTTGAAATTTAGCCTAAGTGTCCTGTTCACTCTCAGCATTTTATATGTAGATTATATGGTTATATAGTGAATTGTTACACTTCAAAACAACAGCAGCAGATTGAGATTAATGTAATTTTATGGAATGAAAACAGACTGCTCTGCTAGAGGTTTTCCACTGAAAAATTATATATAAAAATGGAAATGCTTGTCAAGTTAGCACATCTCCTGAAAGTTCAGTTCTTTGAATATTGAGTTTAGGTATATTAGAAGGCAAAAATGAGAAAACTGCCATTAAGATAAATGGGTGGAGGAAGCTAAAGCAGAACAAAATGGGGAAAAAAGAGACACCTAGAGCGAAAGATCTTCAATGGCAACTGGGAAAATCATATCAGTCTAGAGAGAATGTAATATTCAGCTGAAAATCTCACTCTTAACTGGAGGCTGAGAATGGTAGGATATAAGGCCTGAAATACTATGAAATCAGAATAATCTGTTTTCTTTCCATAAAAAGGTATTCACCTAAGGTCAGAGCTGAAACTTCCCCTTTACAACGTTGTCAGTAAATACCCCAAATATGAGAACATTAAATAAAAATTCAAAAAATATTTGAATTCTCATCAGAAAGCAGGTAAGTAATCTATGCTCTAATCAATGACTGACTACTAATTCTGTGTCCTTTCCACTATCTTCAAAGTTGAACTTAAAGATTTTGGTATTTTTATTATATTTAGATGTTTCTTGATAATGTGTCATGCTGCAAAAAACTCAATTACATGAAGAAGACCAGTGTTGCAGATTGCAAAGTCATTTTTTTTTTTTTTAAATAGATACAAACCCTCCTAAACATTAGTATCCATCTGACTTCAGTCCCTGATACCAGTCCAACAATCAATCACCAGGGGCATTGGACACCCATAATTAGATTATAAAATCATAACTATAGTCATTTTACGTCTGCTTGCATAATTACATCAGCATGCTAATATCCTTTTAATGGTCTCTAATGATGTAATAAGAAATAATGGAATTTATTTGACAGCTACATAACCATTAACAAAACATATTAAGCATAACTATTACTTCCATAAAGATTCAGGCTGTATCCCAAAGTGACAACTAACATGTTGGATCTTTTTTTCATCTGCTTCACAGGGCGAGCAAATGTCAATGCAAACTTGACAACCAATCAGCTGCAGAAATGGGCTGAATGCTCTGGAAGCCAGGCCTGGGGATACCCTGTGAACTGGAGCCTATCGGTTCAAGTTGGCAGGATTGTGAAGGACAGAAGATAAGATAAGCTGATTCCTACCATGCACCAGCTGATCAAGAGCCAACACAGAGCGTTGGTAGAAATCCATGGCAAAAGCAATTGTTCACTTACCTGACTCCAAAGCACAGGGAAAAAATAAAAATATAGGGAAGAGTGAAAGGTGTTCGCAGACAAAACTAAAGGCAGGAATTTATTAGTGAAGCAGTTCCTTTAAATTTTCTCTTTTTTTGTTGTTTTTCAGAGAAAAGGACAATAAATTTGTAACTGAGAATTTAAAGAACTTTAAAAGAACTCACCACTCACCCTATCTCCTCAGGTCTTACACCTTTCCTATTTGATGTGATGACTTTGTCTATACTCTCAAATTAACCCAATGATTCTCAACAACACGTCATTACTCTGATATCTTTGCAAAGATCTAAAAAATCCAAGTCTACACTGTTACTTTCTAACTATTTGGAATTCTTGGGGGGGGTGGGGAGGAAGAGAGAATTGAGAATTTTAGACCAAGAAAAGACTCAGTTCAGAGTTAGAGTAGGCTAGTGTGACAAATTCCCATCCCTTTTATAAATCATCTTTCTCCAGGCTGACTGATAGTTTTTCCAACATAACTTCCCCATTTTTACAAAAAACAAAAAAATGAATCTTTAAGAAAAGGAATACTTTTAATTGCCAGTGAAATAAAATAATATAAATCACCCATGATGCCTTAGCCCAAGTAAAAAGCATATTTCCTGAGAAATATTCTCACACTTTGATACGTCAGTGATGGCTATGACATGACATCCAGTTTTTCCTGAAACCCCTCTCCATGAAGCCAGTGAGAAGCTAGCCAGAGTATTCAAATTCATACTGTTTTCCATTGATAGTGGTGCAATGGCAAGAAAACAACAAATCCAAAAAGTGTTAGCTCTTTTCTTGTCAAGTCCTTTGTCTAAAGCTTCTACCACTGCTTTATCTACTGGTCAGCTCCGCCTTCCTTTAGTACTTTATGGGTTTAACCTGAGTCAAAGCATCTCCTTCTCTTGAACAAAGAAAATTTGTTATGGATGAATTCTTCACTAATTTGAGATTTAGGATAACTCTTCACAGATTTATAGATCTTTTAAAAAGGCAAAGACTGATAAAAACATAGTATGGATAGAAAGAATGCTCAGTCCTGTTTGGAGTTTCTGTAATTCACAACACACTTTTAAGGTACTGACCATTCAAGTATTTTCATTACAGTCGTGTGAATGCATATAATAGATGCAAAATAACCAGATAATTCTTCACATTAAAAGAAAGGTCCATCATCAGCTGGCTACACCGCTGGAGGGATTTCTTTTCATTAGAGAATGTATCTACAGCCTATCAATTGCAATGTGTTGCAATTTATCAAATGATAAAAAATAACCAAAAGGCTTTACACTAACAATTAGAAAGGTAGGTGAAAGTGCTCTTGTACTGTAAAAGAATGTAGTTAATAAAGCTGAACGCACTGATTCCAGCAAAGAAATTGTTCCATGGGATTTCTCCTTTAAACGTGCAGTAGACTTTATCTGCCAGTGTTCAAAGTCAAGAATGCAAATTCTCTTCACAAAAAAGATAATAGAATATAATTTTTTTTCAATTAAAAAACTTGGTATTCATAAAAAATATATTTCATGAAATACAACCAAAAGATATTAATCAAAACAAAAAATATATGGGAATATTTTCCTTCTCAATAACTAAAGCAAATATGCCTGATATTTTCCAGGTTTCTGAAAAGATTTTCTCACCAGAAGTCCATTTCTCCATACACAGTAATAGAAAGGGTAGAATTTTTTTTTTTTTTTACAATCAAGAATAAACACTTCCACTAAAAATGAAACATCATCAGAGTATGATTTAAAACCGAGTATTAAGCAATGAATTCCATTCTGTAAATGAATATTAAACAGTAGCTGATTGCAGCACAGGTGAAGCTGAGAAAGATGCTGCACTTCAGCAACCCAACTCATGGGCCAAGGCAAGTGGCCCCAAACCTTCTGAAACGCAGGCAGGAGCTGAATGCTACCCAGACATCAGTTACTTTCTGTGTGCCCAAGATGTGACCTCCTTCCAGCAAACTGCCAAAACCCTCCCATAGCTGACTCTTCTTTTCAATTACTTTCATCAAACTACTTCTGTGTTACAAAGAGAGGATGAAGTTTTGTGAAGTACATGTTTCTTCCAAAATGCCTTCAGAAAATCCTCAATCTAAAACTCTTTACTGCACATGGCAGACCATAACCTCCTAGTTCATGAGATTAACATGCAGAGCATTATGCAGTATGAATCACAGGAGGAAAACCAGTGCTCAGCATAGCTGAACTCCCTGTGACTTGTTAAATAAGCAGCTGACCAAGAAGCATGACCTAGAGTGCCATGTGCCAGACCCAAAGCCAGACACCCAAGTCCTTATCCACTGATGTCATTTTTCCCTGGGCAATGCTGGGTATAATGACCCTTCAGAAGACTTTCCTTACCTAGAAACTGTTAAGTGAGGTTGGTAATATTTGTATTGCACTTGGAACAGATTATTTTCCCTATGGAAGCAGAAAAAATTTCACTCTTTATAATTTTTTTCAAAATAGTTTGCTCTTGTGTGTAGAATATTCCTTTTTCCCTCTTGCCCACTCTCCCTAATTTTGATATTAAAGAGCAGATATTTCCTTGTAAGACAAACTATTCAAAAATAATGAGACATCCAATAAAATAAAAAAGGGGAAAATCCCATGTACATACTTGACATCATCGAAGACACTCATCTGCAGCTTCAGGAGATCTGCCACTTCCTTTATTAACTCCAAGCCCTTTTCCACACTCAGGGGGCTGTTGAAAGGGAGCAAGAAAACAGAGCATTAAAAAATGGAACTCATCAATACTTGAGAGGCTAAAGGTCCCAAAAGAGTTATCACCTTGGCCTCTTTGAATCTGAAAGCCACCACTAACTGTATTCCTGTCACATACTGATCGTGATACCAAGGGAATTGGGATCAGGTGCTTCTTCAGGCATGATGAATCACCTGAATTTTCCAGCAATAAGACAAACAATAAGGTGCAAATGGAATTGTTAGGAAGTGTAATGGGCCCATGATGCAGCAACCAGTTCATCTCAGCCCTCAATAAAAAATGTAATAAAGTAAAAGGACAGAAAGAAAGAAAAGGATTGACGAGACAAGGAGGGAAACAAACAATGAAAGTCAAATTGCAGGCTCGGTATCAAATGGACAAGTGAAAAGCATATTTTTAAATTCATTAGATTTTAAAATGAATCTTTGCCCAGTGAAAGGATACAAAATTTTTATGGATTTGAAAGTAAACAATGGAGCAAGGCACACAGTCCAGAGGCCACTGATTAGATACGTAGGATTTAGCTTGGTGTGTGCATACACTGCTGACAGAACCCTCTTTAAATTTTGTTACCTTTGTCAATGCCACATTCACATTTTTTAATTTAGAAAACAGGTTGCAATCAAGCCTAACACAAGATGACTGCCATCATTTTAAAAAGCACTTATCTAGATGCAAAATTTGTATTTGCAAAAATTTCAGGTTATTAGAGTTGATACAACTCTAAAGATGTATTAAGAACATTTAATCCCTAATATACCTTGCTTAGTTGTTGTTCAGTACTATGGAACCAAATAAAAAAGCATTAAGAAAGTAAAAAGATTTGAAAATTATATGTGTCCAGTGAAAACAACAGACAACCTTCTCTAAGTTGTGTCTAATAGATTTATTCTCAACATTGTTAAAGCCCCAAAGACCATAAAATTATACCATACAAGTGTATGTAACTCATGCCACAGTAAAGCAGAAACAACTTTGCTGAGACTAACCCAGGGAAAAAAAGGTTCTGTATTTTTTTCCCTTCAAGGATTTATAAGAAGGAGAAGAGGGTGTCAAAAAAAAAGCATGTAGTATTAGACACAATCTTTTCAACTGGACTAAGGGAAAAAGATTTTTTTTTAAACTGTTTTCAAATGTCCCTATTTCAGCCTCAGAGATAAGTTTTTTAATCTAATTTTACATCTAATTTTACATCATGGTAATCGTTGCCACCATTTTAATTTACTGTCTGCAATGAACACTGGGGGTTTTATGTTTTGTTTTTGCTCGGTTCTTTTTTTTTTTTTTTTTGGACTGGGTTCTGCATGCACTGCCCTAAGGGCACCTCTATTTAAATAATGGGATATCTCATGTGGATCTTGGTTAGGATGGAATTGCACAGCCTCCCTTCATGCTACTAGCCCAAAATACTCGAGAGACCTCCTGTCACACAACCAGAGGTAGCCCCTCAAGGCAACAAATAAATATAGAGTTTTTCTAGATGCCTAAGACAGAAATGTTCTTGTGTGAAAGTAACAAAAGAATCTGATTGATTGTGTAAGGAAAAAAAAAAGTACTATAGATTATTCATAAAACTGTTATATTTCAAGGAATGGCAGTGGATAGCAATGTGATTATTCCCATCACCATGAAAGCAGATTGTCATAGTTACTCTGGGGTTTATGTGTTAATTAAATCTTTTCTCCCAAAGATGTTGGCTTAAATTTTACAGAAATGATTGGTGTCAGCAAGTGGGCTTTTACTGTAACAGAAAGTCTGATGCAGGCAAAGGCTGCTGTGTACATTGGTGCTGCTTTTTTACCAAGGGAGCCTCACTTGTAAAGCTCAACCTCCTAGTCCCAGTTTACCCCTCCCTACTCCCCTGAAAAAGCATTCTCCAGCTTCAAAAACAAGATATGCTGCAACAAGCCAGTGCAGCAGCAGTAAACGGGGGGTGTAATCAGAGAGTTTGAATGCTACAAACCAGCAGTAATACTGGAGGGGAAATGGGAGAGAAAATGGTGCAGGAAGGCGATTGTTTTGTGAGCCTGAGCACCCAAGACTAGTCTTGGTAACTCTCCTGCAATTTCAAACTCAAACACAAAGGTTCACAAACTCAGATGAAGTTCGATAGGCTAAGAAATTGTCTTCATAATAGCACAGGAAAACTGCAGGACCAGTATTCTTTGGTCCAGTACTATTACTGATCCCACAGTCATGTTTGAGGATTCCCATTAAGAATGATTACAATCACGATATTTTCCATTGCAATTTTTCCAACTTCCCAACACTGATACAATCTAGCACTGTTTATTACAGTTCTGTGACAGCTGCATTGTAGGAGAATAGAATATTCAAAACCTTTCTCTAAAAATGCCAGGCCATGATTTTCCACACAATTAATGCTTTGCTTTTGTTTAGCATTTCATTTTGCTTAGTGTTGCATGGTTTGTACAGTGATTGCCTTTAATTTTGTTTACATGGAGAGAATCACACCATTTCCAACAGCACAGTGCTAAGCAAACTGACCTACCTTGCAACAGCACCATTCACCCACATCACCCATCTGATTTCAGGTTTTTACAAGGAGAATGCAGAAGACAATCTTTCAAACATCACCTATTCTCCTGCCCATGACCCTCCCACTCATCCTCAGTGCAAGCACTTAATACTTGTAGAACAGACAATATTTGTGATCTTTCACATACTATGCTTAGTGTTCAACCTTGATTCAGTTTCTGTATTGGGGAGAGGGGCTTTTCCTAGAAATATGTTTCCTCTATTGACTGTGAGGGTTCAAAAACTATGGAATCTATTCAACAGGAAGTGGTAGATAAACCAAGAAAGAAAGACAAAAAATAAGTGTTCAGATAACGAACAGATAGTGAGATACTCCTATAAGCTGTAACAGCAGAAAGAAGACTCTTTAGACCACCTGAACTATTTTATCAAGGCCAAAGACTGGCAGAAAAGTTCTGGGTAGGGCTCACACTGCTTTGTCTGAACTGTCAAGATGGTCGTTTCAGTTCCCAGTAGGACAACTAGGAACTCCTTTGGTGCTGGGCCTTGGTGGCACTCCGAGCAGCACAGCACAGGGTGTGTCCCTGGGCTATGACCCCTCACATTCCAGGGCCAACACAGGGCTAACTCACATGCATTTTCTTCCAGGAGTCTGTGACAAGGCATTTCAATACACCAGTAGCAGTGAATCCTTAAAAGTGAAATGACAGTTTACATAGACCTCAGAGATACAAAGCATGAGCTGGAAAAAACAAATGCAGCAAAAGGCTCTCCCATGGATGCTATTTATGTTTTCCAAGTTCTCTTGAGGCTGGCTAACCCTTTCTATGTCAAAGAAAACTCATGGTTTCTGCAGTGCCTTTAACAGCCCTGCTTGATGACTATGGGAACAGGCTCCCCAGGGAAGTGGTCACAGCACTCTTGGCAGAGTTCAAGAAGTGTTTGGACAATACTCTTGGGCACATGGTGTGATTTTTGGGGTGTCATGTACAGGGGCAGGAGTTGGACTTCAGTGATCCCTCCGGGTCCCTTCCCACTCAGGATATTCTATGATTCTACAATTTTACCACTACTTTTTTTGATTGCCTTGAAGGTTTCTGATCACCTTTGATCTAGATTTTGGCCTTAGGAAGAGTCAGCTGCTGGACGGCAGAGCACATTTTGCAGATGGCATAGATGTTGCCAGCTGAGATCCTGAGACAGTGCTTACTTTGGGTTTCCTACCTTTGCTCTCATCCCATTTGCTGTAGATTTCTCTTTTGCACCTTCTTTAAAGGTGACTGTAAAAAGAGCAGCTCAAAGAAAATGTGATACATCTCCCTATTTAAAATAATTCTTTTGAGGTCCTTTTAAGGTTTCCATCTCCAGTTCTCTTGGAAGATGAAAAGAGAATCAGAAAGTATATAAAATTCATGTATAATGAACTTCCTTCCATTGCTTCATCTTCTAATGCCATCTCTATCTGTGAGTGCTACCCTAATTGTTATTTTTGTAGTTGACAGATTCAGACCCTACTGAACCAGTAGCAGAACTGTGACACTCAGATGCCAATCTCTATCTCATATTATTGGTAGAATACGCTTTGACACACTAATGACAATGAATAAATAAATGGGGGATGAAATATAAATACTTCCTTTGGGGTTTATAAAGATAGATAGATATAGTTTTAAAGTCTGTCAGAGTGTCATCTGCAAAATATTTTACTACTGCTTTTGTTTGATCTCACTTTTCAGGGTATGGCTCTTGCAATGTTGTACCTCCTACAGAATTTGGCTTATATCCCTGCTAAAAATAGCCAATATTATATGGTAGTACTACATTGTCCCTTCAGATGAAATGACTCCCCAGCTCAGTGCAAGACTCTGATGTCACGATTTAACATCATGGCATAACCATGAAAACTTCTGCATCCAGTTTAATCATGTCAAAAATAAATCATCCAGTTCAGATCTACTTGGTTGTCCTAAAATAATCCTGAGCCAATCAGCTCCCTATAACTTCATTGGGATCTTTGTCTAACACAAAAAAATCCCCAAAATCAAAAAAGGCAGGATCTAGGCTATAAAGCTGTTTTATTTAGAGGCAAATCTGAAATGAAAGCACAGGAATAAATATCTCTTAACTTTAATGTGAGCTGCTGAGCACTTCTGAAAATTAGTGCAATCCATTGAAATGCTCAGGAGTGGATTTGGAAGCCCAACTTTATGTAATTGTCAAAGTGCTTCCACAAAGTCTACTGGACATTGAATACAAGAAAATTAGATTGTCTGTTGAAAATAAGATTTTGTATCTTCCAGTGCCTAGGTCCCTCCCAGTGAGGAAGCTGAAAACAGAAATATTCCAAGGAACAATCCACTTACGAGGTAATTTAAATAATAAAACATTGAATGATTATCTTCCTCTGCTATTAAGATTTAACTTTTCAATTTATAAGAAAAATGCAGTGATGAGAATTCATTTCTAAAATCTGCTCCCAGAAAGTTGGCGTAACTTAGAACAATCCCATTAACTGAATTTCTCCTTATTTCCTACAACAAAATGTGCAGTAATGCTAGCCTTTTTAAAAATTCTATATATACAATCCCACCATCTTTAGTGGGTTTATACACAAGTGAGAGAATATCTGTAGCTGAACAAATTATTAATGAGGAACAGAATATGTCTTCATCTGGGAGAGGTCTATGAAGTTACCCTGGTCAAGACATCTTCCTGACCCGCAATCCCACACTCCATGAAATGAAGGCAATTGCCTCAACTTTCCTTGTCAGGTGCCCGGTATTGTTATACAGGAGACTGTTATTATTTGACTTGCATCCATTCTGGATCTAAGAATAAAAAGAGCAGCACTTTGGCTCTATGTATCACTCACTACCAAATAATGGAGATGTTGTAGTAGCAAATACTAAGCAACCTGAGAATTAACTTATAAGAAAAACTTGCTCATTCCCCTATCAAAATTTTTATTCCAAACTTTCTTAGCACAGGGGCTCTGACTGGTTTTAGAGCACATCTTTCTGATTTCAGAGCAAATTTGGATCACCCTGATCCAGGGGAAATTAACTTCTGACTCACTGGTGACTTAGGAGTGTTGCTAAAATCCTGCTGTGGGCAGATAGAGTAGGAGGCCACAGAGTCTTATGCACCAGACTCACTTCATGAATGGCCAATTATACCACTTCAACAGAACAGAAGTGCTAAATATTGGATGCTGATCTCTGGACCAGTTCAGCTTCATGCTACAATCATCTGAACAATGTTACAAATGGCTTCCACATTTTCAAGAAATTCCCAGGATAAACCACAATTCTGATGAGTGAGAACAAACATTTTTTTACCTGGACCTAATGATTTATGCATTCAAGGCTCAAATACTTTCCCTTCTGGTTGAAGAACAAAAAGAAAACATGTAAATGAAGGCACAGGAGGAGTTCTGTGGGGAGCAACACTGGCAGCATGGCCAGCTCTGCATGCTGAGCTAAATGGAGCTCAAACTCTAATATGAGCCAGTGGGCAATGTCAAAGGGAACAAGAGGAAAAACAGAAGTAAACGATGATGAAAACTATATGTTCTGTATTTCCCAACATGCCTGTCAAAATAATCCCATAAACTGAACCATTTTGGTGGCAAGAAATCTGATGCAGTTATACAGATGGCTTGACTGCCGGCGTTTGCCAAGCCTGCTCTCAGCCCAAGGAGAACAACATGTAGTTCAGTGTTATGCTGAGGTTATGTCAGTCTCACAAGCAGTTGCTCTCACTTGCTTTTCCTCCTCCCAATTGCCAAGTGCCTTTGGAAACCCACTTACTGAACTCTGAAATGCTCCCTTAGTGCTGTCATTCGAATTATGTATTGTCTTTACCAGACTGCACCTAGTGCCCTTCCAATACTCTGCTTAGCAATTGTAATGCAGCACTGTAATGGACATCCAGTCAGCCCTGTCAGATTAGTTCAATTGAATCATTTTCTGCAAAAATGAAGAATAATATACAGTACAGAAATGGGCCTGACACTGGCAGTTGCACTCTTTAAACCCAAATGTCAGTCTAATTCCCAGTAAAATCTTAAGTAAGGTAGGGTTCAATCCACCTAAAATTTGCTTAGATCAGAACACAGGCAATGAAGGCCAGTTTGCCCATTTTCAAGAGCGATGAGCACTACAATAAAATTGCAAGGCATTTCTCTGCAGACTGAAAGTTGCCTGAATGCTTAACTACAGGATCCTCCCAGCAGTATCAGTAAGTGTATTTTATGGGGAGGTAAATGCCACTCACACCCAGCCTCTTTTGCTGTCCAAACTCAAGCACAGTGGCACTGCCACTCTGTTTATTTCCCCTGGAGAATGTTCAAAAGTTTGGCTATGCTTGAGCTCAGCTTGAATAGTATTTAATACACATCTAAATCAGAGAATGAAGCAGAGCTTGAACTTAGCGTCTAGGACTTTTGGGGAGGAGACATTTTATTCAGACTTATGTTTACTTTAAAACCACTCTCAATGCACACATGCTCAAAAAAACTAAGTTTGGACCAGCAGTCTTCCTTGCTCCCGAGTGCTGCAAGTTAAGAGCCAGGCTCTCTTCTGTGCATTATTTATCTTTCTTTGTTGCTTTTAGAAGATGAACCACTGGGCCATCAAGGGGATGATGGACAGTGTTCTCTCTCATCTCTGGTACACAGAGCACACTTTCAGGATGCGGGAGTTAAAACTGCTCCGACCAACTTGAGTAAGGTCTCTTCCATCCCCTGCTTCACTTTCCAAGCCCCACAGTAATAAGCAGAAGACAGACAGAAGATCCTAGACACAGTGCCTGTCAGAGAGCAGCACTAGACACACTGGATCCCCGAACATCCTACTTGTTTGGCATGTCTCAGTGAAACAGGGAGATGCTTTGCAGTCTGAGCTGTCTTCTGGAGTCTTCAAAGGTCCCTTCCAATCAGTGGAGGAAAGAAGGTGTCTAACCTCCCTGTGTGGGTATGTCTTCACCTGTCTCTCGAGGAGCTCAATGATGTGAAATGATCTGGATGACATCCTTGGGGAATATGTGCAGCATCCAGCAGTTTGGTACCTAAATGAGGTAGTCTGGCTTTCACTCTAAATTCTGAAATAACCACATTTCAGCTAGGAATGTGCCTTAAAGGAAAAAGATATTAAACACATGGGTAACAAGACATATCCAAAGCTCTTGAAAACAGAAGCTGAACAGATGAAACCTGTTGAAGAATTTAATTTCAGTAATCAACCTTTATTAAACACACAGATTATGCCCCGAAGGCCAAAGTGTTGGGTTAGAATTGTAAGATTATCTTTCATTTGGTTCTTTATCCCACAGATTCACGTTAGCAAAAAAAAAGTCTACCAGATGGTAGATGCCATCCAGGCAGAACCCATCCACTGCCTGGATGGGTTCATCAAAGTCTTCTTGTGGTGGTACTTTACTTTAGGAGCTAATCTGAGGTTTGATCTGAAAAACATAATTTTGTTGGTCCTGCCTACCACTATATTTATTCAGAGTGTTTATATTTAAGATTTTTTAACAGTCAATCTCTTAGTGGACACAAATAGAAACTTCTTTTGCACTGAAGATTTTTTTTTAGTACTGATCTGAGAACTGAGATTCACTTTTTTCCCCCTAGTATTTTTAAATACTGATTTTTAAGAAAGATGAATTCCATATTTCAAATAATTATTTAAGGAAGTTCCACCCGGCCATTTCTCAGAAATAACTTTGTTTTGATTGACATCAAATCAGCTTCCTGTCACTGACAGAGCAACAGTCTATAACAGTATCACTTTCTTAATATGCAGCACAGTCTCCTTAGTACTGAAGATAAAAAGCTAAACCTAAAAAAAGAAAAATCAAAGTTCAGAAATATGAGTCTGGAATACCATATGGAATGCATTAGAGAGTCAAATAGGGAGTCTGTCTTTAGGATGAATAATGTTGAGGATTAGTTTTCTCTGGCTGCTAACACCATTTGGCAGCAGTATGGACATTGACTGGTGCAGGCAAAATCCCTGCTGGTGGGAAGCTGGGAGGAGCAGCCTGGCTAGCTCCAGCCAAGCTGCCACCCTCCCTCCATGCCTGGAAAAGAGCAGGAATGTCTGTCACAGGGCTCAGGCTGAGTGAGAGACGAGGCTCTGAGGTGTGTGCAGGTATTTCAGAGCTTCTGTAAAATGACTTACAGATGTGCTGGGAACTGTCTATTTGCTTATTACTTGCTCTAATGAACACAAAATATTAAATACAGTAGAGGGGGACTGTTGGAACAGGTGACAGTAGTTACAGCATTTTTAACCACCCACCTTCACGGGCCAGTGTCAGGCTTGGTTTCTTTCCCATCCTATCTCCTCTCTCAGTGCGCTGCTTGGCAAAGAGAAGCGGAGGAGCAGGAATGCCAGGACTTGGGCACTGCCTCTCCATGGGCAAGGGGCTGGTGCACACCAGCCATGACTGTTTTGCCTGCTAAAAGCAGTCAAGAGAAAAGGATAAAGAGCAGGAAAGTAATTTCCAGTTCCTGCTGCTGGGATCAAGGAGGAGTGAGAAGAGCAATGCTGAAGGAAGCAGATTCCCAGGAGCACACGCTAACCCCAGACCCTGAGTTAGTCCTCAGCAGCAGCCACCAGCACAAGACTGGAGGTTTTTTTAAGACCACCTTGGACATTCTACTGCTTGATTTTCTAAAACTAGCACTAAATGCATGATAGCCCAAAGATAAATGCTAAGAAATAAAGTCCAAGATAATTCTGGAAAGATTCTGAGGGAAGGCAAGAGAAGTGATCAGCTGGGATCTGCCTCTGTAAGGACCACCCAAGGATCCATCTGTCCTGGGAAAAACAATGCTTTGACAAACAAAAAACATTAGTTCTTTTTTTTTTTTTTTTGACCTGGGCACTATTGTGTTTACACCACTAATAATCCAGAAAGACAGATGAAAAGATATTAAAAGGGTTATTTGGTAACAGTATTTAAAAAATAGTATTTCCTCAATGCCCTGAGGCAAAACTTAAAAGGTGAAAGGGTGTCTATGAAATTGCCATTATTCAGGCACTTGCCTAAGACCCAGTCAAAAAGTACCAAAACACACATCTTCTATCCCAGGGGTACTAGGAACACCTGACCAAATAAATGAGAATATTATACATGAAAAAAACAATCTAACTGATTCATTCTCTGACTCCAGAGGTCGGGAATGGCGCCGTGTTTTCCTTACATTAATCTCATGAAACACATGAACCTTGTGTTTAATAATAATATCAGCCAAGCACTTTCCATGTGCCACGTGTGCACTGTAGCCTAGGCCAAGAACAAACAGACACCAGAAGTGAGTTCTTCTTGCCTTATACCCTGCAGCAAGAGTATTCCTTCTGAAAATAAATAGTGAACAACAGATAGTGATTATAATTCTACAAACAATTAGTTAATGTGATTTTGTATATGCTTAACACTTAGAAAAATCTCACTTTTTAAAAAAAAAATCTCCTCCTGAACTCTTGACCTCAGTGATATGTATTAGACTAGTTTGTGTTTTAGGAATGTTGGGAAATGGGCACTGCCTTTAGGATTTGAATGTTTTCTTTTAAATTTTCAAGTCTGAAAATATGTGCCACCATATGAAGGGCGGGATTCATGTATGTAGATATAGCAAATCTTTTTTTCAAATTTTCCACCGCCTCAGAGCACAGACTATGAGGAGTTTAAAGAATACCTTTTCTTTTTTCTTTTTTTTCTTTTTTCTTTTTTCTTCTTTTTTTTCTTTTTTCTTTCTTCTTTTTTTCTTTTTTCTTTTTTCTTTTTTTTCTTTTTTCTTTTTTCTTTTTTCTTTTTTCTTTTCCCCAAAAGTACTATTTTTGTTAATGTCTATTATTCTGTCACACTTATTCCAGCTGAATTCCATCTACCATTGTACTCCTTAATCCCTCAATGTATTTAAATCCATCTGGAATTTTTCTAAATCCTCCATAGTTCTTCCTAACAGAGACAATTTGCCCATGGGGTACCACTAATCTCTCTACACACTGAGGAGCAGCAGTTCATGACAAATCTTTCTCTCCTATCTCATAACCAGCTCTTAATCCGCAGTGACACCCTGCCCCTTGCTCTGTGACTCACTCTCCTTAAATTCAGAATGAAGAGCATCCCATTTATCTCCTGTTGATTTGAAGGGTAGGTACAACTCGTGGTTTTGCTGTGACAGCAGCTTTTCTCCCGGGAGAGTCTGATGTATCTCGGCAGAAGGTGCTGCGGACCTGAGGGTCTTCCATGTGTGGTGTTGCCACAAAGGAGAAGAGAGGGTCCTTGGCACTGCCTCCTGGGGGCTCAGGCTCAGTGGCCCTCTGATACAAATAGCCAGGACTTGAAATGTGTAGCTTAAAATAGTAGCTTATCATTGATGCAGTGTCAGTCAGTGATCACAGAACTTCTCCATCTCAGAAAAGCTGTAAACAATACTAGGAAAGCTTTTATTTTAAGGACATGGTTCAATTCTTTTGGATTTCCCTATTTTTTTTCTTTATTCTTTTTTTATTTTCTGCTAAGATTAGTAAATATTTTAACAAGCAACATAATGGGAAACTCAGCTACTGATGTATGAAATAGATTGATGTGAAACTCCCTGTGTGCAAATTTCAGTAGTAACTGAGGTATGGGAGAGCTGCTGATGGTACTGCAATAAACAGATACAGCTCTACCAAGGTTCCACCAGAGACTTTCACTCCCCTCTTCCCACTGACTCCTGTCTCCTGGGAATTGGCTTCATGGCACTTTTTAGCACACCAACACCACTGTTCTGTGATGTGAAAAGTCATTTACCAAGCCTGGCTCATGTAGCTGCTGCTGCCAACATCTGAGCCACACACCTCACAATCCAAAGAAAAGATGCTTCATGTGCCTGAGGAGGGAATAAATGGAGAATTTTGTCATCTACCCCTCCCCCATGGATGGGGCAAGTGCTCCTGCCACCCCAGTAGCACACAGCCTGTTAGACAAGACACGGCAACACTGTGACGTGACTCTGTCATTCTCATCAGGTTGGCAACCACCAACCAAATAGTATAAAACTATTGAATCCAGCCTTCTCCAACTCCTACTCCTCTTTTTCTAGACACAAAGGAAATCTCAGTCATCACAAGAACAATACATATTATCCATACAATGGAGAGGAAACTGAGATATTAGAGGGGTTTGCTGCAGGTCATAGAGGAGGCAAGTGCCATGGCAAGGACTACTGGGAACATTTTTAATACCAAATTTATAGTGTTGCCGTAAAATTCTTTCTGAGACTACCAAGCCTTAAAAAAACATTTAGACACTGAAATTGTATTTATTTCTCTTGTCTGGAAATGCCCCTGAGAGTAACTCATGTGATTATCTATAATGACAGTCCTGGGCACTGATGCTTTAAGTCCATGGTGTTAGAACAGCCTGCCTTGTCTGTCTGAGTCCTTTGTGCATGCTTCAGTGTAGCTTCATACATCCTGAAGCACACATCTCCAGTAAAGACTTTGAGAAGGATTGTATTTCATGGATTTATTTTCATTTGAACACAGTCTGTGTCTTACATTAAGTTAAATAATGATTAATTTTGTAAATGGGTTCACATTCATCCAGAATTCATGAGAGCAACCAAATAACTTCCAAGCACAGAGCTATTCACTAGATTGTTTGAGAGCTGCCTGACTTCACAGCACTGTTATCGTAATCATTTTAAGGACACTGCAATTTTATTGCATTGGGCTGCACTTTCGTTTTTTCATGCTTGTTTCCTCAAAGGCTTTATTAGCCATAAAACCTTTTTAAGCTTACTTCTGTTTTGACAGCTCAGCAAATTCCCACTTTCCGTAATTTTTCCCTCTTTTCCCACCACCAGTAAGTGTGAATCTAAACCTCTTAATACAGAGAGATTCAAGTCCAGACCAATTTGTAACACAAATGACACTCGCTAAAAATCAATGGCAGTGGTCGGGCTATGAAGGTCAGAGGAGATAACAGCATCCTGGGAACAGGAGAGTGAGAGAGAAGTTGAGAAGGATCAACTCTCTGGAGTTATAATCAAAGTGTGACACTGTGCCAGCCTGTGCTTGCATTACTTCAAACATTCAGTACCTCCAGCTGTGTTAATAGTAACAAATTCATACAGATGCTTTGCCGCCTGCAGAAGCACAGAAATAATGGCAATAATCTGTGCCATGATTGTGTTGCCCTCTCTTCTGAGGCTGAAATGGACCCCACCAAAGTACTCCCTAATGCATTTTGAGCTGAATGCTGGAAACAGCTACAGGGTTCACTTGTCGTGCACCCTGAATCTCTGATGCAAAAACGCCTTGAAAATGCAAACCTGTTCTTTCATATCGAATTACTTCCTCATACAAGTAATTAGTAAATGAGATTGAGGACAAATGATGATACACATTTTAATGCACTTCTGACTTTTCATTCTTTCCCTTCCTTCGTATCTTCCATTTTCCTTCAAGGCAGCATAAAGCCCAAACCAATTTTTAATGCAAAATGACAAAGAATATCCTACAACACAGTGTTCAAAAAAAAGGACTTGAAACACAAATGCTAGTTCATAAAGAGACCAGAGCACCTCACCTATGAAGACAGACTGAAGAGGTTGGGGTTGTGCAGCCTGGAGAAGGGAAGGTTTTGTGGGGACCTCAAAGCAGCCTTCCAGAGTCTGAAGGGGGCCTACAGGGAAATCAGAGCGGGGCTCTTCATGAGGAGCTGTAGTGACAGGACAAGGGAGAATGGCTTCAAACTGAGAGTAGGTTTAGGTTAGATGTTAGGTGGAGATTGTTTACTGAGACACTGGCACAGGTTGCCCAGAAAAGCTGTGTTCAAATATATTCACTGATTTTCTACTTATGAAATTACTTCATTCTAATTTTTAGTGGTCAAGCATTTACATTTTGTACACATAATGTGAGCTAAGTAATAAAAAAAAAGAAAAATAAGGCATGAAAATTAAATGATGGCATTTTTATATCTGAGCTTCCCAGGATAGGGCAGAACAGCACTGATGAAAAAGTACTGTCAGATAATAGACTGCATTATGATTCAGTATGCTGCATTCCCAGGAATCCTGATCTTTGGCTTTCTTGCTCTCATTCATTTCAAAAGTTTAAAATTCATTACTGTTTCATAATGACCTGAATGGTAATTACCCAAAAAGCACTGTGATATCCTAGAAGTACTGACCATATGGTATTGTGAGATACTGCAGCATCTCAGGGTTTTAATGACTCTCACTGTTTATAAAAACAAAGAACAGCCTCCAGCCCCATCCTTAGTTTGGGGGTATTTAATGTGCAGTTCTATAGCCTGGAGTCAGCAGTGACCTGAACCTGCTCACTGAGAGGTTGTGGAGCACCAGCTGCTCTTCCAAAGACCTGGCGTGTGAGACCCAAACACTGGATGCTAAAGCAGCACAGAGGCATGGAAAGAGGATTGGGAGTGTCTGGGAATGTCTAGTCTGGGAAACTAGGCCAGCAGCCATTCCTGTTCAGCTAAGTGGAGAAATACAGATCTGAGGGAGTCCTTATGGTGCTACTGGGGACTCAAGGCACACTCTCAGATTTGCCAGTTGCATCAGGACCAGAGTGAATCCTTCCCATTACTGTCATTAGTGAAGCAGATTGGCTGATCACCAGCTACATCAACTAGAACATTTTCTCTATGTTCCTCTAGAGGTGAAAATGCAGTGCTGGTCCCAAAAGAAATGAGAGGAAAACATCTGGGAAAGCAAAGCCCTTCGAGGAGGGGAAGATGGACACTGGGAAGGACTCTTCTCTTGTAAAGTGATCTACATCAGCAGGTGAGAATCATGTTCTGTCACAATATATTTCAACAGATTTTGAAAGCACAAAAGGTAAGGGCAGGTGAAGTAGAACAGATTATCATATTATCTCTGCACATATAACAGATAATAAAAATATTCAAAGCTGAACACTTGCATTGAAATAAAAAGGCAGTATTTCTTGCTCTCTGTGACAAAGCCACCCTAACTACTGCTTTTCTGTTATTTTCTTGTGGATGAATAGGAAGCATGAAGTATCATTCTCCTACGGGAATATACAATATAAAAATTGAGGCAGTGAAGCAGTAAATGGGGGATATGATCTCTGTCACTTTCTAAGTATCACAAGAAAACTGGAGAATTATAGATGGAAAGAAGATTTTATGTCTAGAAAACTCTAGGGATCATGAACAATTATTTGTGAAGAGCTGAAAACAGAAAATTCTAGAAGTATGTCTCTCTACAAGTTCTGGTGCTGAGACACAAAGACAAAATTGTGTCTACAGGGTAATTTCACAGGAAAGGATTTTCCATGTGTATTATTCCGATAGGGGGTCAAGCTATGTTGTCACAAGTAAAACCTTTGGCTTTAAAATCAGTGATGGACATTTATGTAACTTATTTATATAAAGGAAGAATTATACAAGGGAAGTAAAAAATCAGAGATAAAAATTTTATATTTAACCTCTTTTTTAATGTAAGCAATCCTGTCTTTTGGTGATTTTAACAGACTTCAGTAGCAACAGATTTTCTGGTTTATGCATGTTTATAATTTCTCTTAGTTTTTAAAGCTAGTTGTAGAAATTAAGTGAAGAATACGCACAAATCACTTTCCCTTGATAAAGTACTCTTGTAAGTAGAATAATTATTTCAAAAAGGACGGTGAGACATACAGAGAAGGTCAAATCAGTGTTTCTTTTTGAATATATGTATTAAAAGACAAGAACATTCTGTTATTATTTTCTAAAAAGAGCTGAAAAGCCTCATGGAATATAAATGCTCAGCTTCTAAGAAACATCAAGATCTTCTAGTAACTAAGAACGATAAAACCTACCAGCCCTGTTTCATTGCTGTAGATACTGTGATTCATTTTTCCTATCTATTTTAAATTTAATTTTCAAATGCAATTAAAAATTTTCTACCTGGTAGGGGAAAAAGTAATGAAGATCATAAAAATACAATTCTTTAATGACCTGCCTAGGAAAACAGAAAACTCGAGGAATAAACCAAGACTTCTGCGCAACCCAGCTTCAGGGTCCTAACCCAAATGCCATCCTGAGGAAAGCAATCATTATATGCAAAGCAGTATCATTTATCACATTTGTAAAGGTGGAGAAATAATACCAAGCATTTGCAATTAACCCAACCCTTCAGCACGTTAAATGGGTCAGACTAATCATGTGCCGTAGCAATTTGAGACTATGAACACAGGATCTGTTTTTTCCCAGCACCTGAGCAGAACAGCAGCTGCCTCCAAAGGAGTGCAGAGCCATGCACGTAGGATCCAGCTCGGTTAACGTGTTGTGAACCGATTTACAGCCTACACAGCTTTACACAGACAGCCTGGAGCTGAGAGCTAACATATGACAAAACGTGAACTATCCAGGAAATGCCTAACACAGCAATGCCAGGAGTTGTCTCACAAGCAAAGAGAGCTGCCATGAGCTGTCTGTGATCTAGTATTTGTATGAAAAGCTTCAAGCACAAGCCTTCTGGTAAGTCATAAAACAGGATGGGTTGCTCTGCATTAGGTGTCCAAGCATGGCTTCAGACAAGCATGACTCGATTTTGAAGCTTGAAAGACTGTGATAAGCACCAGAAAGAGACGAACTTTCAAACTAGGATTTTTCTTACTGCATTTATGTCTAGTTACTCAATCTCATATTTGAGAAACTGCACGCCAGCTTGGCTATTTAAACTGCTGAGCATGCAGCAGCTTACATTTAGATTTACTGGAGGTGGTAAGAGCTACATATTCTGGTAAGTCAGGCTTTGGGTTTCCTCATAAGACACTCAGGAGACTAAACACTGTGTAAATGTTTTGATTGTGGCATCTAGGCCCTCATTTTAGAGCAAATACTGCCAAACAAATGCATTGGCATGCTTTCAAACACAAAAAAAAGTTTCCCAAATGTGAAGAACTAAAATTTCAGAAAATAGAAAGAGTCCAAAGGCAAAACTTCTCTGATTTGAGAGCTCACACTGATGTATCAAAACTATAACAGAGAGGTATTTTATAACTATGGTAAAAGTAGAATACAAATGAAAATAACATCCTGTAGATTAGTTTATAAAAATATGATTACTTTAGAATTTCAGAGTTAAAATTAATGAAACAGTTCAAAGCAATTACACTGAGAAAGAAAAAACCATCTTACACAAGTACACCAGTGGTAGAACAGCAATGTTTTGAAAGAGAAAAGAGAAGAGAATAAACAAAGTAAATCACCAATTTGATTGGTTTCTCAGAATAATAAAGTGCTGAAGCAGCACAGTGGAGGATTTTCTGGACAATTTTCTACACTGAAACTGTCAATTCATTCCAAAGCTTAGCACTGATGGATAATATGGATTGGTATGGATTGCAGTGCTGCAACCATCTGAAAGGTCACTTGACAAACACAGCAGGAGTGACCTACTGTTCTTGCCATTGACAATCAGACTGCCATGTTGACAAGTCTCTAAAGTATCACAAATCTTTCTTTCAAGTATTAGATGGAAATGTTTATCTTTGGTTTGTGGCCCAATTAAATGCTGGCATCTTAGCATTTCATGGAGTTCACTGCAGCAGTGTTAAGTTGGATCAAACTTGCAAAACCTCAGAAGCTAATAGAGAACTGGTCTCCCCATAAATGTCAGCTGTAGCACCGAGTAGAATCATAGGATCATAGAATTATTTAGCTTGGAAGAGACTTTAATGATCACTGAGTCCAACTGTTAACCTCGCACTGCCAAATCCACCACTAAATTGTGTCCCTAAGTGACACAGGTACACACCTTTTAAATACCTCCAGGGATGGTGACTTGCCAGGGCAGCCTGTTCCAATGTTTAACAACCCTTTCTGTGAAGTTTTTCCTAATGTGCAATTTGAACATCCCCAGGTGCAAGTTTACGTTTTTCCCTCTGCAGAGCCTTCCTGCCTTCCAGAAGATCTGCACTCCCTCCTAACTCGGTTTCCACCCTAAAACTGACTGAGGACACATTTGATCCCTTCATCCAGATCATCAATAAAGATATTAAACAGAACTGGCCTCAGTACTGAGCCCTGGGGCACACACTTGTGACCACCCAGAGTTACAACCATGGATGTAACTCCATTTCCCACCACCTCCTGGGCCTGGACATCCAGCCAGTTTTTATCCAGCGAACAGAGCACCAGTCCAAGCCATGAGCACAGATTCTGCAGGAGAATGCTGTGGGAAATGGTGCCAAAGGCTTTACTAAAATCTGTGTAGAGACATCCACAGCCTTTCTCTCACCCACTAAGTGGGTCACAGTGTCATAGAAGGAGACCAGGTTGGTCAAGCAGGACCTACCTTTGTTGGCTGAGCCTGGTCCCCTGGTTGTCCTGTACATGCAGGATAATGGCACTAGAGATGATCAGCTCCATGACCTTCCCAGGCACCTAGATCAGGCTGACAGGCCTGTAGTTCTCCAGATCCTCCTTTCAACCCTTCTAGTGGATGGGGTTACATTTGCTGACCTCCCGTCCCCAGGGGCCTCCCTGGTTAGCCAGGACTGGCAGTAAATGATATAAAGTGAGCCTTTCTGCCAGCTCCCTCAGAACCCTTGGGTGGATCCCTTCCAGCCACAGAGGATTATGTGTGTCTAAGAGATGTAGCAGGTTTGCTGACCATTTCCTCTTGGGGGGCTTCATTCTGCTCCCCATTCCTCTCTTCCAGCACAGGGGGCTGGGTACCTGGAGAACAACTGGCCTTACTATTAAAGGCTGAGGCAAAGAAGGCATTTAGTACCTCAGCCTTCTCATCCTTTGCCCTATGTTTTCGCCCACATTGAGTAAAAGATGGAATTCTTTCTCTTTAGCTGTCTAAGAGTATCTTGTCCACAAGTTATGAAAGTTGTAATAATGCAGTATATTAGAAAAGTACTTTTTGTCTTTCTGGTATTAAAAATGGTAAAGAAGGTAGATTATATTTGCATATATGGGCTCCTCTAGAACCAAGAATCTTTGGACAAATGACCTTCTTCAGCAAGTTTCACTGAATAATAACAGACATAATTCAGGGAAAACCCAGCAGTGGGAGACTACTTAGGAAGAAAACCAGGTAATATGACAGAGTGAAGAATCTCCAGGTTGGAGATTCAGAATGTCTTCCATTTCACTTTCATTTTCAGAGCTCTGACAGTTCTAAGCTTTACAGCATTTATGAGCCAAGTAAGTCTGAATAGTCAAAGAAGAGGGTGTCATTAAGATACTCTTTGCAATAAAGAAGTCCTCCAGATTGATATGAGTTAAAAGAGCTGGGGGAAGTAATGAAGTAGTGCTGAGCTGGGAAAAAACTGTCTTCTACTGCTTCACATAGCATTCCTAGGCAGGAACAAAGAGGTGCATTTACAGGGTATTCCATCAATTTCTAATATGCAGGTCTGTTTCTAATATGCAGCCACATGCATTTCAATTCAACACAGTATAGTAGAAACAAGAATCCTCCACAATTCCATTGCTTTCAATCCCATTAATCAGTTAAGGACAGTCAAAAGAATCAATACATGCTAAAAAAATTCCCAATTTCTCACAGAAGAGTCAGGGTCGCTAATCAAGTATACCATTGTTCTACAGGGGGGAAAAGGATGTAAAAGTGCCTACATGAGTCTAAAATCCCAAATGTTCCTGTAACGAACTGTGTATCATTAGGGGGCTAAACTTGTCTTTTTGAAAGTATAGTATTAAATGTCAAATTCATTAGTGGCATGACCTGAAATCATTAGGTCTTTCTTTCTAAACTAGCTGCATATGTGATGTTTGGATTCCTATATGCGTTATTTTCAGGTCAAAATGATTCCACAGAGAAAATACTGTGCTTTATTATTGTGTGTCGTTTTTGTGAAAGAATGACTCAGGCATTGATATTTAGACTACTTTCAAGTCAAATATTTAAGGCTCACATCCTACCTATAAGCACACTTACTGACATATTAGAAGGTCAGTAGAACATGAGAAGATAGAGAGGGGTCTAAGCAAAAGACCTACAAATTTAATGTCTTCCGCAAGGGAGGAAAGGCAACTGTAAGAAAACGGAACTGTTTGCTTGTATTTTCATCAAAGTACTGAACAGTTCCAAACAGTTTCAGATGTATTAAAAATCAGGCCTGTGGCATTTTCCTCTTGTACATTCATATTTCATTAGGTGCAATGACTTTATCTTTTCCCCAGTTAAAAATGCCATTCAAATTGGCTGCTGTACTTACTCCTTCACTGTCACAATATAGCCATATTCTTTCTCCTCAGAAGACTTCACTTCAAGTTGTAAGCCTTGTCCTGTGTTTTTCTGAGGCTTTTCATAGGAGTTCCCATCCTGCATTAAAGCATTCTTGATCCAGTAGCTGGTCTGGCTCAGGTCTTTGGAGTCAGATTCACTGTTCTTTGCAGTTGTCAGCTCCCTTGAGAAAGTCTCACTTTTTACATTCTCCACACCAGCATTTGTTTCTTCTGAGGAAGAAGAGTCAGTTTCTTCAGATTTCTTGGTTTCTGTCTTTGTAGATTCTTCAGGAATAAGGTCTTTATGCATATTTTCAGGTAATGCATTCTCATTCAAGAATCTAATTAGTTTTGCAGTGTTCTCCTGTATTAAAAGAATAAATTATTTTTAAAACTAAACACAGGAAGGTTATACTCACCAAACCTGGATATAATATTTCAAACTCTTATGGTAGAGTCTACTCATACAACTGTTGCATGGTCATTTTCTTAATTTCTATAAGTTGCTAGACTATGTTAAGAACATGATGTTTATTCAGTAATAATAAAAGAGCATTAAATTATGCTACTATAGTTTTCCAATAGTTTCCACGTGTCTGTGTGTTTAACTACTGATGAAAATAAAACTTCGTTATCAGATGATTTAAGGAAAAGGAGGGAAAATAGAAATGTCCATTGATATGCCTAAGCTGGGCCTGGAAACTTTCATATCTCCTGGGTCTCACCAGTTATAACACAGGAAAGGGAACAAGTATTATACCACCAATTTTATTTCCCTTCTTCATCTCTAGAAATGGTGACAAATTGTGAGTGATGCAACAAGCTAAACATTTGATCACAGAAAACAAATATCTGTCTAATAAATCAAAACAATAAGTAAATGAGCCAAAGTAAAAAACAGGTGCCTGGAAAAAAATCATTAGCTAGTTTCATTACATAACTTTATTGCAGCCAAGCATTGGAAGGAAATGATGGCTAGTGGGCCCTTTGTGCTCTGTGTCACAAAAAATTCTATTCCAACATCCCCTATTCAAACTGTCACTAAGAAATCTATACATGGGATCCTCTGTAAGTCTTTTGTGACTACAGCACTTCATCCCTTGAAGATTTTCATGAGGGTGTTTAAAGCTCCCGCCACATTTTCCATGTGTGTGTTTTCCTTGTTTGGTAGAAGAGATTTTACTGTGAACACGAGAGGATTTGCTCATCTATGACTCTTGCAGTGTTAGCTTTTGATAGAGTATATAGTAGGAGAAGTTTCACACAGTTCTTAAAAATATTCCTTTGACATTTTTCTGCTTCATGAAACTGAGAAAAAGAAAGATTAATATACCTCAAAAATGGTTAAATATTGGACAGCAGTCCATTGGCTATGATTCAAAGCTCAGAAGGAGTATTGTAAAAATAATCTGAATTAAAATGCTAATTTTGATGTTACTAGCTAGGGTATGATGCACCTAATGAAATGTAATGCCTAGAGCGTTTGAAATACCTGATATTTGATGAATTACTGGTAATGCATAAAATTGAATGGCAGATCCCATGCAAGGAGAGGGAATTTTGAAACACAACTACCCCCATGCCCCACATGTGCCTTCAGAGGGAGTATGTTTACTCATTCACTTCTGAATACCAGGGATATTAACTGAGCAAGGGTTTTTATGTTCCCCAGAATTGAGAGCCAAAGGACTGGGGAAAAATAATTTCCAAGAACAACTCAACACTCAGAATTTACTGATTTGTGGAAAAGCCTGTATTTGTCCAAACCTTGTGAATCTATTATGAATTCTGTCTATTTACAAATTAAAGAAGGGGGAGAAAAGGACTTGATTTTGCTTTTTGAACACCAAAACTCATTTTTGTTAAAGTTTAAATAAATGCTCATTTAATATTTCCATGTCTATGTGTGATATTGAATCACAGCCACATAAAACACAGACCACACAAAATACAGACCAAGTCTTATATTTCAGAAGTGTGAGTTTGACTTTAACTGCACAGAAACCTGATATTCTGAGATGGAACACTTATTTTATTAAAATACTGGTACTCTACCTCTTTATCAGTTCTCTCACCGGCTTCGTGCACTCCAATGTCTGTAGGATATTAAAAGCACAAATATATAGTTATGAAGGGCAAACATCATATCCAAAACAAAGACTTGTCATAGGCTGCTTTTTAGCGGTGGCCTTTTTATGTGATTTAAACATTGAGACATCAAAGCTGAAAGGGCAGCATAAGGAGCACTGTATAATTTGTTCTTGTTATTCTAACCCCACTTTGATAGCAAATTAATGCAAGATCAATAGACAGAGTACTTCAAGAGCCAATGTAATAGTGTTATTTTGCTAATTAAGTGTCAAGTCATCATATCAGTTTACCAATATATGAGAAAAAAAAAAAACCAGAATAAAATGGCTCTAGCTTGCTGAATGGACATTTACAGTAAAGGAAAAGGAAAAATATATTTCCCTCATATGTATTTTGGTGGAAGAAAATGACATATTTCAATAGACATCATTCACCCAAATCATGTTACAGTTTAACTGCAGTGATAATATTCAGTCACATCCTTAACCTCCATCAAATAACACTGGCTTTTTCCTTTATGAACTGAGTGTTATTCATCTTTCTCAGCATGATTCAAGATAAATCCTCAAGTTTGCTCCTTTTAATCTACAACAAAATCTGGCAATCACAATAACCAGAATATCTCTAACTAGTAAGGATTTCAGTATATCACCATGAAAAGAAACAGTTAAAATCATTTTTTATGACTTACAGTATACATTTCTGGTGTGTACCAGATATTAAAACATTCCTAAAATAGAAAATGGATGAGCAGTAACTTATGTTCCACTGTGGTATCCACTCATTAGTGGCAATTACTGTGGCTCCTGAATCTGCATCACCAGGAAAATGTGTGTGCATACAGATACAAATAACCATAACTCTTCTTATTCCCTAAGCAGGAGGGAACGAGTGGGTTTGTACCTGTACTTGTCACAGATTTTCTTCTGCAAGTAACTGTGGCATGTTAAAGAATGGTTATCTGTAAAACATATCTTTTTCTCTGCATATTTTGAAATTCATCCTGTAATATAATAATTTACATTATCATTTTGCTTAAACATATCATTTTCAAGAATATTAAATTAGACCACACAGCACAAAGCAATTCTTATTTCAATATAATTGGGTGTGTACGTTTATCTTTTTTGTGAAGCTTGAAGACCAAGTGTTCACAAACAGGGGTTTTTTGGTAAATAAAGAACCTGCTATAAAAAGAAAATAAGAGTTTAAAATTCTGCAGCCTTTTGGGAAACACAGAAACTTTCCATCCTATCTTCTTCAAAACTGATTTTTAGAAGTTGAGCACTAATGTGAAGCAATAGAGGAAAATTAGGGTAGCTGTCTTTTGCTGTACTTAACTTTAAAAATTAATACCTGGTATATTAACACTGTTTTCCATTAATCCAGTCTGAACATCTGCCCTTCCTTGAGCATCTCCTTTCTTCATCTGTGTTTCTGTTTTGTCTTCTTTAGTTGTTCCAGCATTTTTTTTTGTTTCTTCCTGAATGTCCACACCTTGAATTGCAGTGGCGATTGTATCAGCGATCTCATCCAGTTCTGTTGAGCTGAGATCCTCCACGTTCACTTGGTGTTTCTCCAGGTCCTTCAACACACTTTTAATCAGTGTCTCTGGATCACAAAAAAACATAAGCACATGATTTAGCTGCATACATGAAACACATGTGCTTATATCTTTAATTTTTCCTAAAAGATAGCTTTCCCTTTGTGGAGAACATCTGCTTTTCAAAGGAAGACATATACATGCTGCATTCCTTACAGAAAACAAAGTATTAATAATTGATGTTAAAGTGTATGACAAGGTGAATCTGTGCCAGTACAGGTGATGTATGCCATTATAACCCAGCAAGTTCTCCTAGAGAGAGGGCATGAAATTATCACTTTTTCTTTACAAGAACATTGGTTTTTAGTCTAAATTTCCTCAAAATACTGAAGGCAAATGTTAAAGTAGCTTAACTTTTTTTTAGCTGCAAAACAGTACAAACAACATTACTGTTTCCTAGAGATCAGTTTTCTTTGGTGATTTGGTTTCACAAGACAAGTAGCTATACAGGATTCTGTAAAAAAATGAGAGTCAGATATTGTCTTTCAATCAAAAAGCTCCTTGTCAATTAGAAGTGGATAAATATATGTCCATTATATACACGGATATGTAAAGGACAAAAGTTCTAAATTGTATTGATTTCTCTTGGAACATATATATTTTGGCAAATATATATTTATAGATATAGATGATACAGATATATATAGCTATAGATTATATAGTTCTATACAGCTACATATAGATACAAACTTACAGATACAGAACTTCTTTTGGTTTGCCAGCTATGAATGTTTTACCAGTCACACTGAGAAAAAACCAACAAAACAAAACAGCAAAATACCTTTGATGCAGTAAAGGTGTTGAAGATAAGGAAATTCAAGGACAATGGGTATTAAAGGTGAGTCAGAAGATGGAGCATAACAGCTCCCCAGGGAAGGCACTTTTCTGACTGCGTATATTGCTTCCATACTTCACTATCAGTCTGTAGAACTCTGCAAAACTCAGCCTAATTTCCCTTGGAGTATGAGACACTAAATGTAGTGCTTACTGTAGCACACCAAAACCATTTCCAATCATGCCTCTGTTCTGCTCATTCACATTGATAAGAAATTTAACATACATATGCATATGCATGCAAGCAAGTAAACTTTCACACAGCATTGTGTAGGAAGAGGAAAATAAGGGCTGCTTTTAAATCTCTGTTGAATGTATGAATTTACATATAAGCAGTTTGAAGGCAGGATCCAAACTTTCTTCTCAGTAGTAACACTCTCCATGTTAAGCCCTGTGGTTGGACATGTTCATCATCTGTAAGCAAGACTTTGGGACCATGCTGTCAGCTTTCAGGCTCATATAACAGTGAATTAAAAAGTAGAAAAACAGGGGAAAAGGATGCCATAAGAAGGGCTAAAAATAAAGGTTTCTTTTTTTCCTCACAGCAAAGGAGGAAGAAGTAGATAGAAACTAGGAAAGAAGCAAAAGTAGTTAAGAGACTTCTGCTTCAGGGAAGAGGCAGTGGAACATCTGTGATTTTGCAGGGAGACAAGCACTAAAGATTATTTTTCATTGGGAAAAAGAGGCCAAGACCTTGAACACATCTGCCAGTTTCTGGACCCTCAGTTTTAACTGAAGAGCTCACCATCAGCATCTCACCGTCAGCTTCCCAACACCATCTCAAGGCAAAGACTAATTTCCCCTGACTGGACCCATCATTCACCAACCAAAGTAATGCCATTTCCCCTTAACTAATTAGTCCATATAAAGCAAAAGAACTTAAGCAGCTTAAGTAGCAGGTTTACTGTGAGTCAGAGAGAGTGTCGACATATGGGGAAGGTGGTTCTTTGTTGTACTTTCTTTTCCAGGTAAAAAGGAAATATCTTTCCAATAATCCACCATGATGTTATTACAAAATTCTACTAATTTAATTGTAAAATTCAGCTAAGCTGGTAAACTGCGAAATTTTGACGTTTACTCTAAAAAAGCATAGTTTTAAGTACACTTGATTGTGACTGTCAATTAGAAAAAGACAGGTTATATCTGTGATGTTACTTCAAACTGTGACAGCCAGCAAAGACTTTGGTACCATATTGGAATAGCAGAGTGCTTTGTACAGGAAAGCAAGTGTTCAGATATATGAATCAAAGATGAAAACTCAATCTGTGCCAAACTTTCTGGGCCAAAATATGTGGAGGCAGCAAAATTAATATTGAAGTTTGATGGAAGCTTAGCAACACTTAAGAGAAAACTTTGAAAACTTTCCTTTCACTTTATTGTGCCCGTTCCCTATTATGAATTTAATAATGTAGTAAAAACATAGTGACCAAATATTTAGTTTAGGAAGGTAATCTACAAGAACAGATTTATCAAAACTGCAACAAAATTTTCAATACCCTTGATCAACCTGAGTTCAAGACACTTTTTCAAGAAGCACAAGAGCTGCCTGGGAGAGAGATGGCCACTTGGAGAGCATGTTACACATAGCAGCAATGCAGAAAACTAAGCTGTAGGAAAAACCAGCACTGTTAGATTACCACAGGAGCCTTGTGTCTGCTTAGGTATCATCTCTGTTCTTATCTTTTATAGAACTATCAGACAATATCTTGACAGAAAATCCTAAATTATTGAAGCAGAGCTAATAAAGTCAGCAATAAAAAGACAGAATATATATGACCGATCCAAATCAAAACTAAAACTTTACAAATAAAACATCATTTGAAGACAAATCTTAAAAGAGAATTATATTTCAGGACATACATAATTAAGAGAGTTATATTAATGTAACACTACTAGATTTCTGTTTATTTCATTCGATTCACAGCCAGCTGTCAAAACCAACTACTGAGCTAGTCAACAATGTGCAGGCAATGTAGCCTTGTAATTTCCCTTCTGTTTTTTCCAAAGTTACTTTTCTCTGTACTTATATTTTTAGCCAAGTCTTATCTCTCCAGTCCATCTTCAGACTCATCTTTAATATCCATTGTCAACAAAAAAGCTGTCTTAAACAAATGGGAATGGGGGAACAGGGCAAGGAATAACACAATAAAAGAATGGCCACAGGCCCTATTCCAGATAACACTGACAGGCTCACTGCAGGTTCTTTTGGTTCACTAAAACCTCAATATTATATGGAGGAGCCTCCTGCTCCTCTAATGCTGGCATTCCTGCCCTGGTCATTGCTACCTGGGCAGAGTTCATCAAACAGACTCCTAAATACTGCACTGACATGAGTAAAACTCTGGCATTGTATCCACTTTTACTGAAGAACTACAAAGGGACTTAAAATGTCAAGGACCAAAAGCAATAACCAAAGCCAGTAGGTATGAGGAACGTCATGCTTTTAGTACCCTAGGAGGGACAGCCACCAAAGTGTCTGTAACAGCCTGGTGAAATGCAGGTCTACATAAAGAGCCTTGCTAGCTTCACAAGGCTGCTGATATGATATTAATCCTTGTCCATGTTAAATATGGATATTTACACTTCTTGTTATGGCACTGGTCCATGTTTGCAATAATTTCTAAATTACTGGATAACGCTGATAAACAGATAAATACCATTGCATCTGTTTACTGACACCTTTGAGTAATATGAGGAATTTATTAAAATCAGAAAATATTGTTGGAGAAAGACCAAAAAGCAGATGGATATGGCAATGGCACAGTGCTTAGCAGCACATGTACTTGAACATTTACCTGTGCACAGCTTTTATAGTCTCCCACTGACTCCCTTCTAAGTAGACTCAGCAATGATCAGTCATGTTTCACAGGGCTTGTACTGCAAACCAGATTTCTCCCTTAGCTCCAGCTATCCAACTGATGAATGCAAACTGCCTTTCATAGTTACCCTGGAACCATGATGACATATATGGCATATATGTCCCAGATGGTGTAATTTTAAATAAAAGCTCCAACAGTAGAATTCCCTAGTAGGTAACAATAGCACCATATCCAGGGAAAACAACTTTTTATTGTACAGCATATAAATCATGCCTCATACTCTGCTGGCACAAAAGCCAAAGCCAGCTTGCCTGACAACCACATGGTATGCGAGCAGTAACTTTGTTAGAAGTTCCACAGGGTGGTCTGTCTTCTTCAACCCCCATCACCCTACTGACCACACGTTAGCTGTCTCAGCAGCTGAGCACCACATGGAAAGGTGATCCCAGCTTTGCAAGAGAGAGGACGTATAAAACAAAAAATTTTGTTCCATAAACATGGAAATTTCATTTTTTTTAAGACATCTGAATTACTAATTCTGTGACCTTTTCAAAGGAACAGAGAGACATATTATGTAATATTTAACACACACAAAAAAATCAGTAGACTAGAACAAGCCACATCAAACTGAGTCAAATTCTAAATACGGCTGGTGCAGAGGAGAGATTAACAATTCCAGTATTGCACAGTGACTACAAAGGCAGTACCCACGCACATCATGCTAGTCCTAGAGGTAACAGCTTCCAAATCTGATAGAAAAATAACTCCACATTTCCTTCTCTTGTATTTCTCCCTCAGGGTGCCTTGTTAGCGAATTTACTTGCCACTGTTTTGCAGCAATTCTCAGTACTAATCTGCTCAGTACCTTCTGGATTGTTCTCCCAGTCCAGTGCTTTTGTCTAATCCTCTATCAGATGGATCAGAGAGCTGAGCACCCCATGCTTTGCAGTTTTTTTATAGTTCTGTAGTTTATGGATTGCAAGACACAAACAGCCCACAAGTCTACAATAATCCATAAGCACAAGAGAGACTGGAGAAAGGTTAAAAGCAGAAAGAGGTGGTGTGGTCAGCCTGGGAAAATCTGAATCTAAACCACCTTCATTCCAATGGACAACGTTTTAAGCAATGAATATACTGGGGTCTGTCCACACTACTTTCTTGTGAGATTATTAAGTGTCTCAAAAACACAATGGAAACCATATTATTTCCTACTCAAACAGGTCATAATGTCTTGTCTATGAAACATTTAAAAGCAAGTGCAATGGCAGAAGTTCCTACAGGGCATATTATGCATGAGAAGTCAAAGTAGTACAACCCAATGAATTGTGAAACATGTTATTCCCTGTAAGTGTTAAGCATTTTTTTCCCAGTTGGCTCCTACCAGGAAAGGTGAAGTGGAACAGCTGGAGGATAATGAAACCAGCATGTGCCTAGTTTGTTTTGAGTCTAGCAACAAAATTGTCTAACCTGTGCAAGAGACTTACAGTGCCACCTGGATTTGATTTTACATTATAGTTCATTCCTTGAAACCTATTATCTCTGGGCACCATACCAAGAATGCTTTCACTTCTGAGCATCTTTTATATTGCAAGCATTATCTTTCCTCTGCTGCAACTCTGACATTTCTGTGTGTTTGTGTGTGTTGTGGTTTTGGGAGATTCAAAAAAAAAAAAAACAAAACAAAACAAAACAAAAACAATCAAAGAACACTACACTTTATGGATGATAATAACTACAAGAAGGATTCAAAGGAACCCTCATCACCAAAATCCATTGGGATAGTGGTGCCTGCAGTGTAACAGATACAAGTGCCTGACAATGTCTGGGGGTCAACTCTTTAATTTTTCAGGCCTTCTGAACCACTGGAATAACATCGATAATTAGATTAGTTTAAAGAAACACTAAAATGAATCCGAGTTATAAAGTCTACCTGAACCCCAAGAGTCATCTTACAAAGCAGTGCTTAAAGTGTATCACAGCATGGGGATGTTACCCTCCATCTTCATTTAAATATTTCTTGAACTATCACGTACAGAAGAAATTGGGATCCAATCACTGTTAAAGAGCATTTCCAAAAAAAAAAGATGAAAATCCAGCAAATTGGTTCTTTGTTACAGAATTTCCAGACAAAACCACATGCAACCCCACCTTCTTGTCCACCTATCCATGGAACTGACAGACTCCTCCCTTCTCTGTGTTCTGCACCAGAATTCATCTCACTGTTAATTTCTGTGCTTAACTTTGAATTTTACCCATGGTCCTTGAATTTCTATTTAAATAAAGAGATGTGGAACAAACTGAGGCATTTTTATATTATCTATATATACAGTGTGGGATGACTGCATAAAAACAGATTTGATAGCAAAGATACACCCATAATTATGCGTTGTTTGTAAAATGCTTTGAAAATATAATAAATTACATAAATGCTATGTCTTACGAAGTGCCATATATTTCTGCACGCATATGGAAGGTGGGCTGAAGAATGTGGGTAGATGTTTTCAGGGAAAGAGTAGTTGGAATGGTGAACATTATTACTGTGTTATGGTAGATATAAATATGCCAATAGTAGGAGATATATCAAATGTCTAATTTTATTTTCTTTTTCTCAAAAATTCTCAGTAAATATGAGGGAAACTTCAGGTGAGCAAAAATAAGTAAATATCAACTTTACCATCCACAATGCTCAGAGGTTCCTTTGGATTATCCTGGGAAGCAGATTTATGACTCAGCATCTCAGGGGTTGGCCTCAGCACTGCAGGCACAGGCCTTGGCTGGAGTAGCTTCTTCATTTTGAAATCTTCTGCTTTCCCTTTGGCAAAAGTTCCATCAAAAGGACTGACTTGTGTAGAGTACAATCTCTCAGCATAAACGTGAGCCCCTTTAGTCCTGCTGTGAGGGCTTTTATCACTGCTCTGCGCTGACAGGTTCTGGGTGATGTAGGAGTGCAGCGCGGCCATCAGGCTCTTTTGGTCGAGTCCCATTCCCGCCTCTGGCGAGAGCTTGTCTGGCTGGCGCTGGCTGGGGGTCCTCGCTCGGGGATTCCCAGACAATTCCTGATGGGATTTGGATGCATGGGCCAAAGGAGCTGATCGGTCTTTGGGGTTTTGCCTCGTGTAGTACCCCATAGGATCATTGTAGGTATAGCTCTAGAGAGAGCAGAAGGTGGAAAAAAGGAAAGGGGTCAGTATTGCTTTGTAATTATTGTTGTGCCGGGATCTGAGGCATAACCCTTAGTGCTTTACCAGCCAGGAAAACAGTTGGAACCTGTAATGCAAATGTCAGCTGCAAACTTCAAACTGTTAAGTGTGCTTCAGAGGCACTACCACTTTTGTGCAAAAACCTGGTTTATTAACTTATTGAAAAGCAAGAGGAAGAGATTACAGAGAGAATAATAAAACCCAATGCTAACTATGTACGCACTATTTGTATTCAAACAAAGAAAATTTAATAAATCCACTTTACTTTTGGTTTTTACTTAACCTGTGAGAATAACTGTTTTTCAGATTACTTACCAAAAGCTAGCACGCCAAACTAAAAATGTCATTTTTAAAAGAAGACCAAATAAGTAAAGAGGTTTTTTTGCATACATTAAAAACTTTGTTCTATTTTAAACGAAATCCTTTTTTTCCACTAAATTAAATCTCTAATCAATACATCATCTGACAGTATGGAACAGAAAAAAAAAAACCAAACTTTAAATTGTTTTTTAATTAAATTATTATTTTCAGGAAAAACAACACAGCAAATTAAACAACAATGTTAAAAACATCAATCAAGCTAAAACCACATTTTTACTGAAAAAGTGCTGGGGAATAAAAAATGGAAAGGTGGGCTTGCAGGACAGTTTTCTATTTTCAGTTTCATATTTTCATGGACACACCAGATGGACATTCTTTTTACTACGATATAATCCTAGAGAAATTTTTGCTATGATCACAACATGAAGGCAGGACTTTCTGGTTTTTCAGCAAACCCGTTCCATGCTCCCAAATAATTTCAAAAATCATTTTCCTTTACTTCTCGCTAAATACAACTTTGAACTGAGAGGTTTACTTATATCCAGAATCATTCGAATTTTTGGGTTTTTGTTTTTAATTTGTTTATAATTCCCTCAGGACACTTTGCTGAAGTTGCATCCCATACTGTACGTGTGTTTCAGTATGGGTCCTGCTTCTCAGCTGTGTTTTCCTGTTTAAACTGTCACACAGACTACATCACAGTGTGGCAAACTTAGAACAGGGACTATTGCTGCTCTCACTGCTATAAATTACAGTGAATCACTGGTGTCCCTGTGCACTGATGACATAATGATTTAGGACAGACAGAGCTGAAAAATACAGAGGGAGTGAGGAGACTATACACTCCAGAGGAGAGAAATTAGAAGGATTCAGACAGAAAAATCATTATTTATGTATTTGCTAATGTACTTTGTAAAAAAAATAAGTAAGATTGATAAACTCCTCCAGAGATGAAGAAACACTCTTAGATTTTATCTAGGTCTTAATTTCTGGACAATAATTTTGCTCTGCATCTGAACAATTTTATTTCTTCTGATAACAGCCAGTGGATTTTACAATACATATTCATATCCCTTTCTTTCCAAGAGGGTTTTCCTCCCCTCAAGAAATGACTGAAGAGGTTCATCCTATGGTTCCATATCATGATTTAAACAGAATTATGTTATAGGCAATTTCATTACAGAGACAAAAGGCACTTTGGTCACTTTGGCTTGTGATCTACCAATGCAAGGCTTTGGATTTCTGCAGTTGGTCTTTAACATAGAAATGTGCTTTGTGAAAGCCAAGAAACTGGGCTACAGTAAGGCAGTGTCAAAGAATATAGAGCTAGAGATCAAGCAGCTTTGCGTATGAAATATTTCAGTGTCCCGTGGGAACTGTATCAAACAGCAGCAGTGCAGCTCTGGTTCAGTGCTCCAGCTGCAGGGTAGGCACCGCTCTGATCAGCTCCAAGGGGGAGCCAGTTGTCAAAATGCAAGTTGAACGCTGTTTACATGCTTAATAGCAAAGCCTAAATGTGAAAAACTTCCAGTCAGATGCATTTATCTCCCCATTTCAACGGGCCTTTGCCTGGGGTAATTAATTCTCTAATGATACTCACTCAGAGTGAGGAGGAACTGCAGAGGATGACACAAAGCAGCCCAGGACACCCCAAGCAGTTCACTGAGAATTCACATAAGCTGCCATCTCCCTTTCCCTCTCTTGTTCTCTCTGCCTTGCTGCCTTCCAGGGGACCTTCTGGGCTCAAGGGAACGAAGAACAGCGAGCTGGGAAAGGGAGAAACATGACTGGAGGAAAAGGACATTTCCTATTCAGCCATGGAAAGACATGAAATCAGCTCAATCCAGTTTGGGTACCTGCACCCGAATTTGGATCTATGTCCCACATCCAGCTCTCTCTTTTGCCTCTTAAGCTTCACTAGTAAGTATTAGAGGGGAAGAAACTGCTGGACAGTCTCAAATCATGTGAAAGATTAGGGTCAGGAGATGTGGGCTGGCTTTTGACAAGCTATTTAACAAGTCCTAATATCCTTTAACATTAACAGATCAGGGATTCTCTGTTCTTGCAGACAATGAGCACATCAACAAAGAAAAGACCACTAACCCACCAAGTGACTGTACACACACTGGATATAAGTGTGTGCCAGTCCTGGGCTCAGAGCTGCACCCCTATCAGGAAGGGGCAGCCTCTCAGCAGCTTGACAGTTCACACTTTGGGCAGTAAGGGATGAAATATTAAAAGTTCTAATTAAAGCAGAGCACTGACAGTTCAGCTGTCTTCACTCAGATAGCAGCCCATCTGATGTAGCTTACTCTGACTTAATTAAAGGGGTCTCACAGCTGTATGGGAATCCTGCACTTGCAGGAGAAAAAAAATCCCCTTCCTCGCTGCCCCCAAAGTATATGTGCCACCTGGCATATGCAAGATGAAATCCAAGTAAAATTGCAGCACAGATAAATACAATCCTAAACTACAGGTTTGCCTAAGTGGTATGGGAAAAAACCACCTAATTTTTACAGAAAAATATAGGACAAAAATATCAGTAATATGTAATTTAGAATCCAGTGACAAGTTACGTCTCAAGTTATTAATAACAATTGCAGAACACTGTGATTATCTTACTTGAAGTGGGTTTTGCAAGCTAAACTCCTGGACGGACACTGCTAGTTTGATTAATGTCAAAGTTAAATGGCATAATCCATGGTTAGTGAAAAGAACGTAAATTCTCATGTTGGTGCCTTTGGAGAATCTGAGCATTATGGAGAAGCAGAGGGAAACACAGAGCAGGAAATTTTTAAAAGAAAATACATTTTTGGATTGATTACACTGGATTCATATGAAGTACTGCCAATAACAGAACAAAAAACCCTACCCCAAACAAACATTAAGTGAAATGTGAAAAAATAAAGAACGCACTCTTTACCATATGGATGGTTCATACTGAGTAGGGTTGAAATACAAGCACCTGTTACTGTTAGGAACATTTCACTTTTCAGTCAGTAAATACTGTTCAATTATCTCACGTCACTGATACAAAGCCTTTGAAAGGTACTCTGAATTGCTAAAACCCTCAGTTTTAAAAAAAAATCTTATTTTCCTTTCCTTCACCACCTTTCAAATAAGCTATCTCAATAATTCACACATTACAAAAAATCCACACACACTAACCTTTCTGAAGATGGAATATTAGGGCAATGTCTTGTATGGTTTAGGTATGTAACTAACTGACATTTTCTGCATGAAAGTTCACAGAAGGGCACATTAAATTACACTCTGCAGAAACACTGTGCAAAAGTCTATGAAATACATGTATTATTAAAAAACCCCAAAAATTTAAAAGAGGGGTGCAGGATTAGATACATACAACACAATGCTGTTCGATTTATCCAACAAAGGGTAGAATGACTTGAATGTGCTGCCTGAGTGCAGAAAGAATGGAATCAAATTTACAACAAAATATTTCCTTTCTTGCACATATATTTGCTAAATCTTGAAGGCATGTAGAGCTAAAAAAATCCCTTAGAAATGCATAAAGAAGAAATCTTCTGCCCTCAATTTCATTTTTGTTTTTCTGTTTCATGCATTTGCAGGTATTAATCCATGTTTGCTACTACCTAAATTTGGTTGAAGCATGATTCCACCTACAACCCTTAATTTGCTGTGCCTATTTGAGATATTGACATTATGGTCTCTGAAATTAGAAAATAAAACCACAACAAACACTGAAAGGACCATCTTTACACATTGTGGGATAAAATAACGTTTTCCAGAGACTCCCAGAAATGAAATTACCTCATACCTTACCTCACTGTGTGGAGTGAAAGAAGTTCAACTTTTTGTACCAGACACAGTCTAGATGCTCTGTGACTCACATAGACTTGCTGCACGCAAACTCACTACACGGGAGATACACGTACTCATGTGAACCCCCAAAATAAACACCAGCACGAGTGGCACTGCCTGATTGCCAAATCAAAGGGTAGACTGTGAATTAGTACTGCTCAATTTACCTTTAAACTGAGAGAAATCCACCCAACAATGAAACCTGAGGGCCAAATGGGTGACATGGAGTGGATGACAGCGTGAAACCCCCGGGATGGGGCTGAGTAAGCAGCATAGCTCTGTCCTCAGAGCATCACAGCTAAAGTAGCAAGTCCTATAACAAAGGAGCCTTAATTCTTTCAGCCGGTGAGCTGCTGTGCCCACACAGTACTGTCCTGTCAGGGTATCTCAGCAGGCTTCCAGCCAGGTTCAAGCTGAAAGGGGGGAACTCCCTTGACAAGCTCTGCATGCTGTAGACATGACCTTACACACTGTGTTAGCTTTGTCTGAAAATAATAACTACAGCCAATGAAAGTTTTCAATTTTCTGAGTAATAATGGGGCAAAAGCCTTTTCTATGAGCTGATAATGGCCTTTTCTCTAACTATAATATTACACCAGACACAAACCCCAAGAATTTAGAAAATTAGCGCAGAATCAAGAAGCTGGTAGAGGACAAACCAGTGCTTCCTGCAGTGATGGGAGAGCATCAGGCCATGGCCTTTCCACAGGCAACAGGCACCATTTCAGTCATCTCACCTGACCTACTATTTCATTAATAATTTTCTGTAACTATCTTCTATTTCCTTTCTGAAAAATACAGCAGCTTTGAAACCATTTAAGAGCTACATCAGAGAAGGTGGCAGAGACTGTTAATTAACATCCTGTAGTCTGCAGTGTCAAAAACTTGATCAAGCAAAAGGAGCCTTCGAGTCTGCTTTGATCAGAACTATTCATGACTTTGTTTCCTAATCCTTGTTGTGACACTGCAGTGCAACAGGACTGTCCAGGGTTTGACTCTACAGCATTCAATAATCTCTACAGCTGTAATTTCAGTTGATTTCAGAGACTGGCTTCCACTCTTAAACAAAACAACCTTCAAAAAAGAAAAGGAAAAAAAAAAAAGATAATTACTACACTGGCTTCTTTCATGTTTAAGTTACTATTTAATAAAATCAATTTTAAGTCTTAAATGTTCCCAGCCATTCTTAATCTCCTTTGGAATGATCATATCTGCTTGTCTACCCGTCAACTATCTACAACAGGCTGTCCTACATGGATAATTTTTATTGTCAGTTGATGCAACTTACTATCTCTAGTTTTCATAACTAACTGCTGGTGTTCTTCTCTTTGTTTCTGACACATCTCCATCCAGTGGGTCAAAACAAAGTTTCCTTTGGTGCAGAAGGAGTTCTGGGTGGTCTTTCCTCAGCATTCACCACTAGCTCATCATGAACATAAAAGGTCAGCTGCAAACATCGGGATACATAACCTGGCTTGTCTCCACACATAAGGGATAAAACACATGGAGAAAAATGAAAGGTGGATGACCCCCAATAACCTGATCGATGGCAAGGGGCCCCTGGCCTGGCTCCATCCAGGGTGATCACAGTGTGCCATCAGCCATCATGCCCAGGAGTGCCACCCACCAGATGGTTGGTGAGATGGTGGGAGAAGCTCTCTGGGCCACCCTGCAGATTGAGAGGGGTTAATGTCTGCAGGGGTGTGGGACTCCTTATGGGATGCAGGACTCCTTATGGGGCCATCCTGTCATTGTCCAAGGCATACTATGGGATGTTTAGGAATAAAGAGTAGCAGGGACTGGCAATATGTAAGCAAGCTGACCAATACGCTTGTCTGACCATGTCTTGTGTCTGTCCTGTCTTCTCAACACCTCAATTTCTAACGATTCTCCGGGGTGGGAAGCTGTGTTCTGTACCTTGTGTCCTGTGGTGCCTACTGGCCGTACCTGTTCCACTTGGCTGCTGCTGAGACATGGGGACACAAGACTTGGGGCATCTTTACCACTGTCAGAAGCTCCCTGGCATAACCAGCAGGAACCAAAGAGTGCCAGTCAACCTCCAGCGATGGTAGAAGTTGTGCAGCAGGGTGATCAGTGCTGACAGATCTACCAGGGTGTATCAGCTTCCCTTGCCTGAGAACATTTTGCTCTTATGCCAATAAGTCTGTTACTCAAGGTTTCAGTGAATGATGTTTAAACACATTTTCTGTAGGCATATGCTGGTATATTGAGCTATCTCATTATCTAAAGATGATTTTCATAGAAACATGATGATCTTCATCTGCCAAAAGTTCAGCACATTAACACCAATTCAATATATTTATAACTCCAACACATGAATCTAGAAAATACTTTTAACTTAAGAAATCCAAGTGAATAGAGATCTGCAGGATTAATTTCCACAACACCGCTTTACAACCCCATTGAAAGCAACCTTCCATTTGTTGGACAACTGCTTGAGGTCAGCTGAGGTCTTTTCCCCCGATAAAAAATAAAAAAAATTGTTATTCCACTCTCCTAAAATGTCTACACCAACACACTCATACAGAGGTAGATAAAGTAAGCTTAAATTTCTATGAGCCCTACCCTCTCATTTGATAAGCATGATGGAAAAATAAAAATGGAATACACTTTAAAATTTGTATCAGCTCCATCAACTTTTTATTTATTGGTTGCAGTGAACTGAAGTTCAGGGAGTAAATATTTGCAAGACAAATAGCAGACTTGCAGGAAAAATTACAGAAATGAACTCCAAACACATGGTATTTGGAAAAAAGGAGTTGATTTTGAAGGGAAGGATCTGAAAAAGAACCAAATCTTATTATACAGTCAATATGCGAGATTTTAAAAATATCAATCTATGTTTCATCTGGGTATTACTAGAAATTAATTAACTGCCCTTTTAAATAAGACTCCAGACTTGACACAGATCATTTATAATAACATTTCCATGGCACTTGTATCTTCTAATAATTGAAAAAATAATTAATCCTTACAAGATACCTGTGTGATAAGGGAAATGATGGTTTCTATGTTAGATGTTGAAATTCTGTCATTACATCCTGCATAGACTGATGGGTTGTCATTAAAAGTAGGGGTTAGGTCTAAGACTTGAGCATGATACTGGCACTAGAATGCTCCCTTGCCAAATTATTAGTTCAAAAAATAAAACACAAGTCACATTAGATCACCAGACTGTGCATTTATGCCACAAACAACATGACTGTAATTTTACTTGGCTTTGTAGCCATGATTTTGTTAAAGCTTTAAATGTGTGGGTACCAGCCCTTCCAGAAAACATTGCAATCACACCAGATTCCTGCAGAATGGCCAAGAGGACATAAATTACAGTGTCTCGTTTTGTACACTCTAAATTAGGATAGATGGATCACAACTTAAAAATTCTTTTTCCCTCCACTGATCATGGAAAAAGTTTAGGCTGACATGCACCAATACAGACAGCTATTTCTGCTCCAGTGCTAATGGGGGTTTGTTTGTTGGGTTTTGGNGGTTGTGTTTATGTGTGCTTGTTAGCTTTTTGTAAGGAGGATTTAATGTCTCTATTTTGCTACAAAGAGCCGTGGAGAGGAGAATGATCCCAAAGATGAAATACTTTTCTGGGATTTGAGGCTCAGCTTTCAGCCTACACTTTACCAAAAAATTTTTGCAAGACCTCAGAAAACCTGTCTAATCTGTCTTTGAAGTAGGGGCTTTAGTTCTTCCCTGCTTTGTAATGGTTTTAGGTAAATGAATACACCAATGCTTGGGAAATGTTCAGATATCATTGCATGAGTAGGCCAATACAGAGGCAATTCTGCAGCTTCAAGGAGACATTCCTTTATCAGTTATTTCAGAAATATTTTATGGAAGTGCTCAAGCACAGCTGAATTACCTTTTTTTTTATACATAATCCCTTATATATAAAATAATACATTTTACGTTTATATAAATAGAGTTTAGATGTATACACTGCAGGATGTGGTTTTACTTTTTTCTCAAAATTTTGATGAACTTCATTCAGTCCTGTATTTAAATCAGTGTTAGATAAATAAGGGTGCTGCTTTTTTGAACTAAAGTTCCAGGTTAAAATGTGCAATGACTAAGTAATTTCTTACTAGTTAATCACAGTAATTATTATTTGCAGATAAGCTCAGAGTACATCTTTGAGCACTCATGCACTCAGATTTTCTAAAATAAATAATAATCCTTTTAAATAATTATCACACATCTTAAGTCTTTTGGTGATCAATTACAAAGATTCAAACAATTGGTTTTTTAGGCCAGCAAATAGATGAATTTTTATTTTATATAATTTATTTGAGTTTTTACTTGCAACTTCTCCCCTTTCTCAGCACCACTGCATTGCTGAGCCACAACTGTCTGGCAATAACCAGTCACTTTACCTGTTTCTTTTCCCCTTCATGATTCTGAAAAGGCCTTTAACTTTATTAGACATTTCTTCGATGTCAAGATTCTGGGGTTTTTTCCTCCAGAAATCTTTGCTTTAAAATTTATAAGAATACCTAAGACATGGAGATATCTGTAATTACAATACCTATACCCTAAGTCTACCACAAAAATGAATGTAACTAAAACACAAAGAAACAGAAACAACAGAAAATTAATGAAATTCCATAATGTATCTGACATAATTTTCTCTTTCCCCCCATCCTACCTACAAGGGCCTGACTGGCACATCGTCCTGGCAAAGACCTCAGCAGCAGGTAGGACCCACCCTGTCTGAAGCCCTCAGAGACCAGGTCAGGGGAAAGGAGAAAAAGCAATCCCATTAATCTTCTGGCCATAAAAGCCAAACCATGGAACAGAGGCCCCTGCAAGAAGAAATACAGCCACATCACAAGTGTGATGGCAACTTCCTTATTCCTACAGCCTGTCCAGCAGGAAGGACATTTGGGTAAGGTTTCAAGTAATTTCTCTTTCTGCGATGATTAAAAAATTGTCTTGGTCAGATGAAAGCAGCACAACTGAAATCTCCTGTAAATATTCAAATACAGGCATACAGACCAGCAGCAAAGCCAGCAAGTTCTCCTTCACAGCCTCTGAGCTTTAGCAATACCAGCTACCTGCTATCCCTTCAAACCCAACAAAACCCTGAGCCTCACCTTCTGCAGGAATGTCAAGAGTGTAGTGAGTTTTTAGGGGTTTAGGTGTTTTGACATGAGAGGGGTTTGTTCCAGCTGGAGGGGAGAAGGGCAGGGCAATTCACAAGTGATTTGAAGCCTCTGCATTTCTTGCCTCTGTAGCTAGGACAAACAAATCCTCATTACAATATGTGACTGGCTATGTGTTATTTTCCTTACTACGTCCAGGTTTGGTAGAAAGGAATCACAAACACTGATCACTCAGCATTCTGTGAATGGTAAAACTTTCATNGGGGGGGGGGGGAAGACCACGAAAACCAAACACAAAATCCCTCTAGTTAATGCTTAAGTAACAAATGCCACCAAGTGCCCGTTTCCTGAACAACTCTTCAGCTGCAGTAAAGTGAAATGTTCTTTAAAACTGTAATCCTCGGGAAACAGACCCACCAAACTTCTGATTTGCTGCTATTTATTCCCTGGCAGGGTCATTATCAGCTGGCTAGATTACAGCCTGCAGTAGATACTGCCTAAATACTGAGAAATAATTCTAAGTTAGTGATGAATTTCAAGTGCTTCAAAAATCACTCAAAGAAGCTCTTGCAGTAAATGGTAGATATCACAGGAATTTTGGTCAATCACATGATTCAAGTTTACTGGTGTTATTTCTGTCACTCCTGTATCAAGCCTCAAGCTGACAGTTGGAACAAGGGAAATAGGAAAAGAGCTACCTGCTTTAAGTTTTGTGATGTTTTATTTTACAACTTTCTGCATAACTGTATGTGTGATGTCTTTACAGTAATTTTGAAGCTCTGTACAATTTTTGTTCTGATAATGCAAGTGGAACAAAATAGGGCAACTGAAGAATGAAAGTTTGCAAAACATATTTTTTGTCAAGATACAAAATAACACTTTCAGAATATAAGGAATATTTTAAAACCTCTTTGCCTTTTATCTTCCTTTGTTTTCCATTTGGCCAGAGACCTCTGACGTCAGGCTTGGAATCTGAATCCACCCAGGAAGTCTGTCTAGAAGCACTAAATTTCTGCAAGATTCAGCTACACTTCACAGTACGTAAGGTATCAAAGCAACCAGAGTAGTGTTACATCTCCTACTCCCCAACAGCAGGAATGAAGTGACAGAGGTAAATAGACACTCAAAAGAAAGTTATTTTTAAGAAGGGCAAAGGCCCAAAAGCTACAATTCTAAGTAGGGTAAAGTACCTCTGTTTTGTGCTTATTTTTAATCAGAAAAGGACACATTTAAAATTTAATTTAAAATTTAAATTTAACACAATTTAAAAGATCACATCCTGCTACAATTATTTTATGTGGGTTTGTAATTTATCTAGATATAAAGTACAAAAATGAGGTACCGATATTTTGTTGAAGCCTGCAAAGTGCGTAAGGTAGGCATCTCCAGTTTCAAGTGGTATAACCATATATCAAAGGCAGCTCATTCAGATACTCTTCCACCGTCTCTTTTCAAATTGTTAAATTCTACGAGTTTTTTTCTGCTTCTTGGAGCAGCAAAATTCTGGTTTCTCTCTTATTTAAATGTTATTTCACTAACAAAACAATGGATCAAAATAAAAATACAATGTCCCTCTTGCTTTTTTCAAGAAGAGCTTTTGCATTTCATTTGCCAAGGATAGGAAAACATCTCCAGAAAAAAATTCATGGCTGATTACTAGTTTTTAAAATAACTTTCCTTTACTTTTCTTCGTTTTTTATTTTAAATTAGAGGTAACACATCTGACTCAATGTCTGTTGTTTTAAAATGCTCCTGAGTAAATAGAAGTGTACAGTTTGATCCTATACGTGCTTCATTTCCAGATTTTCTCCTCTTCATCCCACTCCCCCAGGCTTCAGAGTACCCATCTCCATGGCAACCCTCGATAAGGCTGGTGGGTGGTGTTATCACAGCAGGCTTCCCCACAGAAGGTCTCAGCCATATGGATTATTTATGAACTTGCATGACAACACCAGACCCACTGAAATACTTCTTGAGCAAGTTTTTCTTGAAAGCCAGTGATTTCTGGCTCATAAACAGAGCATCCTCACTGCAGCCAGCGCCCATGAGGAGGGAGTGGAGGAAAAGCACCACCGAGGTGGTCCCTGATCCCCCCTCAGAGCTGCCTTGCCGCTGCCTGAAAGCTTCTCTTGCCCTTATGAGGCAAGATGATGAGCACCTATTGACATGTGCCATAAATCATAAGTGCTGTATAAATGTCCGTCAGAAACTGGAAAGTTGTGCTTCTGACAAGAATAACAACCATGACTAAATGGTTGCTACAACTGGTGCTGTCACCAGGAGTTGCTGTTGCAGATATACCACAGCAGTTTGGTGTCTCTGAGTCTAATCTGAACTAATCTAAACCTGAACTAATCCAGCAGTTTGGCTTTGACACTGTAGTCTCTTCGCCTGATTCTTTTCCTAAAAATTCAGTATATTTTTTGGCAAATTTTGCATTTATACTCTATGCATTGAAATAGCACAGACGATTTCTTGTAAAGGATTGCTGTAATAGCAGCCTAATTCTTTAAAATCAGAGTGCACATCTTTTGAGCAAAAGATACAGGGGCATAAGGGCCTGTTGTATGGAACACCTTCATCCAATAATTTTAACAAATTTATCAAGTTGCATCTTAGAGTGAGACAGATTTTCTCTAGGAAGGGGAAAAAATATTTAGTTCTCAAATAGGCATGTTTTTGGTTTTTGACATAGTCAATACTCAAGATTTAATGGTTGTGATTTATCTTCCTAGCTATCTGTACATTTATAATGTATGCATATGACCCTTATGATCAATAAGACATAGGAAATATTGAGGCACCATTTATCAGAACCATTATCAAAATCTGCTTAAAGATTATATTACTTTTACCCTAAGCAGCATAAACACCAGCAAGAATTCACAAGGTAGTTTAGCCACATTTTAGGAGAGGAGTGGTTCAGGTGCAGTAAGAGGAGTTTCAGATCAGCCAGTGAATATGTTACCACATTTATCCCACTCTTCCTTCTTCATCACATGCAATCCATCCCTAATTAGGGTAAAATGCTCCAGATTTGACGAGCTGAAGCATTTACAACTCTGAAGGTGATTAATGTTGAGAGAACTTTGTGCACTTATGATAATCAGTTGGAGGAGGCAGTAAACAACAATGTCTGGTCTTGAGAAAGAGGGGAAATTTCAAAAATTAGAACTCAGAGAAAAAGGAAGCCCAAATCACAGAATGTAGGAACCACATTAAAAATACTACCTTGACAGAAGCTTTGTCACTTGTCTTCCTCGGATACAAATTTTTAGATGCAGACTGGGAGAGAATTCTGAGATATTTAAGATATTGCTGAAGAGACTTGGCCAAGTTCACATCATTTTCCACATCATAATTTCTGTCATTATCTGCATTCTGTCCCAAAGTCCTGCACAGCAAAAGCAAGGAAAAGAAAGTTACCAGCCTGTCCAATGTACAAAGTGGCCAACTAAAAAGACACTGGAAGCCACTGTAGTTCAATATATAACAGAAAAGTCACTCAAAAGCTTAGCAACCACAAAAGTAGAGAAAATTCAAGGTTTCAGCAAAAGCAGTCAAAAAATCTTGCACTATTAACAATTTATTTAATGAATCAAAGTTAATGATTCCAGAGTAAATCAAATAAAATGCCACATCAAGGCAAAGCCATAATCAGAAGAAAAGAAAACACTTGTAAAAAGAAAATGCACATGATTAAATTGCTCCCCAAAGAAATATGAGATGGTTCTAAGATTTAAAAAACTTTCTGGATGATGATGAGATTCAGTACCAATTTGGCCCTGCACCAATGTAAAGAATAGCAGGAAGACTACTGGATATGCAGAAATAATGGAGCAAGTAAACTCCAGTGAAAGGCTTGAAAAGGGAATAATGAGATGGAACAAATATCTCTTCTGATCTTCTCATGTGCCTGGGATTCACAGATTAGTGGTGTTTCCTGAGCGGTTTAGACAGATTTTGGTGACATTTGCAAAGAAAAGCTGGAAATGTGATTAAACGACGGCAGTGTGGAGGTGTTTATACGGGATTCAGAGTGCTGTGTGCAATGAATCTGAATTATTGCCAGCTGTCCTCATCTATCTCAACAACACATAAATGGTGATGATAATTTAAATGTCAGCACTGGTAACTATTTCATTCCTTGTGCAAGAAAGCAGAGACAAAGTTCCCAGCCCTCCTCCTTCCCTGTGAGTGATGCACTGTTTTGAGGGAAATCACCTTTTGGTGTCACCATTTCCTACTCACATGCCCACCTTCTCCAGCAAAGAAGAATTCCAGGTGGAAGAGCTTTCCAGCTCAGTGAATGAAGTTGACTTTCAACATCTCTGTGCCACTGTAAATAAAATTTTATTCTGCCAGCCCATATCTTGGCACTAATGTAGAGGCACAGCCTGAGAGAGCACCATCATACCATTTTCCAAAGCTGGGGTTTAATTACTTTAATCAAAAAGTAACAGAATTCCTTCCATGCTCACAGTTGCATCAAATGTGTGTCCCTACTAATTTAATACTAATAGATGTAATTAATAATCTAATTTACTGTGGTGGCATTGCAACCAACAGTGCTCACAGGTTTGCTCACTTTGAAATACCAGAAAAATCCTCCACTTCTCCCCAGGGTGAAACAGCAGGTTCTCATCAGGGACACAAACTCTAGGAAAAAGAAGGGTTACTGCACAGAGCACTGTAGCAAACCTGATATAATTTACTATCAGTCTTGCTTCCTTCTCATGCTGTCTGCGTTTTTCTCTTATTCCAGAGCTCTAAATTCTGCCTTCTGATGGAGCGTGGACATGCAGGTAACATTATCCACCTCCTTTTCAGCTTAAAGCCAGACCAAAACTATTCTGCAGTTTTAGAAAAACCTGGGCACCGTGATTTCTGCTTCAGTAGAGATGAACTAATCCAAACAGGCTCTCTTCATAGGCAGGATCCCAGTTGCCAACACTCATCTTTCATTCATTGATTAATTCCAACACCTATCTTCTGCTTTCTTCACTAATTTTAAAAGGAAGGGAAAACGAAAAAAACCAGACTGAATTGTGCCCCAAGGATTTCCACTGGAGCTAATAGGAACTGAATGGCCAGACAAAAGACAGTATTTAGGTTGGCTTTTCAAACCATTATTTACAATATACTGTCACTGGTGGTAGAAGCAAATCTGGGGTCTAAGATTTCTCTTTTTTCATACAGAGACCGCAATTGTGCTCATATTTACATTTCACGTTAGATGTAATATTTTATGCTATAAACATTTAAACAACTAAAATGTAAAAGACTACAAAGCTCTACATTTCATTTGATGACAACTTTAATAAGATACTTGGAATGTACGTGGAAGATTTTTAAAAACTTTTGTAGCTCACCAGTATATCACCTTGTTAACTCAAGAATGAAAAGGCATTAACTGACCTATTATTGCAACTAAATTAAAATATTTCTTTTAAATTTGACAAAGTGATGCTGGAAAATGGATGAAAGACAAATACATAAAAGCACTGGTGAGTATGAGAAATGACTGTCAGAAGAGTTCTTTCTGTACACTTATTTGGAAGCATTTTAGTTTTAATTTGCTCTGAAAAATGACTTTGCACACAGTGAACTTAGGAGTATAAAGACAATACAATATATAATTATTGATCTACAGAAATAATTATGTATTTCCTACAAAATCTAGCATTTCAGAAGCTTTTTTTGTGGAAATATCTGAATCACTGCACCTCTGTTATTTCTGGAATGTTCACAATTAATAGATACCACATATTTTAGAATGAATTTCTCCCTTTTAAATGCTGAGAGAATCTGATTACTGACTTAATAATGGTTTTATTATAGTAGTAATACTATACCCCATTTCATACATTGAAGTTTGCTGGAAACGTTTGTGGTTTTGCCTAATTGCACCAATGAACACAACTGACATTTATTCCCTCTGTGCAGAATGGACTTTTTTCCTTTATCTTGAATCCTCTTTCAAGAGAGGGTTTTTTGAAATTTAATAAGGACCCAGGAAATACCATGTACACTCCAGTTAGCCAACAAAGAAAGAACTTTCATCTTGAAATCAAACTCCCAGTTTCAGCATTTTTTTTGAGATGAAATCCATGTCTTCTGTTTCATCAGATTTCATATGCACTAATTTAGCCTAAGTCAATTTACCTTTCAAGTGTCTGAGTCTATTTTCTTGCTCTCACCAGCTCTGTGGGGATTAATGACTCATTAGTATGACTTCATATTGTCTTATTACACACGTTACCCTTAATAAAAGGTCTTCCTGCCATAATGTTTCTTTGATAATTAGATACCTTCATTAAGTTGCTTTTTAAATTATTTAATTATTATCTGATAAGATTTTAGCAAGCATACTGAGCACACTGAACATATAACACACTTGATCAGAATCTACAAGACACCAGAGTTCCTACTGTTCTCTGACCTACAGAACACGTTGCAAATGGACAACCAGAAAAATCAATTAATGCTTTAAACTGTTGGCACATAAGATAATGCTTTCAGAAGCACAGCTTGGTGACTGCAGAAAATCTATCCACAATAGGAACTGCTTTCTGTGAACACATGTGAAATTCTGATGTTCCTGAAGTATCAATATACAAAATGTCGCGGTTTTTTCCTAACACATAGTTCTAGTTAAAAAAGCAAGAAATCTCAAACTTGATCACAGCGGAAACTCCTAAAAGTGAGCATTTGTTTTCAATCTAAACCTTAAATAATTTCTTATGTCTTCTTATATTTTTTATTTTTATATAACTACAAATCTGGAGCACTGCAGAATATGGCCTTGATCTCATGGAAATCCGGCCTATTTTGTCTTACTCTCATGAATAAAAATTTTAGGTACTCTCAAAAAAAAAAAAAATCCCCAGAAGATATTGAAGACCATTTCTGATACCATCTACTGAGAGTAATCCATTCAATAATGACATTTTGTGTATCTAAGCAGTGAAAACATGTTTATGGATTCAACCACCTCTTGTTATCACCTTTATGGTAATCTTTAGATCACTACCTTCTTTAGAAGTTAAGTTTCTACCTTACTGCACTCTGAAGTGGTGCTGTGATTTTAAGAAATGCTTTTGAATCAGCAAGCATGTGAAATACAGGGTCAAAGTCTATCAATTAAATCAACACAAAGTGAGACAAACACTGTTGAAGACACTGGGCAGTATCAATTAGACAGCATTTTATTTCCAGAAAAAAGTAATCTAGAAAATAAATGGTCCAGCAGTATATGCAAATCACATACTGCAGTACATGAAGATCTTAATTCCAACATTCAATATTTTGCCCATCAAAGATATAAGTTCAAATTTATCCCACTATGATGAAAGGTTTTTTTAACAAAAACCCCTTTCTTTCAATTTCACTACTTTTGAGAATCTATGTCTTAAAATCATGTAAGAAAAAGAAAAATTTGTCATTTTCAATTGTTCCTAAAATTTCATTCTGGGGTTTGTATGGTTGGGTTACACTTAAAAGCCTGTAGGACAGAACAGACCAGGTAAAAGAATCTCTTTATATGTGCAACTGTATATGAAGATGATGTTATTGCAGGTTCTACATCCATTTCACTCTACAGAATTACAGATGTGTCTCTTTCAACCAGTTACTGCAAAGTGACCCCTCAATACCTTTCAAGCCATGTCCCAACATTATTTTCTGTCATGGGAACTTGCATGACTCTCTCCTTCCTGGATAAATTTTGCAACTACCACTGGAAATCTATGGACTTCAAATCAATTATGGTGGTTTTTGGAAGAATTTGACTTTGAAAATATAATTATTAGCTTAGAATGTCACTCAAGGCTTAGTCCAGAATAAAATGTCTCCTGTGGTTGAGCTGCTATAAATTTGCCTTTGTAAGCCAGTCATAGGTAGGGATGGCTGAACTGACACCAGACAGTGCATGAACTGAATATAAGGGCGGATTTTTTGAATTCTGACACCTTAATTAACAATAGAAAGTGTATTTCCTTGACTGGATGATAAACAGAAGACCAAGGTCCAGAGTTTTAATTCATTCTATCCCCTGAACGCTGGTGGACACCTTCATCATACAGATAGTGGCTTTTGTGATTTTTTAGATTCTGTTCCTGTGCCAACCTCTTTCTTATCATTTGCAAACCTTTCCAAAAACCAGGCAAAAACACCACAGAAGACTTACCTTCCTGTGTCAGATCCTTCAGATGCAAATACATCAGGGCGTCTGCTGTGGATTTTGTGAATGGTTGAGAGCTCCTGACCAATAACATGCTGTGTGTAATCGTCTCGCCAGGTAAAACCTGATAAAGAATGAAACAAACAAAGAAAATCAGAGTAAAACAGATTCACTATTTAATAAATTGGAAGTTTGGCAAAAATGTGTCCTATATAAACATTAAAAGAAAAAAGAAGCCTCAGTTGGTTGGAACCCAAGAGTAAACTACAGATTCTTCTCTTCTGTATGAAATTCTGCCAATGAAATTTTGCTAATACAACTTCCTCGTAATAGAAGGAAGACAGTAAATTATGCGAGGACATTTTGAAAGCCTTTGGCCATAACAGAATCTTAGCTAGTTGCAAACCAGTTTTAATAGATTAAAAAGGGTTATTTTGGACAGCTACAGAAATTATCCTACTAGCTGGTGTCTGTTGAAAGGTTGCTTCACTTCCTCCACATTCACAGCACACTGCCCCCTTCCTGTTTTCCCCATGAAACTTTAAGATTTAGAACATTAAGGAGCTAGTACTGCAGTGTTAGTATAACACACATGGAAGTCAATTTAAATTATATTTAAATGTTGCGACAAAGAATTTTTCAACAAGAGGGAAGTGCAACTATGTAGGCAAATTACAGTGATTACTCGTTAATAAATGCACTGCCAATCTCATGGTAATTATACTTGAAATAATGATATAATCCCAAACATAATTGTTACCTGATTTGGAGATTTTTACATGTTACGGTAACACTTCAGATCATAGAACTTGCCCATGCATTTACCTGAAGATATTTAATAACTAAATATCACATAACTCAAGATAATTCCTGCTTTTAGGCCATGTGCAGCCAAACACCACAAGTCTCTCCAATGAACATTGATAGAAGTTCCAGATATGGCTATCCTGATAATATCTTCCTGTAAGAAACCACCTAAAGAAAAATCCTCTCTAGCCCCAGCTGAAGCGGTTGGATCTGGTTGTTAGAACCAGGAAGGGAACTTGCTAGAATTTGGAAGGGGAATTTCTGGATCAGTCCCTATTTCACAAACACATTATAAACTTCATCACAATCTGGAGTCAACATGAGATTTTTTTGGTATAGGCAGACTCTCAGGATGCAGGTAAAGCATCCTCAGCCTCAGCAGAACTCAGAACTTGGCCACCTCATTACTTGGATGGGGGCTTTATCTGTTGGGCTCCTCAGATTTTTCCATCGTATTGAAGCAGAATTATTTATCTGCTTACTAAATTCTAGAATTAGAAAAGAAGTCTAAATAGGACATTTCTCCTTTCTGCCAAAGGAGAAAATTCTGAGTGTGCAGAAGTACAAATTAGTATTTATCAAATTTTCATCATAGGGAGGAGATACTTAAATAAGTTCAGTATAAGTTTAGACAGGGCTAGGAAGCATTAAAACTATGCTGTTGCCTGGGATTCAGACAGGATTTAGGCAGGAAAAGAAAAGGCCCCATTTGGGCAAGATTTAGGTGGACTGAAATCCAAGCATTTTTTCATTAGTGAAAATAATAAAAAAACTGAACCAATGGAAGTATGCATGAAGGCTTTAACAAACAAACACAAAAAAGCTTTCTAACATTCCACTTGTGATCCTTCTTTCTCCTTTTCTTAAATAAAAATGTTTATTGAGGAAACACTTCACCTGAAGCCATTTCAGATGTTAATGGCTACAGTAAATGACTCCAGACACTTGGGAGGCGGAAGAATATCTGTCTCTAGCTAATCTGGTTTTATTTCTGATTCATCCTTTTCAAATGCAAATATCACCTTCTCAAAGATGCCATGTAAGAAGATGGATTCAAATAGTTTCAAAAATCAAAATCTAAGGCTGCTCAGAGAATGTTTTTATGTGAACACACAAAAATGAGTCACCATGCACCTAAGATTACTTTGGTGTAGTGTAAATAAAATTATTTTTAAAACAAAATTGATATATATTCCACATTTATTTATTCGTATATATGTAGGTACATATTTTCAAGTTCTCTGTTGTCTAGCACTACGCAGTTCTGTTTGTTTTACAATCTCATGAAGGAGTAAAAACTAAGATAATTTTCAAGTTTAGTAAAATGTACAACATAAATAGTTTGGGTAAAATACACATATGTTAAAATCATTAGCATAGCCTTAAAACTACTAATTTATGAACTATGAGTCCAAAATCACTACAGTTTCACTTTCTACCTCTAAGCCAATACCAACCCTATTAAAGGCTAAAGAATACACAATAAATAACATAAACTTTGAAGAAAAATACATTGAATTATTCTGAAGAGCTGTTTTTCAAATTAAAGCAAGAAGAGTTCGTCTATGGTACCTGCATACAGATAAGAAATTAATCTCTTTGAACCCTGAGAAATACAGATTTTTGTGCCTCCAAAACCCAATGTTTTCAGTAAAAGAGTATATGAAACCATTGTGATGTCAGTTCTCACTGGTCAAGAGAATGGTGTATCTGTTATTATCTTCAATATATCTTTTTTTTCCTGGTGCACTATTTGAACATTTTTTCCTAATGCATTTCATACCAGTAAAGGTGCACTATCATGCTTAATGCTGTAGAATATATAACTATGGCACTAAAGAAGAGTAAATAGATGAGAGGGAAACAGAATATTTGTTATAGAGCTAGAAGGAAACTAGAGTTAAGGGAATACGCCCTCTCAGCTGTATCTCCAGCACTTCTAACTCACATCAGAGTTAGAACAAGACATGGATGAAAAACATAAATTTTAACTAATTCAAAAATCCCCTTGTCAGTAATTTAATATTGCTGTCTCTTATGCAACGATCTCAGGAACTGCAGCGTGCCTGAAGCTAACCTCATGCCAATCATTTTCCAGCATTGTTTCAGTTTCAAAAAAATATCTCCCACACACTGAGCTGAATAAAACAGCGCATTCAAGAGCCATAATGCCATGCTGACAGCTGCAATCAAAATTAAGGTTGAGAAGGAGCATATGACGCCGTATGGCGATTTCCTGTTCCCTTTGTCTGTGCCATCACACCTCGAGCCAGCCCCGGCCTCCCCACCCAATTATTACAATTTGTCTCCAGTGGCTGAGCAGGATCACAGCAGAGCTCTTGTGCACACATTATTTCCATGTCACTAGCGGGGAGCGGCGCGGGGGGACGCCCAGCCCCGATTAACCATCCCCCCTGCGGCAGCAAGGCCCAGGCCCTGCGTCTCCCAGCCCCGAATTCCCACAGAGGGACAATGTCAGGGGAAGGGAAGGAGGCTGGCAGACACTGAAGTGACGCAGGTACTGTGACAGCAGCAGCAGATGCAGAACTGCTCTCAGTTGAAGGTCACTGATAGTAGTGAGACCCCACGAAAAACAGCCATGGGTACGAGTTTTCCCCACAGAAGTAGCACTTTTCATTGGTGTCAGCCCAATGTGTAATTTTCTTTTTTTTTAATTGAAGTGGAACACCATAACCTAAATGTATGTGAAAACGGAATGCCAGTATAAAGACAGTGAAAACAAGACATTAATACCTTTATTAAACCCAACTGAAAGGACAAATCTAGTGGAGGTTCTGCAGATACGACACAGTCTTTCCCTATTATTGTGAGGCACCTCCCCAGATCTTTTATTTCCACAGCACAGTCCATTATTATTATTACCCAAAACTACAAAAATAATAATAAAATTGTATAGGTCCCCATTATATTCAACACTTAGCACTCTATGTCAACAGAGAGTACTCTTCTAAGAATTATTATATTAGCTGAAATCAAATCAGAAGCAAGCACTGTAATAGTGAAGAAGGCAGTTTCAGATATTCACAGTGGTGAAGATGTTAGCTTCTGTCTCCAAAATTAAAAATTATTTTCAAATGCAACATAAAATTGCACTTAACCTGCTTAATTGGCTTTGCTGCTGTAGCAACTACAGAGAATTACTGAAAAATAATTAAAATTCAAATATGTATTTCTGTCTCTCAGCTGATCAATTTTTCTAACCAGGGGCATTCTTTCTTGTGGTTCTGACTCTGTTTTCCATCTTAGAGAAACTTGATGTCTCTCCAGGTACACCTGACCACATCTTTAATGCATGTATATTATAATAGCAACTTTTGAAAGCGTTCATCTGCTGCTTCTCTGTCTCAACTTATTCTATTTCAGACTTACTCATACAAATAAATTTCCCTCCCTCTGAAGGCCTAAGCAAGAAAAACAAAAGCTTTTTAACACTTCAGAGAAGTTCTGGTGTAAATCAGAAGAGCTCAATTGAAGTTCTTTAAAGAAACAACAGTTCTTACTGCCCAAAGGTGTGGCTGTGCAAATCTTCCCGCTGCTGTTCCCAACCTTTTTCCTGACCAGAGTGGCTGAGGCTGAACAGGGCTCTGCAGGAAAGCCCAGCAGAACCTTTGTCTGACAGGATGAGCCATGAGACTCTTCCAGCTCTTGCGGCAATTGAAATCTAAAATTATTAGTTCTAGATCAATATATTATCAAAAAATTATTTTTACAAACCAAGTTCATTGAAAATGACAGGAGATTATCCTATATTGGCAGAAACCTGTATACTAAAACTTGATCCTTCTTTGTCAGGAAAACCCCCTTAAGAAAGGCCCAAAAACCTCCGAATTATTCAGAATTAAAGCCAGAAAAGGCACTATTTTTGAGTTGTGACATTATTTTTTACCCTGTTTTTGGTAATGTTATGCATTTTGTCCCTATATGATGGATTTAAAAGATGTTTTTTCTCTGAGCTACCTTCAACTGCTCCTTCATTTCAGCCAGGAAACTCTCAGCTGTAGAGCTCAGAGACTTTCATCCCCCATGCCATGTGTTGCAAATTGTTAATGCCTACTTTAGCTGTCAGAACGTCTGCAGAATTGGGAATGATTTGCTTTCTTCCCTATTTTCACAACAGACAGGTCAATGTAATGTATTGACATGCCTTCCTGCAGGCTGCCTCTCCACATTCTCCAGAGGAGCTGCACTTGTTCTCATTCCAGATCTCCCTTTTCAGAGCTCAAGGACATGCCCAATAATGTTCACATATTTCAGCTCCAGCTAAGTCAAAATTGCAGCTTTAATGCTGAGGTTGCTGGGTACAAAAAAATTAAGTCTTTCAGTTGCTGTTGCTGTATTTAATACCTAAGATTGCAGCCAAAAGATAAAATCCTGGTGAATCTTCTTAAAATAGAACTTCATCCAAAAGCAATTTTGCAATAAAACTTGCAATGACAAGTTAATGGCAAAAATAGAAATAGAGAAGCTAAACCCACCTCTTAAACCACAACTTTTTAATTCCCCCCATTTCCTTGTATTGGAATATTCATTTTTAGTGAAAATTTTGACTAAGATGTTTACTATAAAATTGGAAGAAAGTCTACCGAGACACTTTGCATTACACTTCCACAAAAACTTACTTTAATTGATTTTTTTTGTTCTGGTCTAACTTTGTGTTTGCCTTCTAGATGACAAGAAAACCTCATTCAGAATTTATCTGAAGACATGACTGGGGGTTAGAAGCAGTCATCACCACTCTTGTCCAATCAATTTCAGCTGGAGCTGTGGTCATCCTCTCCTGAAAGTCCTCAGGAGCTTTTTTATGTTTCATTCTCTTTTCCACTGTCAGTTACCGAGTTTGCATTGGTGACTTTGTTGCCTTCTTTTGGAGTTTCTAGTGAGACCTTTCTAATATGGAAGAATTTCATTTGCTGCATTCAGCAGCAATTCACTCACACTCACAGGCAAAGAGCTTCTGTTTGAATGAACAGATGAAAGGGCTGCCTAAGGATTATGGCTTCAAATTTTCATATATTGTTTTATTATACATAAAAGTGATAATCTCCATAGAATTAAATTACAGCCATGATCTGCTTACAGTCCTCATTTTAATTTACTCTAAGTAACTATCCCAGAAGGTAGAGGGAAGGCTTTTCTCTTCAGTTCTTTGAAATTTTTCTATTGTTTGAAAAAGCCAAATGAGTGCTTCTTTTGCCAAGGAGATTATAAAATGCTCTCACAGGACTCAGTATGTAATGTTTCCTTACCTTTATTTCAGCTTTTGCAGAGAGCTACAAATAATTGGGTTTCTACAAGAGAAAGTTTCTAAGTGTTACATAAGACTTTTCTGCCACTGGAGTTGATAGTAATAAAAGAATAATATGATAACGTGAAATATATCTCCTGACTTCCACATAGAACAGGTTACTTTCCAAAGACTATAGCAGAATGGATACATGATTCCCAAATCCTTGAGATGAACCCCATGCTATTCACCTTGTCACATAAACCTTCCCACAAACTGTTGACCCTCAACCCAAAAGCAGATCACTCCATTCACAGAAATGCTTTTAAGGAAGGGAGGTTGTCTTGCATCGTTACAACTTTATATTAATGTTCCACTTTAATTTAAGTCATGGTCAATCCCATCTTTAACTTGAGTATCTTTCCGCCCTGTCTAGGCTGTGACATATTTATTAAAAAAACAATCAACTCTAATTGAGGAGTAAAGGTGCACCTCCTATTTCTCCGTTTCCTTCTGACCCTGGACCATGCACAGACATTTGCTCCGTGCTCTCAGCCTGAGGAGTTTTCATGAACATGAGGAAATATTCACATGCACTCAAAATAGTGACACTAAAATAAAGATGAGACTACTTTGCTTGTTTCACCGAGCTTTGAACCCAACTGCAGTAGCTGACAATCACATCAAGATGCATGTAACCATTCCAAATTTAACCCAGAAAGGTCTGATGTTAGTTCCATGCTGCAAAACAGCTCTTTAATACATTAATCCTCTGCAATCTCCTTTTAGAATAAGAAGTGTTGGTCTTTCGTTTTCTGTCAAAATTACTTTCATTTTTCTGTTCCTTTCTCCTTCCTTTTCTATTTTATTAGTCCCTTCCGAGATGTCTTACACCACTCTACACTTTCATTCATTTTTCTCAAACACAGGAGCTCTTTAAGTATGCAGAAATTGGTTGTAATGTTAGACTGTACAATGCTAAGAATGGAGATTTTGTCCAAACAGTAGTTAACAATGCATTTAAAATCAGCAGGTTTTCCTTCTCATTTTATTTTATCCAATTCATTTCATGCTATCAGTAGGATGACAGCCTTATTGTCACAAAAAATATAGTTCCTGGGAAAGGACTTTTGAAGTGTCTTCGGTCTGGGAATTAAAACATCACCTGTAACAAGGTAGAATTGGTTGGAAATCTGCCGGCACTTAAATCAGTACAGAAAATTAAGTGGGTATACACGTTACACTTATGCTGGCAAATTCATCTCAGACCTACAGTTCCTCATGTATTTTTAAATGCTTACGAGCAGAACTGTTCTTTCAGCTCCACATAGTGGTTCTCACCCCCATCTTATGTAACTGTTGGACTCTCACTGATGTTTGTGAAAAATCAATTTTCGGCTGTCAGAGCAGAGCTCCCAGCTGCACATGCAAAGCCAATACCCAGGGGTGCCACCCCGGGCTGGGCAGCGAGGGCTGCAGCTGCAAGGGCAGCTCCACCTTTGGTTCTGAACACAATTCCCTCTGACCACAGCACAGACCACGCCGGCACCAGCAGCGCGGAGGGAGGGTTACAATCAGCCACAGTTCTCCAGGACACTCCCAGGCTGTCCCATCGGGAAGCCCGATGTTCCTGAAACACTTGCCTAGGAAGGGCCTCAGGTCTGCTACTCACCACACTCTGTCCTGCACTGTGACACATACACACTAAAGCAGATAAAAGGTGATTTGTTTATTCTAAAGGATTGGAAGAAACTCTGTTCACAGTTTGTGGAGAACCATATCTTCCATTTTTCACTTTTAAGCCATTTCTCTGGGACTGTAAATTCCTCCTGGGAGAGGCCATATATTGCATGCATTTGCAGAGTCTCTTTCTGCAGCAATAACAATAACAATAATTGTTACTGTTGCTATTATTATTAATAAAAGCCCAGCAGTTGCAGAAGAGAGGGTTCCCTTAGGAACCTTGTAAGGATCTTGGTGGTTGAAAGCTGGGAGTTTTCCAGGGAACTGCATTAGCCAAGTCAGTTTGCCTGAAGCAAAGATGAACAACCTGCAGGTCATGCTGTTTCCCCAAAATCTGATTAGAGCTCCTCAGGTTTCATTTTGAATTCACCCTGTGTAGAGAAAATACACACACTGAATTTGTGCAACCCTGAAAGGCATTTTCAGCTGGAGAAATATTTGAATTTTCTTTTTATTTTCTTTTGCATATAAGCTCTTTGGGTATTGACCCTCCAACCAACTGCAATGGAGGATGCAATTATTGTACATTGGATGACAGATAATATTTTAATTAAAGCCTTTTTAGTCTTTGCATCTCAGGGCTCTGATTTACAATTCAATTCCAATTAAAAAGTTACTTTACCACTTGTAAGCCAAGGTCCAGTGTCTGCTCATGTATTTAGCTGTTGTCTGTGGGTAAAAAATATACCATTTGACTTATTTTAGCCAACAATGAAAAGGATTTTGTGAGGGAATCTTTGACTGACATGACTTCCAACATGGTGTTCCTTTTTACTCCCTTTCTTCATGCAGTTAATACCTCAGTAAGCTTTAATAACATCTTTGGACAATACATATAGTGCTGATTCATGGATTCACACTGATGCTTTGTCAGCTGCACACACTATTGTTTCTTTACAACTGCCTGCTGGAGTTGATCTCTCTGAACACTTAAAATATGCCATGATAGAGCTGTGACTAAGTTTTGCCAAAGTATACCACAACGCTACAAAAAAGGGGTCTTTTGAATCTCTGAATTAGTTTTTGAAAAAGACTGTCAGTGAATTAAAATATTTTCACTAGAAGAGCTGGAACAAGTTAATCAGATACAAACTTAAAGCCCCAAAAATCTGAGTCTTTATGAGCACAGTTCCTGTTGGCGTCTATTCATAACACATCACTTCATTCAAAAAGCTTCATCATTTTTTTGCTCATAACTCTAAAGGGCAGCTAGGTTTAAATGTAATTTACTGGAAACACTGACATTAACAAAATGCCTCCAAAAAAGGAAACAATGACATAACACTGAAATAAACGTACAAAGGGAGAATTAGTCCTGGAAGAAATTTTATCTTAGTGAGTTCTATGCTCAGTTAAAATCCAAATATTCTGAAAAAAACCTCCACTAATTTCATGCCACTAAGGTCTAACACTAATTGCACAGACCTGCTATTCCCAGTGTGCCCACTATGAACTCAGAGAACTTTCTCTGGGCACAAACCATGGTTGGAGGTGTAGCCTGGACCTGCAGGCTGAGCCACTGAGTGGGGAGCACGAGGAGGGGGGACCAGAAGCACCCATGCTTTCTTTTGGATCCACCCTTCAGCTTGTAAAGCAGCACCAGCTCCCTGGCTCATTTCTCTGTCTGCTTCACAGATGTAACAAAACACAATTTCAGGGGCTAAAGTTGTACTGCTTTTCACATTTGAATATTGTAGAACGGGGCAGACATAAACAAGGAACAGTGGCAAGAACAGAAGTTCACCAGATGCTACTGCAATGTGGCATGAACTGAGTGGCAGGTACTTGGGTTTCTCCTTAATTTCAGTGTATTTTTACAATTTAAGGACTAGTGACTAATATCAAGGAATTTAATACATTTTCAAAACTACCATTCATGCCAGGAATTTGTCCATAAGCAGCTCTGAATGCCCTACAAAGCAGCAAACCTCCTTTAAAGCAAACACTGAAGTGAAGCAGCAAGGATGTTAGAGCATTACAAAAACACTGGTGGTGTAGCTCTTATGTCTCACTGTCAGTATTGTTACAGAGGATAAGTCTTCTGATCAGTGGCTCCCAGCTTTAAGAAATAATGATATATTTCTAGATAATCGACTGCTACCTATTACCATACTTTTGATGTGGAGGAACAGTCATGTGCCTTATTTTCCACGTCCTCAGGGTATCCTGGTTAAATGTCACATGCATTTTTCTCCCATGTTAAGAAAACAAAACGTGCATATTAATTCTTTTTAAGGGAGGCATAAAATGCAATAAGAAAGGAACATTGATTATTCTATTCATCTATAAACTACTCCAATAGACGTATAAATAATACTGGTAAATGTAATGTAGCTTTAATTAACAGCAGTGCTCCCCCCGTGTTATAACAGTCATGATAGATGAAACCTTCAGCAATCAATCTGATTGCTCTGAGAGCAGTTTAAGCTAATTCACAACAAAAGACAAAGTTAAAAAGCCAGAACATCGCAAAATTTTACAAGTATTTTTTAATTTAAATTAAGATCTCTGTGTCACTGACCAGGTTTCTTAGTAGAGAAATTTTAAGGAACTCTCTCTGTAAATGTAACGAAGAGCTGAGGTGTCCAAGAGTTCCGTGCACTCCCCCATGGCTGTTCCAAATATCAGAATAAAATCACAAAGAACTTCCCTCTTCTAACTCCAAAATGCTTGTTGTTCAGTTGTCTCAATCTGTAGCTCAGCAAGGCAATCTACCTACAAAATGTTTGCTATCCTGGCCCCAAAAGGCACTAATCTTAGAAAGGAAAGAGCAATGAGTGAATTTCACACAGTGTTAGCAGTTTCAAATGGAAAAAAATACTTTATCCAGAGAAACAATCAGTTTCTTTTACACTTTAGGACTATTTGTTGAAAGGAGGAAACTAGAATCTGAGATTACCTTGTTTTATTTACTATGACAAATAAAAGAGAAACACAGGGCATTGCAAATTCAGTGATCTGTTGCTGATTTGCTATTCCTACTTGCCATTTATTTCTATGTCTATATATAAAGTTAAACTGTATTTATAGATTTTACTTTACATGCATTATATGACATTAAAGAAAATATTTCCTTCTCTCAATTACTTCTCAGCCAAATGCCAAAGGTTCAAACATATAAACTGAACATGTCTGTCTTGACAGCCAGATAAGACTGAGCTTTTGTACTTTACGTTATATTTAGCAGTGAGTCAAGTTAGGTTCATTTTGTTCTGTGCAGTACCAAGCTATGCCCTTAAATCTATGACATTTTTAGAAGACAAATATAACCAGTGTTACTCAGAAAGATAATTGTTGATCAACCTGTTTGCTTGAAAGTACATTAGGATTGGTCAAGATTTCCAAGATTACAGCAGAGCTATTCTTATTCATGTGGATATGTCATAAAAAAGACAATTGTCTTTTTCACATCTATTCGGTATTTAGGAAAAAACCCTCTATAGTTGACTGTGATGTTTATAAACTTTGTGGGTATAATGTTCTGGTGGCGGGGGGGGAGGGGGGTGGTGATCCCCATTTCAGCCAAGGCTAAATAAGATCATCCAACCACACCAAATTTCAACTGTACAGGCACCACCACTGCAAGGCAGGAGGCACTCCCCTGGTGTCCCTGTTCCTGGAGCTCCTCTCCTGCACACTCAGGTGTGGGACACTCAGCTCCTCCCAGCAGTACCTGGCACAGAAGCAGGGCCATTTATTTCCTATGGCTCTCCTAGAGACTGAGCAGGTTATGCTGTGTGAATAAACATTCCAAAAAACCTTTATCTCAATCAGTAGAGAAGTTTAGTTGGGACCGTTGGCCAGCACAGGTCTTGCCCCAATTTTTGTGTACCCTTGGATGGTGTGGGGCTTTGCAGGAAGTGGTTGGATGAAGGGGACCAAGAAAATGCTCCCGTATGGGAACTTGTGTAAATATTGTACTGAAAAAGCTAAAATAGATCCTTTCCCACTCTCCCCACATTACGGCCTTACATTGACAACAGGAATAGGAAGTAGAAAGTGATTTTTTATTATTCCTGTTATCATTCACATTAATGCCATTTCAACAAATCTGGTAGTCCAAATGATGATGATAATGGCTGTAAATCCTGTTTACTTCTAGTGTAAGCTCTTCAAACTCCCTTGAAGAATGCAAGGCATTTTTCAGAAGGCAAAAGTCAGGAAATAATAGCTTCTAGTGAGGTGTTCAGGATTCAGTTATCCCTAGCTGTTATACCAAACACCCTCATGTACACAGCCTGGATATTTCCCTTCTACTATTCTTCACATCATTTTTGTTGGCCAGGAAAGTTTCCCTGACATAGTTTTGACAATCCCACAATTAATTTCTCTTCATTTCATTGTGTCCTTAATAACACTACATAGGCAACAGATTTCAAGTCTTTCCAAGTGGAATGAAGCAGAAGTGAGCTCACATCCCTAATAAATTGTTTATTGAATATTTATTTTTACTTGGATGACATAGTGCTTGTGAATCCACTGGTGGTAAAGCCCATGCTTACATGCTACAGCACAACATTTATTGAAGCAGCTACTCTTGCCAAATATATATTGCATTTATAAATCCTCAAAACAAGCCCTGGTAAATGTCACTTCTTCTTAAATGCTTGGCAGAATCAATGACAAGTGATGCTGCCTTTGCCCTTGAAGAATTCGTATGTTTGGAGCTGAGTCCAAATTCTAAAAACCTGCTCAGAAACACACGCAACATAAACCCACATACAATGCACCAGAGGCACTGAGAAAAGAAAGGAGAAGTACTCTAATTCCAAAAGTTCAATACAAACAGGAAGGCTTGTTTATGGCTTTTTTAGACTTTCATTGTAAAGCGCATTTACCACTGTAAAGCCCATTACCTTCCTTCCATTCTGCAATATTCCATTCTGGAATATTTTGCAGTGGTCATTCATACACTACCCAAAAGCAATCAGCTCATTTTGATGTGGTTTTACTACCCCATTAGGTGCCTTTTGAAATAAGTATAAATATAAAATAAACTAAAAATATAGGATTATAATACCTAATTCTAAAAAAAAAGTAGAAATTATTCTGGCATAACATCAGGCAATACCATGTGCTACATATTTGTGTTTCTTAAGTATGTCTCCTTCATTTTCTGAATGATAATTCTGATTTTTTTTTTAACTATATCTCCAACTTCCAAGGGAAACAAAATGCAAAAACTGAGCAATACAGTAAAAAAATGTTATATGTCCTCTAACTTCTTGCATGCTGCCAGTGAATTGTGGAACAGTCTGCTCAGTGTCAGTGGGATGCCCATCTCCAAAGAGTGGAGCTGCTCTGTTAGCAGCACAGTCCAGATTTGCTGTCGTGCCTGACATGGCACAACCCAAATGCTTTTCCAAGGAAAGCACTGCAGAGTCCTCGTTTTCCATCTGGTTTTGTAACAGTCATGGTTTAAAAGAGTATGGGGTAGTCTAGTCATGGCTCTGAATTATACAGCAAACAGTATTCTTCAAGAGCATGTCAGCTGGCTTAGGCTAATGACATGTTTATGTGGCAGAGCTGCAACTATATCATCTTTTTGCCCACGGTGGATTTCTCAGAGTTAGGAGAATTTCCCTGAGGAGAAATGCTGTCAGCACAGGACAAGGAAAGAGATCAGATAAAGAGAATCCATGGAGATCCAGCAGCGAAAAGTCTCCCTCCTTCGGAGTTACAATCCCCACAGCACCTTATACCCTCCAGCCACACAGAGTCTCCCCCCTTTCATTAGAATCTTTTCTTCTGGGGAAAAACTGGATATGTGATTCTCCTGACTTGACCCACAGCTATCTTCAGGGCACCTCCCTCACTAGCCAGAACCAGCATTTCTTCTTTTTAGCAAAACCTACATTTGTTTCACTCCCAAATGGTGCTGAATGTGTTAATTAAACAGAAAATAATTGGCAGAGCTTGTCATAGAAATGACACTGCCATGATAGATGAGATCTTGGGGCAATATTAATTGATAAAACACAAAGTGAAATGGAAAAAAAAGATTGATTCAAATCGAGACTTTCTGCTTATTGGTAGAAGTCATCATAGTTTAAAAAAAAAAAAAGTCTCCATCTTTTGGTGGCTGTCAGGTTGCTAATTGCCTCGGAATGGAAAACTGGCTTTGAAATGGGAATAGTTCAATAGAAAACAGAAAACCCACAGACTAGATGGTGATGATGAGAAAAAATGACTTCTCAAGCACACCTCCAGGAAAATGAAGGGGAAAATGATTATGAGATACCTTGCTACTTTTTATTTTCAAGTTAAACAAAGCACATTCCCCCCTCCCCACCACCCCTCACCAAAAAAAAGGATAAATAACTTGTCAGCAATTTTCCCCTATTCAGTAACGTCCCTAGGGATGCTATGTTGTAGTAGGTATGAAAAGATTTCTTGGGCTCCATGAGTCTTTAGAAAATGTGATTTTTACAGTAATGCATTGTTTTATTCTAAATAAAAGAGAAACCCACCGCTTTTACAATTTAGATTTGTGTCTGATATCTGCACACAGTGATTTGTAAAGCTTATAAAAAATGTTTAAGCACATACCACTTCTTTGTCTCTAATGCCTGTATGCTTTGTTAAACAGTTGTCTTAATGCAACAACAGCAGGATATTTTGGATCTTAACAGGAGAGATGGATTACATGGCAACCACTAAATATTGGCAAAAGCATCACACACTGTACAAAGTTTTCAAACGTGTACTGCAAAGAGTCTTTCATTTCATCCACCAACCCTGAAGATATCTCAACTGATAAAAAGAAATATTCCAGCTCCTTGTTTGAAAATTACTGAAAGCCAGGTGTCAAGATGCTGGAAAGCTGCCCTTTCATCAACTCTCTTTGGCTATGTGACAGTGAAGTGAGAACCTTTTGGAAGGAGGAAATGATTCTCTCTAAGTTCCTTCCATTCTGTGGTGCTGACTCCAGACAACTGCCTTGACAGCCTTGATTTGGAATAGTTTGGGGAAATATTTAATGTTCCCTAAGTGCAATGAATTAAGGGGCTAGAATAAAGTGTGTGGGGAGAAACACAACCTGTTCATGGTATGGATTGCAATGGAATCTGAATCTGATATGATTTCCTATTACATAAGAATGTGTTTACTCATCTCATATTCTTCACTGTGCTCCTTGTATGTCTCTAAAAGATGTTTAGGGTATATGACAGCAATGAAATGTGACAGGTTCTTAATCTGCAAAACAACTGAAAAATGATATTTTTCACAGAGGCAATCCCACATTTGCCTGCTGCCTGATTTAGAGTTTCCATCTGGGCAGTTGGCAGTCATTCCCTACAGTTCAGGCTACCTCGAAACACAGAACAGAGGCTCTGGGCGAACTCTGAGTTGGATACTCAGTAAGGGAAGAACAGTTTCTCCCTAAAATCACTTCCATTTTCAGATATTTCAATCAAATGAACAGCAGTTTCATTTCCATTATTCCAAAAACAGAAATATAGACAACCACTTGAAAGCTGAAATTATCATCATCGGAAGTTTGTTGTGTCCTAAATCTCTAGATACAATTTAAAATAGACAGGTTTACTCCATTCATTTCTCCTCTATACTTTCTTCATCTAGAAACAGATTTTATTAGGAGATTTGAAAAAAAGAAAATAAAAAAATCTGTGTAATGAAGAGAAAAAGCCATTATTTCTAGAAACATTATTTCATTTGGGGCATTCTCTGAACATCACTGTTCTCTGCACTACACAAAAAAAAAAAAAATAAAAGGAACTTCAGCTGCCTTCTCCTCTTCCTACTTCTGTTACCATGTTGTTAATTCCAACTGCAAAGCCACTGACCCTTGAAATTATTTTCACATGCCTGGAAAACACATGTGGCTTTTCATTACCTTTATGTTTCTAGAATTGTTCCTTCAAAATTTAGTGTGCCCCCTAGAAAATATTAATTCACATAGGTGAATTAACAATTATCAAAACTTGGCCTTACTTTTAGCCTTAGAGACCTAAAACCCCTAATGATGGAATTCTGAGTTCAGCTTGCATTATTTCTCACTAGGAACCTAAAACCAGATTCAGCACATGTAACACTGCTGCAGCTTAAGCACAGCAAGATATACCCTGAACTTTCAAATGCCTTCTTCTTATTTGTGCAAGCCAGGCTATGAAAACAGACACCTCTAATGAATTCACTGCGAAATCCTTAGTAGAAGTAGCAACGGCAGACTTAGAGCTATAATATTTAAAGCAACTGCAAAATTGTGCTTTCATCAGGAAAGGAACAAGAGCTTTGTTAGTTTTGAAGCTTACATTTATATTCAGCATAATAATTCAAAGTATCATTGCCTGCCACTCTTAGGACGCAGAGGTCAAATATGGCAAGTAAAAAAAAAAATTACATTCACAAGCTATACAAAAGAGAAAATAGGCTCAAATTGTATGAAGTGCAGTGACATTATTTAAATGTCTTTGTTAATCAGGGTCCTGACATAAGAGATGGTGCTGAGAAGAATTTGCTCTTCAGACTCTTCTCAGCATGGGTCAAATCTCCTTAATATTCCAAACGCTGAGCCTAGCTGAACTGCGTTACCCCTTTATGATCTATTTTTTTTTTCTCCTTTGAATTCAAGATGCACTGGTATTTTCAGTTTTCATCACTGCTAAAGGGCAGGCAAGTTATAGTATAAACAGTGAAGTTCCTTTCATGCCTTGTTTATAATGATTTATACATTATATAGCTGTTAGACCTGCAGAAATTTTTTGTAGAAATTCAGAACACACACAAAAAAAAAGAAGTTTGGGAATGTTTACATTCAGCCTTATGCATTTTTTTTCAGTTGTTCAGTGAGGGACAAAGAATAGGACTATCTGCTGATTCACACACGAGAAAATAAGAGTAATCTGGTTTCCATCCTATAGAGCCACAAGAGGGTGAAGCCCATGCACAGCAAAGGACAACGGGGCCCACAGAGCATTTCATGTAGAGATGCTGCTGTGTACTTATCTACACCAACATCCCACCTGAAGTACACCCGTGAGGGCTATGAAGGATGTTTCAGGTGGTCAATTATTACTTTTACACAGAAGAATAGAATATAAATAAAAACACCTAAGTCAAACAAGTGGTACATCTTAGCCAGTAAATTGGTCTCCCCATTCACCAGCACCGCTTGTGGAAAGCAAAAAAGAATTCCTTAAAATAAAAGTCAGCTCTGGCCCTCCTGTTGGCCCCATACTGGAGAGGATGTGCTCTGCAATCACAGGATCAAGACCTTGTGTTCTTCTATCATTCCTTCTTCCCTCAGCACTCACATAGCTCCCCCAGCCATCTACAAGCTTTATCCCTGCCAGCTGCTTTCCCATCACCCCGGCCTGCTACCTGAGGGCTCTGGAGGCCTTTTTTGTTTCCCTGCCAAAATACTCAATCCATAAAAGACTCTCTCCCATTTCAAACAAGACATACAGGGCACTGAGGGGACATGAAAGAGCAGCTGGCCAGTTTATTTTGATTTATTGGAAACATTATGGGATTGCCCAAAGGCCTTGGTCAGAGTCCAGTTGTGCTCAGAGCTGTTCCAGCCTGTCTGCAGCAGTGCAAAGCAGGAAGATAGATGAGGTTGCTGGAGACAAGACGAGATCCAGCCCACCGAGGACAACTGTTTTCACAGTGGGGATTTAGGAAGGGCACATTACTACAAAGACCAACTGCACAGTTGTTGAAGATTTTGATAGCCTGATCTAACTGCAAGACTTGAGACACTGCAATGACACAAATCAGACTGTCTGATATGACCCTTTCAGATAAATGAACAAAGTTTTCACACTACTGACCAACGTTTGTTAAAAGTGAGTTTCCAAAATGTTCCTGTTCAGAACTGAAACCAACTAACTGCTCACTTCCCAAAATGCCATATCCTGTACTTACATCTCATGGTTATTTTTTAAATTGCAGAGAGAGTGGGGAATGCCACTTAATTCAGCTTTGAGATAAGTTTCACCAAACCAGTGTAGGTCACACGGGTCTCCACCCATGATGCAGAAAGAGGGTGGCATATTGATCAGGTGGCTACGGTTAGACAACAGAGTATTTTCCATGTTTTCAATAGGTTTAACATATATTTCATTATTCCTTGTCTGTGGCTCTGATCCCTGCTGTGGACACCAGGTCCCAGTGAGAGCTTAGAGGCTATAATTAGAGCTTTGCAAGTTAGGAGACACCAAAAGTGTTGGAAAGGCTGAATGTGTTTTAATACCTTCTTCCATGAACACAGGTGTCAACAGCCAGGTGCTCTGGCTGAGACACTTCTCAGAAGGAGGAGGGTGCCCAACACGGTCTATATACAACATAATATAAATGCACTGTGTTTTCTCAGTGATGAGATACTTGCACTTCATTTATTTGAAAAGGCCTCAGAAGAACAAAGTAAAATATAAAGAATAGATCACAAGGAGAAGAGGGAGATAAGAGGAGAAGGATTTTGAAATAGAAAGAGGGGAAAGAGGTTTAAACATATTTCTTCCCCTCCTTCTTACAATTTTCTTCATGGTGGTTTTACTTTTTTCAGGACCAGCTTCAGACAGGGAGTATTTAAGTACCAAAAAAGAACTCTTCCCTTCAGAAAACCAGTTTCACTAAATGTAATGTTGACAGGCTCTGTACAGCTACAGTGTGTATTTGGGAAGACATAATAAATGCGATCTGAAAAGGTCACATCTCACACAGGCACCTTTGACGACTCATGCAGACTCTCAAAATACAGCTCAGAAGTAGATACAGTAACACATTCCTTCCCTCCAGCATTCACAGGAAGTAGGGATTCAAACCCCCCTAAATTTCCGATTAAAAATCTCAATTCAGGAATATACCCCACTTTGAGTTAACACATTCCTAGAAAGGCAGTTGTGCTCCTGTATTCCACGCAGCAGTCCAAGTTCAACGTGGAATTATTTATTTTTCATAACAAAAAAAACCCCAAAAAACCTACAGTTTTCAAAGGAAAAAACAAATAGGAGGCAATACATTTATGACATCTTACGCCTTCTTGCTCACACCCTTCTGCCATTAAATATTTAAGAGATCAATGACACTTCAAGTTACAGAAGAACAATAGAAGACTGCAATGCTTTTAAATAAAAAACACGTGCGACTTGATTGCTCTTCTTTTCTCACCATTAGCTATTGGGATTGAAGGGGTTAATTTATTCCCTGAGACAGTGGATGAGTTTGCTGGTTATGTAGGCATGTCTGGGTTGCTAGGAGTTTAAACTATCAGCTTGCAAATGGAGCTATTTCAGATCCCAGGTGATCCAAAGAATAGGTCTCCTCCTGCACTAAACGACGCGGGGATTATGTGGAAAAAAAATAGTATGTGATCCTATAATCAGACACTGCACTGCAATACATAAGCAGAAACATGGCAGTGCAGGAAATGCCAGAATTACATTTGTCTGCCTTCTGAATGCTTGATTTGCAGTCTTCAGAAGGTTTCTGTAATATTATTTTTAATATTCACAACTACTGTGTATAACACACTCAAAGTACGATTCCGTACTGGGTAATAATGACACCTCTGGTGTGCAGCTCCTGCTTGTTAATTGTTCCGGTACTTTTCTTATTCAGACATGGATATTCCAGTGGTTAATAATATAATATCTTCTGTATATCAGCTCACTCGTGCATATGACCACTTGATTGCCTCACATACACTGTTTAACCTAATTATCATGAACACTGATGTCTCAAGAATTTTCTGTGCCTCCAAGATCTGCGCTGTGGCAAACAAGCATTACTCTCCAAGCAATTTCTGAGCTTGGTCACAACACAGTAAACCTGTGCCACTTGGCTAAGCCAGATGCATCCTTGATAAACACTGCTGAACCACTGCCAGCAATGTTCTGTGCCCTGTGATATCGTTTGCATTAAAGCAAAGGCTAAAACATCTATAGCATAAGAAGAGCAGGAGCTTTAGGGGAAAGGGAATTACTGCTGTAGGTTTTTTCTAATAATTTATACGAGCATGAGAAACACAACAAACTACTTAGTAAGTGGGGGGGAAATAAATGTAGGCTTGAGTTTAGCTGACAATGAAAGTAATCAAAACCTGCCACACAGTACATAAAATATGTTCAAACACATACTTGACTTTAATTTACTGGTGCTAAAGCTCCCACTGAATTAAACTGGAGTTCAGGGTGCTAAGCACCCCTGTAAATCAGAAGCTTCGTGCACGTGTGATTGCAGTCCCGGGCTGCCTGTTCAACAGGAAATCACTTTTATCACCACAGTGACTCGAGGAGAGAAGCCCATGACCAGAATGCTTTTCTTATCTTCTGAATCTGTGACTCTGTGTAAACTATTTCGACAGGAAATAAATCTGTAAAGGTGGCATCAATTATTACAGTTTCAATTAAGGTACTGAATGGCAGGAGACGCCATGCACAGCTGAAATGACTAATTTGAAAAGGGAATAATGTACATTTTTTAGATAAAGCTGAGGTAGTTTTTTAAAATTTTTTTCAAAATAATTTACCCAGGATATTTATTCTCTTTTCAACAAAGGAGATGACAGTATCCACACATGATAAAAATCTTCTCTCTTCCTCTTCTAGACAAAGGTAGAGACACAAGGCTGGTTTCCATATCCAGGCCCATCAGTTATTAGTTGTGCTACATTCCCAGCTCTTCCCAAAAGCCTCAGCTTTTCCCTTTTCCTTAAAAATCAATGTAAAAATCCTTAATGTGAGATTCTGAACTGAGAAACCACACAGAGATTGACAGAATACGTGTGCTTGCACAGTGTTTAGATCACCAGAAATCAATAGCTTGTGCACAATTATGCTAAAAAATCTTCGTGTTTGTCTACATGATACATGATTGTTGGGTTTTACATGAAGCAAAACAACAAAGCATCTGATTTGGAATATTCTGGGTTAGTACGAGGGTTTGAGGCAAAAAGCAACGATGGCAAAATTAATTTGCAGAAATTACACAGGAACTGATCCGGTTTCCACCGAATTCAGGGAAACTCCTCCATGTGCTGTGTGCACTCCATTTGACCCACCTCCCAAAATCATCAGCAAAGCGGCTGAGAATGCAGGGCATTCCCTGCAAGTGAGTAGTGGAAGTGATGGTGCTGCTAGTAACACAGTGTCCTACATTTATATAGGGCCTGCCAACCCCAAGGATGCTGGAATGTCTGGACCCCCTGCATAAGGAGTAAAAGTCACAAAAACAGGGCTGTCCAACAATGACCCTAGCACTGACTTTGGTCCAGGACAGCAGACCACTTCTCTCCAAAACCTGCATGAAATTTTCCACTCAGACAAAAAGGGAATTTCTCTGATCTCTCAAGACATGAAAGAGCAGCCCACGTTTAACTTCATACGACTCAGATTCCTCTCATGCCTGAATTCTTTCCCTGCCTGTATTTCTCTGCTTTAACTTTTCTTTCCCTCCAATCAACTGTAAACATATATATGAAGATTAGATTTTTGGGAAGCACCTTCAACTCGATTCACTTCAGTTGAATCTTCAAATGCTCAGGCTCTTTGACTATCAGGCCATAAATATGAGAGAAGTATCTGTACCCTGAAAGCTCTCCCCTTCTCTCTTCACAACAGTGCTGCTCATGGCTCCCCTAGGGACTGATTTATCCACAAGACTGGCATTTTAAATTCAACAATATGCAATTCATTTCACAGTCCTCAAAGATAACAAATACTCAGTTTTAAATTACTGAATCATTCATTTTACTTAGTATGCCTGAAAAATATAATTTTTATGGAAAGTAATAAATTGTAATTGCAAGTAATAAAAATGTAAGTAAAGAGAATGCCTGGACGTGCCACATAAAAAATACCTCATTCCATAAGTGAATGTGTTTAATTAATGATGGTTTCTAATTGTAACACATTATTTACAGAATTAACACTTTTTGTACCTCTCTGTTAACCCCAATTTCAAAAGTTATTTCAGCTGGGAATGATAATACTCACTGCTCTGAGTTCAGCCTTCCTAGAAGCAGCAGGAAGCAGGGAGAGGCTCTGGCTGCTCGAGCCCCTCACAGAGCATTTTCAAGTGGGCACATATCAGGCTGTCTGGACTCCTGCAAAGGTTCATGTTCAGACCTTTGACTGTGAGGTGATGTAGGGACTCCTGAACACTACACAATAAGAAAATGTGTCTATCAAACTGGCAGCCCGAGTTACACCAATGTAATCCAGCTCAGCATCCTGCCAGTGCTGCAGTAACCATTACAGTCCAGCTTGCCTGGATGAAGATGCAGTGTTGGACGCGTGCTGGAGCACTGACCTTGTTGTAAGAACACAAGCACCTTTCCAGGACAATAAAAGCCTTTCCAAACTCTCCCAAGTGGTCTCATTCAAAGGCCACATCCTGCTTAAGAGATCAGCCAAGCTCCAATCACAGGGCGTAAGCTGTTCACAGTGGTGCTTGCTGCACTGCTTGTACAAAACAATAAAGTATCGTATTTATCAATGCTGGTGGCTGCTAGTCTGGTATTATGACTTATTACTGTGAGATTCAAAATTAGAGTCTATATCATCTCAAAATTTACTGGTGATGATATTCTGTCAATGTAGAATAATTCTTTGCACTGTTTATTTTCCAAGTTTGACAATAATGATACTGCCTTATTAAAAAAAAATAGCATCTTGCCTTTCATTTCTCATGAAATATTATTCCATGATTAAGGCTACTTTTGGTTTTTGTTTATTTACTTGTTTCTACATTCCCATTTGAATTTATCTGGATTCAGCTTCCAGCCTATTTCAGCCAAATCTTCTCTTTCTCTACTAGATTATAAAGGCAACCAATATTTTCAACACATCAGGGCCCTTCTGAGCTGTAAACAAATTGTCTCTCTTTCCTTGAGAAGAGCAGAACAGATGGAGCTCTAAACTCCTCACTATAAGCATTCTCTCAAAATTGTTTTTCTTGCCCATTTTTTTACCTTCTTCAATTTGTCAACATTTTAAACAAATGTGAACACAAAACTGAAAAAGATATTCTAGTAGTTGCCTAACTAACACAACATATATAGACAAAATAATTTCCCTCTCCCTAAATCACTCTTTTAATCCGTGTATCCATGATCCACATTAGCCTTCTTTGCCCCAGCAAGCACAGGAAGCCCCAGTGAGCTGCTTGCCTGGTTTGACACCTTTCTCAACAGAACAGATCCTCCTTTGCAACTGCCAGCCTCCATTCTCCTTATTTTTTTTTCTTTTTCTTTTTCAGTGGCCCAAGTTGGCAATAATTCTAAATTCCCTGGTAGAGCTCAATTACTATTCACCATTCCAATAGTCTATTAGTCATCTGGAAGTTTCTTTACTGGCAGCTATAATATGTGTATCTCCAATTTACTGACAAAAATGTGGATGAGAATTGAGCCAGCAGCTATCCCTAAGGAATTTCACTAAAACAATCCTACTTAGGTCTCATTATTATTTTGGGAGTGGAAAGCATCGTTCTATCCAAATAAAGAGTAAAAATTTTAAAAATACTGAAAAAATATGCAAAGCCAGTCTTTTCAAGGCTTAGCAAATGACGGGCTTAATTATGTAGAAATGTAAAGGTTGTGTATAAAAATATCATTTGTGAATCAAAAACTGTCCTTAAAATCAGGCAGTTTTCATCAAAAATCTTGTGTTTTCCACAATCTGATGTGTATAAGGAGAACAAAAAATAATTCTGTATTAAAAAAAAAAAAAAGAAGAATGTACATGTTTATACTCGTTTGGACCACAAAGACAAAAGTCAACAAAAAGTTTCAAATAACTTGCAACACAGTATGGTAAGTAGATGGAAATACATTAATACTTCCATAACAGTGACATTTTATTCAACATGGGCTCTGTCAAGTATATAAATCCTTTCTGCCTGTCTCCAGAGTCCCCAGGCCCAAAATAGTGTTAAGACTAACTTTCATAACAGACTTTATTTTGAGGAGGGGGAAAAGGTAAAGGAAAAAATGCTGTGTCAGTGTGACAGAGGAAGTCTGAAAACAGATATGAGCTCATAACAGAAAAAAAAAACCCAAACCAAAATATCTACTATTTTTCAGATTACTAGAACTGCAGAATTCAGGAAAGCACTGAAACATGAAGCCCATTCATTCCTCTGGATGCCGCAAATGCAATTTACAGCAATGCTAAAATATTTCTTGGAGAGAAAAGCTTCTAAGGGGTATTCATGTTACTCTCCTGACTCCTCCTCAGCTCCTCCTCCTTTGCTCTCTGCTAACTTACAGAGGTGGCCAAGGCAGCACATCTCTGGGTGAAATTTGTAATATAATCAGTAAGATGCCATAAAGCTGAATATTTGATACTGGCTTATTATTCCCATTGTGCTTCTGCAGGTTGAGTCTCCCCTCCCCCAGGCTGTTCTCTTCCCTCTCTTCCCCCTCCAGAGGCACAAACAATTTTAGCTCAAAAGCTGGATTACCTCTCATTTTATGAAATTTCCGCAAGGAATAACCTTTAACCCATACTTTGCCTCCTCTCCTTCCCAGCCAAAAGCTTTATTCATTCAATCCTTTTTCAACCTCAAATACTTCCCATTTAACAAATGGTTGGTGTAGCAGTGAAGCACTACAGTAAGAACAAAGGTTGGTGCTCCATTGCAATCTCTTCAGGGTAGAATTAAAGGCAAATTCTCTATCAGAGAAAGCCACCTCTCCTCGATTTTCCTGTCACCACATTATTATTATACAGCTTGTCTCTGAAAAGAGGGCTCTCAGGGTGTCATGAACTCTCAGAGAATTTCTAGTCTACAATGCCTTTCAGTAAAAAAGAGAATGCTCCAGAGAGAAAATAACCTTTGTGTAAGGAAAGGTTTGTTCTGCAATATTGTCTGAGCATTGGCTTTACAGGGAAGAAATGAGTCTTCACATTTGCATTACCAGGTTGTAGGAACTGCTCCAAAAGAATATGACTGTGCACAGCCCGAGCTGTGCTGCTCCCTTCCCTCTGTCTGAGGGATGGAGAGGCTTGAGGAGGGTTAGGCAGCACATGGCACCCCCTCCTCTATTGATACACGTCCACAGCAGAACACACACAGCTGAATTTGGAAAACAGGAATCCTGTTCACTTCAAATGGTATTCTTTAATCACACAAAAAATGCCGCGTCACTCATATTTCTTTCCTGATCTCATTTGAAGGATAAGGAATGAATATATTCCTAATTCCTTGTGCCTCATTCCTAAATTATTCTTTTATTCTTTCCCCCTGATTTGAAATACTTTAAATGCAGGCATAAATTCCTGCCTTTTGCAAGCATGTCTACAGCAGCAGTTTGTCATCAACAGGACAGCAGCATCCTCATGGAGACAAATTAGTGATACTCCAAAAGAATCCTAAGGTGTTTTGTCTAGAAAAAATACAGACAGCCTAGGGCAAGTATCATTCATAAAAATACAAACACACAGAGAAATACACATAGGAAAGAACAGAGCACAGACAGAAGTGAGAGATATTCTTAATAAACAGGGAGGAAATCAGGAGACAGATTCCAAGCTGTGCGAATTTTTAAATGCCCTTTGAAATTAAAGGAACTCTGGTTATTAATTTCACTAAAGATCTGCCCCTGAGAAATAAAAACCAACTCTCAACCTGCTCAGATCCTACTTTCCTGAGTTATTTTAATTATACAAAAATTTAGGGGGGTATTATTTTCATTTAATATAATCTTACATGTTCCAGTGGTCATTTCAAAGAATTTTGGTTTTCTATTTTGTTCTAAAGTGAAAAGTTTTCTTCACCCAAATAAGAACGAGCATGATGAAAGGTAAAAGGAAGATGAAATGGTTAATAGAGTAAATGACTTATAAATACACAGGAAAAAGTAAACAACAGAAAAAGATAATTAAATTTTGTAGTACTCAGGTTCAAGCTCAACCAGAAGTGTGATCAAAATGTATCCTCCCTTGAGAGTTAGAGATTACTGAATACAGTGGCACTTCATGTGCTTTTCTTAATACTGTTCACAAATTACATCCTTCTGGGAGTTGTAGAGAAAAAAAATTATACTTTAAAGGCATGCAAGTGGGTTATTAGCTAAAGTTAATGGCCACCATTCCCACATATCTGAAAGATTATTTTTTTCCCCTGAAAGAAAAATAAACCAAAGAAAAATGGTATCATGCTTGATGTTCTGCAAACATTTTAATAAAACATAAGTCTGAGTTAGAAAGGAAAACAACTCAAAACCAAATCAATAGAGTCTGCAAAACTAAAAAATTTCAATTTAGCCTCCAGTTACTCTATGTCAGTGTTTACTGCATGTCATACAGGCTACTTCACATACCTGCATGCCTAGGATATTCTTAGTGCTGTAAATCCTTTAGATGTATCCCAAATGCTGAGATAACGCTATTTAAATCTATGGAATAATAAACAATTAAAAAAAACCCACAACTGCTGTCATTCAGTGATACATTAAAAATAGCACAGCTAAGCAGGTGGTGAGTAGTGATTACTGCACTCGCTGTCACCGACTGACTGCAGATTGTGCACACAGCACATCTTTGCCAAGATATCCAGTTATTTTTGTTACTCATCTCCCTTCCTACTCATCAACTTTACCTAAATGTGTTTTTCAGCTGTAACACGCTGTTTTAAACTGTAGCCTCCTTAAGGCAGGGATTATCTCGCTAAACTTGGCTGCTACCCCTAGAACGGGGCTTTGACTGCAAACTAAACTTTCAGCCTACGACATTGGTAATCAGTCCATGGCATCTCTGGAGACAGATTGACCCTTAAGGGTAGATACGAGCAGTAAGGAGTTAAGCATTTTGGTTTCTGAAGATTTTTTGACAGTCATAAGTGCTGAAAAAGACAAGGAAACTGGATTTGGTACGCAGTGAAAGGAGCAACCTGCAGGTTGTAAAATTTTAGGTTAACCATTTGTTAAATCACCGTCTATTTGTAAAATTATTTCAAGTTTGACTGGTATGAAAGATGAAGATAGACATGAATTAAGTGCACTGCAGTTACCTGCAGCATTTCACAGTTCATTTCCAGAATATTTGGGGTCCTGTACTCTATGGCTCTTTTTTAAAAATGGTTAGTACACTTGGCCAGCTCATCATGCCTGTACTTCTCCACTATGATGCAGGAGAAATCATAAAAGGCTTTTAAAAAGAAAGAAAAAAGGGGAAAAAAAAAAGGAAAAAGAAAAAAAGAGAAAAGGTTTTCAAAACCATTGTCAAAATGAGGGTCCAGAAATCAATTTGTAATTATCTGCCAACACAAATCTAAAGGCTTTTCTGTGATAAGGGTGGTAATACATAGGGCTGTAATGTGAATTATTTCAAAGAATAAAAGACTGATTGTCTTCATGACCTATATAGCTTTTAGTGAGCTTTAAAACAAAATTACATTTTATACTTCTCATGAATGGCTTTCTCCCTCCTCTTTCTCCCTTTAAAAATGCAGGGGCTTTGTCCCATCTAGTAGGCTTTCAGCTTTAAGTAGGACTTGGTTTCTTCCAGGGTTGATATATTTCGTTCCACTGAAAGTGAAGGCTCTGGATTTGCAAAAGAGCTGAAGCTTCCCCTGTACAAAGGCAATCCTTTCCAGTGTTTTTCAAAGCAAATTACAAACCATATGATCATGTTATTTTCACACAGATGCTCAGTGCTAAAAGTCATTTTTCTTTCCTGGAAAACTTTTAGCATAAAAATGTGATAAAATAAATATCTCACAAGGTGCAAAGCCATCAGGAAATAGCTCCTCTTAGGTAAAAAAGGTCAAGTGAATACAAGGGAAAAAACCACAGGGCTGCGTATTTACAACAAATTGAAGAAAAAGACAAAGTGCAACATTTTCAGAGCGTAAGGGCATTGTTCAGATCGTTGTCTTTAATCACCTCTGCTCCTGCCTGCTGTCAACAGGGCGATTCCAGCTGTAGGACACTCCAGGCCTGGATTTGGACCAGCAGAACTCGATGTACAGTGCAGTCCTGCAGATCCTGAGAGACTCTGCGGGTGACACCAGTTGCAACCCTCTTTTATGCAAAATTGCCTCCACACGGTTTTACTTATGGCTACTGCCTGCTTGAAAACTGCCTTCCAGGAAGTTTCCATGGTAGTTCCAGTGAATCATCATGTCAAGAACATCAAATATCTTATACAATGCATTTCGTAGAGGGTATCTCTCTATAAAATAATTCAATTTTTTGAAAGAATGTTTGGTTTTGTTCCATTGACCTATCCAGAGATGCAAAAAAGTCTATTATTACTTAAGTGTATCAGTCTGAAAATTTTTTGAGTCTTGAGACATAAGAGCTCCATGGAATGAATACATACATCCCACTCTAATTAACAATAAACCAGATTCTTAACTCAAGTACCTGCTGTTGTGTATGTTGGGATTCCTTTGCACTAACAGCTAGGTTCTATTTTGAAAATGTGAATAATTTCTTTACCAATATAAGATTCTTAAAACTGCCAAAATTCATAATTATGGATTTTTAGGACAACTGTTCCTAACAAAATAAAAAAATTTCCATTGCATGTTAGGTTATTTTTTCTGTTAATCCACCACCTTTGTATAGTAACTACCAGGAAATCTTACAGAATCTTCTCTGCTTTGACTTCAGGCAAGGACTTCAGACAAGGAATTATTTCCTTTTACGTAATTTTAATCTTTAGAAAAGGTTTTTCTAATCTGTTAAGGTGAGATCTTGTCATTACTGTATCAACTGATTTTTCCCGAGAGGATTTTTTGTAGTATCATTCCTGTTCCATTTTGTAATCTCTTCCTGCTCGTAACACAACACATAATTTGTGCATTGACCCCATATGTTTGTACACTGCCTCAAACTTTAGGGCCATATTCAGAGGCCCTGCATGAGGCCTTTTAAATAATAAATAAAAACTACAGTGCCAAGGTATCCCTGCCAACTTTTCTGCAATTGGCAGGCACTGCTCATTTAATAACTTTACTTTTCACCAGAGAGTAAACCTGTCCCCATAAGCCATATGTCTTTTTCCAAAATTTTTTTCACTTGAAGTTAAACTCTAAAGGGACAGTAAACTACATAATGTCACACCAACTTGCTGATAAATTTTCTAATGCTGCAAGCAAGGTTATCCAGTCTGTTCTTAAGCTCCAAAGAGCTTCTGCTGGGTCAAAAAGGTGGAAAGAAAGCAAGGAGGAGATTAAAACTGCTTGGTTCCTTCTTATTTCCTACCTTGGTAAATTAATGGTGGGTTAAAAACATAATAAAAGCACAGACTGGACAGTTCATTTAATCTGATGCAAAACTACCTAAGAGACTCTGACAATTTCTCTTTTGAGTAACGGCTCTTCAGGAAATGTTACCTCCTGAACACAAATAGGGACAGCTCCAAGGCTTTTCTAACCAACACCACAGAGAAGAGATGTATATAATCAGCTGGCACACACATAAGGACAGAGAATTACCTTCAGCACTTTATCCCTCTCCCTGTTGTTCAATCTGACCATGGCATCTGGTCTTTGAACCAGCCAAATGTGGCTGAAGAGACAAGTCCACAAAACTTCTTGAACAAACTTTAGAAAGACAGAAGGAAAACTCATTGCACTGTTAATCAGCTCTTATCTTTTAGGGGGAAAAATGCAAATTTAACATCATTAAAAAATGAAAACTTTTAATGAAAACAAGAATTACTCATACTGTTCCACAGAGGATAAAAGATCTCTCTTTGGATTCCACTCTAATCTAGTTTCAGGGTAATTGTTAAAATGTCTGAAATATCTTATCTCTCCCTCCTCCCTGTTTATATTCTTGACTTCTTTAACATACAGATTGCTTTTAATTTGGTTGGTTGGGATGCCAGTCCTGTATGAGGCTCTCATTTAAATTTCAGTTAAATGAGCGCTTCTCAAGAAATAACCTCCTGTTCCTTTTTCTTTCCAACATCTTCAGCCCAAAGGCCCATCCCAGTTCTCACGTCAAAGGAAATTTTATTGTCTTCTCCTCATCTCATCTTGCAGGTTCCTTCTCTAAGATGTGCAAGGGAGTGGGTGCTGTCCTCAGACCCTGCTTGATTCTCTGCTCATGGCGTGACTCTGTTCAGAAGAGCCATCTGGCTCCCAATCATGGTGTTAGATCCTGGTTTATTTCCCCGTTTCCCTGATTTTCAATGACATTTCTGTGCTAAGTAGCTCAGATTTTCTCTTGATAAGGAGTGCTTATCCTGCAGAGTGAATTGTATGGCCTTTATGTAATTGCCAAGACTGTACACAGTAAACTGCATATACTATAAGGACTTATCACTATGAAATCTAGTCTATAGTCTTGTTCACTGCAGTTACTTTCCTGAAGTTGTCACCCCTCTGTGCCTTTGAATAGTCGTGTATTTTAGCATTATTTTTCTGACTGCCCTGAACCAGAGATCAGGGGAACTGAAAGTTATGTGTCCCAGCAAGAGACCAGTGAACATTTCTCAGCTTATCAACAATTTCCTCTAAGCAGTCACCCCAGTACATGGGAGAAACAATAAGGGCAGTGTAAACTATTTGAAAACATCTGTTCTTTTCTCTGGCTCTATCTTCCTCGGTAGGAAATGATCCCAACAATACAGAACAGAAAAATGTATTAGGTCTGAGAATGTATCTTATAGTTTGGGGTCAAAGCCTTTTTGGCTTTCTTTTCCTTCAGCGAGATGCTGGGCAGCATGTGGGAGCTCAGCATGCTTCCCACTAACTTCTCACCTCCAACTCTCCAGTTCACAGTAAGATCAGAGCTGAGGAACACTAAAGAAGTTTCTATCACATGGATCATGGAGCAAGACCCAGTGATCATGCCCTCTGCATACAAAAACCTGGTTACTAGCATTATGTACAGTTTCTCTTCATTTTTTTTCAGTCCCTGAAGTATTGATTGGTACAATGGCCACAAAGAGCTTCATTCAGAAATGAAACTGACAACAGAAAAAAACTGCTGATAATCACAAGAGAAGCTGTAATAATTACCAACATCTGACTGAGACTCGAGTATGTAGCAATACTTGAAGAATCCACTGATTCCAGGGTGATTGCAAAAAGGTAAACTATCCAACTTCTGCTGCACACTTACAGTACAAAACAATCCACATTAGTCACAGAAATTATAAACCCGCAGTGATCCAACCCACCACAATCCTAATTCTTTCCACTAACAATTTTAAAGCTGTGTTTCTCTCCAAGTCCCATTTGAAGGTAAGAAGCTTTATCTCCTGTGGTTTTTTTAATATTGACCCAAACCCAGTTGTCCCCTCTGTAACTCAGTCTCTCTCAGAAATCCAGTCTGGGTCTCCACTGCACTGAAGTCACCATTAGCACACAGCAACAGCTGAGAGGAGTTACAAGATCACAGATCACTCTGTGCTAAGATGATTCCCAGAATCCTTAGAAAGGAGCAAGTACCTTTACTCAAGTGTCCTCTCACTTTTAGCCTTCATCACCTCTCCCTCCTGCACTAAAACAGGTGTCTTTATATATGTATCATTGCCAGCATCACCTAATGATTATTTAAAGCTTTATAGTCTTCCTCCAACAATCCTAATAATATGTTTTGACATCTTGAACTCCATGACAATTATCCTTTGGGGAATCAAGAGAACATCCTATTATTAGCTAAGAACATAACCTCACAGAATTACAAAACCAGGACTGTCATCAATGTTGGGGTTTATTTTATGAAACATCTGACTGAGATCTCAAATAGGGACTAACAGGAGGGACGCTGCTGTTCACTGAACAAGTGTTGGTGACCTGCTCAGTGTGTCTGATAGCATCACTGAGTATGCAGGCTTTTGGAACATCATTGTCATGATGTCTACCATGAGTTGTTATATAGTCTTCTTAGATTCAGTCAGTGGGGGAGAAACAATCTCTCATCATGTATTTGTACCACATTTGACACAAGGGAGTCCCATCTTCATACTAGAATTAACAATATTTCCATCAGCAGCTAAACCACTGACAGAAAAGGGGCTACTGCTTCCTTCCTCATCTAGTATGCACACCTTATTTTTTTGCAAAGTTATGATTATCTTATCTTCTCCATCTCAGTAGGAAAATTGATCAGACTGGTACGAGTCACTGTAAAAAAACAGCTGATTTTTCAATTTTTTTCATTTTAAGTACCTTAGATTCTGAAACAAAACCTGGAATCAGTGTTGCTTCAATGGGGATTGGGAAATCTTTCTATTGGTGAAAAATATCACCATAAGATCACAGAATCATAGAATGGTTTTGGCTGGAAGGGACTTTAAAGATCATCTAGTTCCAACCCCCTCCTGTAAGCAGGGACACCTTCCACTAGATCAGGTTGCTCCAAGCCCCATCCAACCTGACCTAAAACACTGACAGAGATGGGGCTAAAGTGCTGAATTTCAGGAAGATACCTGAAAATTGTCACAGGAAGACATTCTTCCTGCAAACCAACAGCTGAGAGGAACCACAGTGGTTCACAGCACCATTACTGCCACGTAAGAGTAACTCAGATTATGCAAATAACCCCCGGCACATGACCCACACTCAGGTCACTGAAAATTTAACTGCACTGCATCAAATTTACCAGAAAATCACAAGAGCAATCACCAGATGATCACTGGCCATTACTAGAGCATGATCATTCTTTCTAATGACATCCCCAAGCCATACAGGATGTTATCTGTTTTGGTCAATTGCCAGACAAAATAGTTTAACCAATATTAATGCAATTTAGAGTTTAATGCTCCCTCACCCAAATTGCTTTCTTTCTCCACTCCAACAATCAACAATCTCTTCTTTCCATCTCATTTGAAGCAGTGATTTTCTATCAGAGAAGGTATAACATACCTGGGGTGATTCCTCAGCTCTGTTGGAGGATATTTCAGCTTTAATTCTGTGAGATACCTAATGAGACAATTCCATGTACTGAGCAAAAACGCTGGAAAAGCAAAGCACAGAGCTTTATTTGTACTGCTGTTGGCTTTGAACAGGTAACAGTGACTACTCAAAAGGAAGCATGATTTGAATGTTGCATTAGCTTAGAAGTTTATGGAGACAGAGGTTCTGTTTAGAAAACATTCTGGAAAATATCTCCCAGCAACCTGCTTTCCTGCCCTTTCACCTAGAAAGGAAAGCTGTACAAGAAGTCCTGGGAGCTCCAGCCTGTCAGCGGAGCAACAGGAAATCCTGGTAATTCTTCAATCCACAGGAGCCAAAACTCAGAGGACTTACAAGTAAATGCTGCTTCTCAAGCCTCTGGGAGCTCTAAAATAGTGACTTATATACAATTTATTTAGGAATTATCAAAGTTTCCCCCCAAGCATCAATCTATATCCCCCAAGACAATGTCTTTCCAATGTTAGAATTCTCACAGATGAAAATTTCCAATATTTGATTAGTTCTACTCTAAATCCATTGTCCTGCAATTTGCTCTGGCTCAATACTGCTACAATGACATTCCTGATTTCATTTATTTCAAGTTAGGATAAAAAAGTGGCACATTTTTTCCACATTACTCAAAATTTAAGAAAACAGACAAACAGTAACAGAATTTTAACTTCCTTCCCAGTGCATCACACTCTAAATGCACAGGTTACTTAAATACAACAGTTGCACAATCCGTTTCAGGGAAAAACCTTTCAAAGACAATTTTAAACAATGTCCAATGTAAAGCTTAAATATCTGTCACACTGTCACGTTTCTCTGGATTTCTTCCCTCCCTTCACATAGCCCTCAAAAATTTGTCTCATTTTAACAAGTCAGCAGGAAACAGAACCACATACACTCATTTCTCTTAGATAATAATTTCTATTCTAGGCTTTTACCCTATCCCCATTTCACAGAATGTCAATTCCCTTTGGAATAATGTGTTCTAGGTTTATGGTTCTAAGATAAGTCCCTTATTCTATCTTAGAAAGAATTTCAGTACCCTAATTGGCATTTCAAGAGAAAGCCAAAATCCCACCATTCCTTTTATATGCACACTTCGCTCTTTGGAATGGCACTAAAAATGAAAGAATGTGATCTGAAAATAGAAAATAAGCCAAAAAATGATCCATCGTGCTATCTTGAAAGCAATTTGGTTTTGGATTTGATCTTACTAGTAATTCTTTGAAAGAAAACTGGCATTGAGCAGTTCTTTCATCTAACAATGCATCATCTTGCAGAAAAGTCTGTGGAATGTTTCAAAGAAGTTGTTTAGATATATTTACTTTGTTGCCATGCCCATGGGAGAAGAGAGCTTTTTTTCCCTGACACAGATTTCTATAATTCATTTTAAGGCACAGAGGCTCCCTCCTGAAAAATGACAAGCAGTTTCTGCTGGGAGTTGGTGTTCTCTGCTCGGACTGCAGTTACCCAGTGCCTTTCAGAAACAAGATCTTGCTCAGTCTCAGTTATTTTAATCGCCCATAACTTTTCAGGTGAGGAAATAAATGTCTAGTTCTGAATTAAGACTGTAAAATAGTAATATTATATATGTGTTCATGCAGTTAAAGACATTATTATGACAGCATACAACCATGACATCCATGCTGGCAGTGCCTGATTGAATGAATGGGATGTTTTGCAGCTAATGTGATGTTGTGGTGCTATGGTCCTTCCCCTCCCCTTCCTTTCCTGCTTAAGCAATAGCCACCAGTGGTGGTCATGCTGGCTGCATCTGGCTTGAGCTGGACTCTGGGAAGACAGAAAAAAACCAAAACAGCTGAAGGCCAAAAATCTTGCTTGACAGCTGAGGGCTAGTTGAGCACATGCCAGCTGAAATACATCCGGAATGAGAATATGACTATAAATCAATCATCCTATTCCACAAACAGGGACAGCCCAGGGCCCACTGAGCTCTGCACAGCAGTGGGCTCCGTGCCAGGATTTGCCCTTGAGTAGGGACACCTCTCAAAGCTACACATGGAAACTGAGAGAATGCTTATCACATCAGGTACTCAGTAAGAGAATTGGAAATGAGAGTGCTGAGACTTTGAAGTCCCACCTAAGTGATATAAAGGATTAATGTGCACATATAATCCTTTAGAATAAGCCATTAACCAAGCCTGGGACAAAGTCTTGAACCAGCCACATCTAAACTCCCCTCAGAAAGGAGTTTAGAACAGAAGGGGGTCCTTTTTAAGCCTTATGACTCAATGGTAGGGTCTTCCTGGCAGTCTTCACTGACCCTGTCCTCTATGTAGTAAATAATCAAGTGTGCTTTTCCATCGAATCTTGTTAAACCACTGTAGCATTTACTATCAACCTTTGTTAAATTACTGGTTTATATCAATAAACATTATGCTACTTCTCCTACAAGTGAAGTGTGTCACTGCACCCGTGACAATGTTCATTTGTTACTCTTTTTGTGAGGCCTATAATTTTTACCACAATACATTTTTTTTCCCTTAAAATGTATTTATAAATAATTTTGGAGAAATAATGTATATTGCACAATCATTTATCTGAGACTACTTGGACAAAATTCACTTGTGTCCCTTAAGGCAGATTAGATGAACTACCATTTAGTGGTATTGATGATGGATGCAGTAAACAGCTTTAGGCCTGAGAATATAATCTATGACTCCGAGAGAATGTTAGTGTAGCAAGGAGCTCCTCTGCAGCATTTAGAGGGCACCAACTATCAGTTCATGCCATGTAAATGGGAGCAAAAAGGTTGTGTTTTGGGCTGCAGAAAGCTCTGTGAAAAATAAAAGGGCTGTGACTCTATTCACACCATCTCCCTGGTGAGCACTTCCAAACCACCATGGGCAGTGCAAAGGGGTGGATCAATTAGATAGCAATAACATTATAATCTTTGGAGACACGGACAGAAGAACATTTATCACTGGGAAAATTTCTTTTGCATCACTCTTAAAAAAAAAACAAAACACCAAAACTCATCTTTATCTTTTCCTCTCGGTTTAATTTCTCCTAAGTTTACTCGGCAAAATTCCCGCTTGTGCACAGGGTGATACAAGACTAATTTCCCATTTAAAGGGCATCCATGTGGAAGCACCCAATGATAGCCCAATTATTTATAGCTGGAATGGCAAAATAAGTTGTTTTAGAGGGCATCTAAACCTTGAATTATCTACTCACTAGAGATGGAACAAGAGGATTATGTACTTCAACCAAAGCACTGATTCGCTAACTTGGAAAGCACTGAATTCAACTGTTCATCATTCAGTCCTGGGCTTGTTCATGCACTGGCTTCTCTACCAAAACTAGATGCAAAGATTTAGGTAGGCAGGTTTTTGTAAGTTGGACAGTCCGTATGGAACTGGAGGACAAATTTTAAAGCCTACAAAACTGCTAGTAAATAAAAAGGCAAATAAAACTCTGGTGGGTAAACTCGTCAGAGAAGTACCAGACAAATTATGCATATTTAGCATTTGAAGACAATGGTCAATATTATTCTGTCTGTATACAGAATAAATTTTATCATAAGAAGTTAGATTCCCATGATAAATTAGCAATAAACTCAAAATATTTCCTCTGTGAAAAGAGAAGAAAACCAGCAAACTGGATAAGCCCTTCACATTGTAAGGTAGTTTAGAACAGGAAGTCAATATATGTAGGCCTTGTTTAGAAATCTATTTAAGCAATAATACACAACCCACTCTACCTCTAATGATCAATATGAGGAAATCACTAAAAGTAAACAAAGCTTCAGTAAATAAAAATAAACATGGCAAGCACACAGCTGATAACCTGAAAAATCTGATAGAAATTTAAGGTAAGGATTTAGCATCTCTGCCAAGAGAGTCTAAAATTGACCATAAATAGCATATCTACTCAACAAATGGACTACCATGAAGAGATACTTAAGTTGGCACTGGCAAAGCTATAATGTGTACAGAACAAAGCACTGTAGATCTTAGCAGGGCTAATTAACCCAGGAAGAGCACTATGCTGACAGGGTTATATTGAGTCCCATCCAAGCTGTCTTGTTCAGTAGCTAACCAGGATGCAAAGACACAAAAGCACACTCTACTTCTCTAAAAAAGACAGAAACATCTCAGAAGTTTTAACTAATTATTTCAACATTACAATTTCTACCTGGATTCACTCACTTGAAGTGGCTGAGTATGTTGCAAGATGAACCTGTCAACCTGTTAGTAAAAATATTTATATACTCCTCTCTGTGGCAGTTAGGGGAAGGAAAACCAGGGATGAGATGGAGGAGGAGAATAGAGACTTCATTTTTGAGTGTTTTGAGCTCATTCCATAAACCTTGCAGCCCTACTGCAATCACAGTGGGATTTCATACAGCCCCCTGCTGCTTCTCACCTGGCTCTTCCAAATCTTGCGCAGGTGAGCCTGCCAATTAAACTTGAACTGAGGTTTAATTGAGAAGGGCATCAGGTGCTTTGCAGCTCTCATTTTATCATATTTCCCTTTCCTGGTTAAAAGCAGAGTATGGCAATCTCTTCCCTTTATATACCTCTGTCTCCATTGTGCTAGAACCAGACTCGGGCTTGTTTCTTCTCAAACACAACCTTTGCTAGAAGTGCAAAAGGATTTTGTTATAAAATCAGCCAATGAGGCCTTGGGAAGAAGCTTTGCTCATTGACTTCACTGACAATTGTAACTTCTTTGTAGAGCTCCAGGACTGCCTCTTCTGCTGCAGTAACCAGGTTAGTGCCCTCAGTGCCCCATCTAAACCAGCGCTTGTATAATGCAGGCATCTCTCCTTAGACAAGACAGGTTTTGTTCTCTGTTGGATATTTGGTTTCTGTAACAGAATTTAAAAGGACTTTAAAAGCAAAATCCTTATTGGGACTGTTCTGTAATAACCATGGTGATAAGTGTTAATTTTATTTCTAAAATTTTTCCTAAAAATTATTCTATACTCAAAATAAAATTCACAGTTGCATTTAAAAATTTTATAGGCATGGTTTTCCCCCCAGTTTTACCTTATAGGAACTTTTCCAGACTTTAGCACAGATAGGTTTCTTTCAGAGCAGCACAATGTTCTTTAGCACTTCCCTTTGGCAATGACAGGTCATTTTGAACGCTTGCCCATCCCTGCCTGGATCTGATACTCTTGACACCAGACACACACATTTTAACAGAATTTCTAAAAGGGCTGTTTGAAAGACAGGGTAACCTGACAGTAAAAAAATGTTACTAAAAATCTTTCACAGTACTTTTCACATGAAAATCTGTTGTGTAGCCACATCCATGCTATGTAGACTGTTACAGCTTCACTAAAAATGAAAAATGGAAGAAGAAAAAAAAGAAAAGTCACTTGGGGAGGAAGTTAACAGAAGCCTGGAGAATAATACAACATTTGTCTAAGAAAGCAATCACATTCTTTATTGTTGAATATGTTATTGCACATAATGTAAAATGGTTTTCAGTGAAAATATTTTGAAATAAAAAATATGCTATTTAGTTTCACTTTAGATATATTTTAGTGTTATGAAAATGAAAGAAATAAAGCAATTTCTATGGATAATGTGGGAATGAAAAATAAGCTGTTAGCTGGACCTTCAAAATATTACTAAATCAAACAGTATTGAGCATAAAATAATTTTTATTACTGTTACGAACAACTTTTAGTATGAAAGCACTGGAAAATTATGGCATGCTTTTTTTTCAGCTGAGATTTATATGTTGCCCTCTGAGGGCTGGAATATAGTGCCTGTGTAATAGCATAAAACAAACCTGAACAGCTGATAAGGGCACCGATTAAATAAATATAATGGATTTTATACGGGTGTGGGAGGAATTCAGTCAAGAAAATTGTCCAAATTAAGTTTGTGTCAGTCACTGGAATTTATGTGCTGCTTCTTGCAAAAGGTGCCTATCATCTTTAAAATCCAGAGGGGATCAAGGCATTATACTCTGCAGTGGAATCTGTGCCTGAAACAGCACATCCCTCTTTAGAGCCATGCATTGGTTTAATGTTAAATAGACTCAGAAGGAAGAAAAAAGATAAAAAAGGAACAGCAGCAAGACAACTGCTCAGTATGTCATCTTCAGTTTATCACTGGTGGTCTCCATTCATGAGTTGACTGAACTCAGCTTCAATAATTAACTCTTGCATTTTGATTGGTCTGACCTATTCAGAATTGTATCAAAACTCCAACCCACCAGAACAATTATATTTCCTTTTCAAAATTGAAAAAAATAATAACCAGAGCCATTGAATCCCTTCCTATCAGTACAGCCAATTTTTAATACTCCATACCATTTGGGGATTTCTCCTTTCCCCCCCCCTTTATGAAATCATGACACTTTTTGGTTTTGACATATTGCTCAATACTTAACGAGAATCTCACCAGAAAATAAATCCATAGTTGTTTTCATGACAGCAAATTACATGCCATAGTGTGACATTTAAATGTTGAATTTTAATAGCTTGTCAGCAGAAGTGAAATGCATTTAAAAAAATTAATATGTGAGAGAACAATGTGTCTGTCTATAAAATAATTCTGTTCATAGTAGACACAAATGGTAAATACAGTGTCAAATGTATTCTATTTCTCAAAGAACATCTTCATTTAGTGAGAAAGGAGCTGTATGAATAGGGGTTCAATTCGCCTCTCCTGCTGCTGCACCGGAGCTCTGCTGCAGTGATACAGGTTGGCAAACTCCTACCAATATCCAGTTCCAGGAGCTCTCCACATGCAGGATAATTTCAGCAGAGGCAGTAAATGGTGAACTGGGCAGCTCTGGAGAGGGAGGGGTGTCCCTCTCAGTTGTGACTGCCGCATGCTTGCTGCCTCTCTTTTTCCTTGCACTGTAAGTAGTGACAACACCGATTTTCAGAGAGTAAATTCAAGAAATGATTGGCCAAAAGTGTTCTAATCACATTTAGTCATACACAAGCATTTTGTCTTTGCTATTTCTTTTAAACATTTCCATCAATAAATCTTTCACTTGCTACTACAAAACACTTGTGTTATGGAAAATGTTGATACTTAACTTAAAAATAGCGGTCAGAAGAATTCAGTTTTCATCCTGCATTTAAAATCATATGCATACTGATTCCATTTCAGTGCTCTTGCTTTCATATAAGGTCCTCTAGGATCTTTGGATTATTTAATAATGGTCTATGAAGGAGCTGTGACAGGTGGTATGGCCATCTTCACAGGTTAATATATACCTTGAAATTAAGGAAAATCTGACAACATTGTGAAAAATCAGGTTCTTGATAACATGTGGGAATCTGAGAAAACAAAGTAAACCGCTGAAAAATGGAAATTTGTATATACTGGACAAAACAATCTATAGCTATATTTTGCTGGGAGCAAATGTAATTATCTTCTTTTAGGGGAAAATAAATGGAAAGCTTCACTATGCACAACTGTGGACACTGAAAAATGCTGAGGAGCACAGGAAGGCTGTGACCAGTCCTAAAATATTGAAACATCTGAATTCCCCCACCACAATACTCTGAGCAGTGCTGCCCTGCTTATCCAAAACCAAACAAGGAACAGGTTCAACACCAGACAATGAGAATGGTTAAAGAAATAGAAAAAAGCTGAAGCCTTTCCTCCTTAAGGTTCATATCCCACATCCACGGAAACACCAACTCCCTCCAAGTATTCTGCTACTTTCTCCTGCAATTCTGTCCCATTCTCCGTAAGTCACCACAGGTCCTACACCAGAATCCACATCTCTTACCTTTATTTACTCTTCTCATTTTTCTAAAATGTTCTTTGTCTTTCAGGTGCTCCCCTGCATCTTGTGGCTGGTTTCAAAATATGTGTATCACTCAGCCAAATACATCAGGGAAACCCTCTGTAGGGGTATTCACTTGGGCACTCTCCTTGAGCCAGCCACCAGTTTCCACAAAGTTCATAGCTACTGAATGTATTTCAGACCTTGCCTTTCTGTCAAAATTCAAAACTTAATGAATGACTGAGCTGAGAAAAAGCAATGGGCAAGCAATGGTCGTCCTCACAATGCTACGTTAAAGAAAACCAAACAGCAAAGTCACATCAGGTAAATAAATAACTGAGAGGAATTCACTGATACCTCACTCCTGGATGATTCTGGCAGCAGACCAACATAAGGTATTTGTTCGAGTAAATACAAAGGTACTCAAGGTTCTATCAAACAGGAACAAGAGACTTCCTTTGTACCACAGGAGACACCTGCCCTGCAGCACTATTTCAGAGCTGGTTACCACAAGGGGGGGAAAACACCCAAATTACGAATCTACAGAACCTCCAAAGTCTCCTTCACATATCTGGTCCTGACACTGTCAGAAATGAGATACAGGCTTAGATAAAACAACAAGGAATAGGAATTTCCCCACCTTCCTGGACAAGCAAAGTACACAGATTTAGGTGAACACAGATTTACGTTTATCTTATCAATTTGCAACTTGCATTTTTATTCTATGTACAGAAAGTTTTGTTCCCCTAAAACTTAGAGGCATTCTTTCTTTCCCAGAAAGATTCATATGACTTCTACCAGACTGTCAACATTAGAGGCTAAATCCTCACGCACAAAACAATCAGTGCAGGGGAAACAGCAAAGCATAGTTCCTCCAATGCTTTGACAGAATGTCCCCTCCTAGGGGCACATCACTTCAACTCGTGTGCCTGTTCCCCTGCCCTTCATACTAAAGGCTGACATGTCAGAAACTTGTCTCTTTTTTATCAAGTATCTCAGCTACTGCAAGAATCATGTTATCCCTCTCTCCAAAGCATACTTCACTCAAAGAGATCTTAACTAGAACTTCCTTCATACTGCCCAAATTATATGACAATAAGTAAATCCAGATCACCTACAGTAAACCTAAGGCTGTTAGCCCAGAAAAGTCGCATTCTTAGCAGCATCACCCTAACACATTTTTTCTTCTGATAGATGTTGACACACATGCTTTATGACAACTTCTTTTTAGTTCGTTTCAAGGTGTATTTTTAAAGGAGACAAGCACGAATCTGCTGTATTCTTTAACTTTTATCTTTGTTATTTGTGGGTAATACACTGAAGTTTTGTACTCAGACTGTATAACTCTGTCTCCCTTCAGGTCTACAGGCGTCACTTGCACTGCTGGCATTGAAAAGGCAGTTAAAAAAAAGGTGGCACTAAGATCATATCCATCGCACGGCAGTGAAATTAAATGCCTTTAATCAGTCAAGCTTCTTTAGAACAGATGAAATGAGATTTAAATTAGATTTAGGATTTGCAATTAAAAATATTTTGGTCTGTCAATCACGCCTCAGCCAATTAGTTAGCAACATATATGTTTTATTTCTAGAAAACATGTGCAAACGTTTCAAAACTAGGCAAATCAAAACTCTCTATACTGCCAGTTTTCTAACTGAAAGGGAGACTTTAAAAATCATTCAGAATATCTATAGACTTGAATTTTCAGAAATACTCAGGCTGGAGACCATGTTACACAAGTCACAATGTACACAGGTCCCTGGAAAAGCCTGGTATTTTAAGAGTACAACTATTGGGGGGACTGTTGAAAGCAACATTGTCTAATTAAGCAGCAGTGATCTGACAGAAATGTCTTCACTATGGCTTCAGCCTCCGACGTTTAGAGAACCTCACGTGGAATGGTAACATAAATACAGGCAGCTCCACAGCAAGGATGAAGGGTTGTCAATACAGTGACATTAGCACGCACTTTTGATTTTCTCCAACTAAACAGTTTAATAAATTGAAACCATTTTACTGCTCTAAGTGGTAGTATCAAGATATCGGATGAAGGGAATCCATAACAGAATGGTAATGAGGCTGCAGTATTGAACTTTCACCATTAAAGTCCCCAGAAAATGACTCAGTTTTCTGGACTTTTGATGGAAGGAAAAATCAGCCAGAAACCCCAGGTATAGCCTACTGATTTCCTTTCACCAATCACTTGGAAAGTACAGAAGTGATTGAACTGAGAAAAATGCCTTTGTATGTAGCAGACTTGAGGTATCTAGTATTTTTGCCTAAAGCTGTATGTTCAAGTCTTGACAGAGTGAATTGTTCATGCAAAGACATGTCACCCTCTCCTCATCCCTGCAGGGCTCCTGCCATAGCATAATTATGTCCATACACAGACCCAGGTTGTTCCATGGTTTCCATGTGCTGCACTGATGCTCTTTAGGGTCTGGCTGTTGTCTCTGAAGTTGTAGGTTCTCCAGAACCTCTCTGTACTAAGACTATTCTGTAGTAACCAGCACAAACTCTGCCAGAGGAGCTTCTAGCATTATGACAATACTGTAGAGTTTGGTTAAAAGAAACAAAATTCTATTATTTGAAATGTATTAGTTTAATTTTCCAATCACCACTGTTGATTAAAATAAATAATTTTTTAAATCTGCATAATTGAAACAAAAAAAAGGTCTGCTTTGCTTTCACAATTGTGTTCACCACAGGAATCAAAGACCTATAAAGACATAGGTGCCAAATAAGTAATTATAACCTTATCCTTCAAGATGAAAAGGACTAAAAAAAGCTGCTCTTAGGAGCAATCCAACCTCAATTTAAATCAGTAAGCCTGCATCATGTACTAACTTCTTGAACTCAGAGGTCTTATATTTGATAACAGGCAGTTTTTCTATAATTTTCCCACTGTTTTTCCTACATTGTTTTTTAAACAGTCTTTACTTTACTCTTTCTTTTTATATGTAACACAGAAAATACTATTTTTTTCATGCAGGAGAAGAAAATAACCTCGCTGTAACAATCAATATAATTATCCTGTTATCCTACACTTTGGTATTTACATTCCTCTCCAGAATTAATTCAAGTAACCTTTGTTGCCGTACTAACAGCTTTTACATCAAAGTGGAAGACAGAGACCTTACTTATTTATTTTTAAATCAGATCTGTGTTCCCTGGTGGTGAAACTGAAGAACAGAGTAAGTTCTTCATCACATTTTGGAAGGTGTTTTGACCTGCATGTTATTGCCAATGCTGTGAGTGTCAGTGCACAGGTGACAAAAATAGCAGCAATATCTTTTTATTGATACTGTATTCACTTTATCCCCCAAAGTTAAATTTACAGCTCTCCCTAGAGAACTGATATCACATTCACATCCTCAGCATTCCAGCTGTATGAGGACCCCTCTAGAGCCAGTATCAATCACACCATATGTTGGCCTGAAAAGCAGATAGCGCAGACAGGTCACCTTACCCTCTGACCTGGAGAATTAGAGTTTAATTATGAACACAGGCTCCACCTCCTTTGTTTTCAATGGTGCGACAGCACAAAAGAGCTTATAAATATTCAGAAATTATCATTTTTACCTACTCAGCTATCCCCTCACCCAACCCCCATCCAGTTCTTCTGACAGTGATTCTTTTAGCAGTACAGAAAAATTTTAGTTCTGTCCTGAAGCTGTATCTCCCCTAGCTTTTGATCCAACAGCAGTGGCCATCTCTCAGAAAGCAGTAGGCCACTTGTAAATGCCTTTTTAAAGTCAATTCTGTTGTATAATGCCCAAGGCAAACAGCTATCAAAGCAGCTTTCTCTACCTCTGTCCCATTATGCTAAAACCAGCTTGGTGAGAATGGAAGGCTTAAACTTCACATAATCTCAGCAAGCACACAGCAAAAAGAGATGAACTCAAAGAACACTAAAGGGTTCAAATCCCCATGTCACTGCTGATTTCCTGTAAAATGTCAGCTAATCACCAAGGTCCGTGACCAAAAACATATTTAAGCATCTTATGTAGGTAGGAGACTCGCTACTGAAATCAATGGAAATATAAATATTTACATATCTCTGTGAACCTTACCCTTTAGTCCTTTCATGCCCCATCTGTGAAATGAGGATAACATTAAATCTTTATCTACCAGAGATAGAGAACACAAATACTGAAAATTAAAACGTGCTCAGATTTTACTGTAATATAAAAAAACAAATAAACAAAAAACCATTTTAAATGAGGGGAAGCCTTAAAACTGGGGAAGAGCAGGGATGAATATGCTCAATGATCTGTTAGCCTTTAGTGCAAACTTTCTAAATACAAAGGAAAGATTCTAACTTCACTTGTGCTTTAATCTTATTGCTGCTTTTCTGGAGTATGCTGCCCTGATTCCCCCGCAGAGGCTGGCAGTATATGATACAGCAGATGCTGAACCTTTTAAGTCTTTGACAGTTAAGGTTTTTTTCATAAATTGTAACATTAAGCCCAAACACTCTGCTTCATGTTTATGCTGCCTCATTTAGATGAACCTGCTTCTTCACCAGGAACACAGAAGCAAAATAGTCCAACTAATTCAGTTCTGCATTATTTGCCTGGCAACATGTTTTTTTGAGATCCAGCAACATTTCTGACATCTCTGAGAATAAGGGAGAGAGACCCTTAACACTCCTCCTCAGCACAAACCATCTCCCACCCAGATGTGCCTGCTCTGCTGCGGACAGCATCGAATGAATTGATGCCACCTTCTCTATCACTTCTCCCAGCAGAGGGGAGGCAGAGCACACCCCCAGCAAGTCCTGCTCACATGTGAGCTCTTCTTCAAAAATTTGCTGGGCAAAAAACTGATGAAAACACTTTGAGAAGAGCACCCATTACCAATTTATGCTTACTACAGGTAGCCAGCTTAATAGAGAGTTAGTGGGCAACCAAAAAAGTGTCTTAAAAAGGCATCTTGTCCAAAAAAACACCCTATAGCAATGACCATAAAGAAAGTGTAGGTAAGGAAGTTACAGCCAAGATCCTAAACCATTGTGGGACAGCATGAGGAGTACACTGGCACACTTTTTCTGGCAGGTTCACCACACTGCTTTTCTGCTACTATAATGCTTCCAAAAAATTCATCCTAAGCATCAGCCTTGCCACTGATTTCATAAAGAAAGAATATAATATAGAAAAAGAAAAACAATCCAATTTTTTTGGTGTAGTAAAAAGTACATATTTTTTCCTAGAGTAATGAAAATCCACTACAGAACATTAAAAATGAAGCTCATTCCCAGCAATGGAAAATGGGGCCAACAGCAGTGTTTCAATGAAGCCAGAATTTGATACTAATTAACAGCAATGTAAGAAATTAAAGGGTAAATGGACCTATTAGATTATGTACTAAGTACACTGTTCATAAAGAAACAGCTTTTCTAACATTCAAATTATGTATCATATGGCACAGTCACTCTGAATCCCAAAGCTGCCCATCCTTAGAGGCTGTAGTGTTTCTTAGCAAAAAATAAGCCAAGGCACAGATTTCAAGGCAGATGGAATGCAGCTTCCAGGAACTTGGTTTGCAAAAGATTAAGGGGCAAATAATTGGGTCCTTTCCACAGCTGGATCACAGTTAATCTTGGGCTGCCAAAACAGGATTTGGAATGGATCCACGGCAGATTCCGTTGTGCTCTTAACTTTCCTGTACTTTTCCACATCATCATCATTTCAGAGAAATCAGTTCATCTGTTTCCTTGCCCAATCCAGAAGGGGCCGGTGTTTTCCTTTTCCATTAAAAGCACAAACATACGATGTATGAAAAATTCATGATGAGAATCAGTGGTGATATGGCCAAAGGAAGGATATAGAAGATACAGTGGACATATCTATGTAATATCCCAAGAAGTGATGCTGGGACAGTGGCCCAGTGGTCTGTTACTGTGAAAACCTAAAGGAATTCTCCTATGAAACATGCTCCTACTATGCAAATCACCCCTTACAAACCTTCAAGGAATCAGTTAGTTTAATTTATAAAGAAAACCAATCTTTACTCCTGAAAGGCATAAAGAACCCCCATTAGGATAAAAATACTAGATCCAGGTTTCATTTACGTCATACTGCAGTAATTACAATTAAGGAGAAAGTGTCTTCTGGTATAGCAGGCGGAGGAGTAGCTCTCCCTGGGCTCTGGCACCAGTGCAATGTTTGTCCTTGGAAATGCAGAACTTTTTCCAGCTGTGACTCTACTTTAAAATAATTCAGGCTCCTTTGAGGGATGTCAAGAGGTTGTTCATGATGAACTTTGGAAGCCCTGGCCAAAAGATGAAACTGTTAACTATTTTAGTAGATATTTTAATGAAAAACAGAGCAACCATCCCAAAAATGTGCTGTATCATTTTCTTGAGAGGACTCATGAATCACTGTGAATAATAAGGAGTTTTTGCTTGAGGAGAGACAGTATTCCAAAAAAATGTTACTAATATTCAGAGACTGAATTTCAGAGACTGACTATCACTGCTCTATAAAGCACTTTTAAGCGAACCCTGTGCTGATGAGATGTAATTATTGCTCATCTTTCCTCCTATTTCATCATATCATGGCTCCTTTGCTTTAACAGCAGTTTTTAGTTGCTTCTATGTATTACAAGTAGTTTTTCCTTAGTAAAATACAGGAATTGTGAAGTCCCTAAAAAATCTTGAGTTTCAGGATTGATACAAGGGAAAAGCTTATTCTGTACTTGCTCAGTGTCTTATACTTCTTCACTCTAACCCTAAGTATCTGCCACCAATCACTGTCAGAGGAGGATGTTCAGCTGGGTGAATCACCTGAGAGAGCTAACACTGCACTTCATCATTTACCAGCCCAGAGCAATGGGTTTTTACACCTATCCAGACTTGTTAGCTGGCTAAACCAGACGATTGCTTCTGGACCTTGTATTTCAGTCTGCAGAAATACATTAGCAGACCTAATGGCTTAACAGGAAAGGGCAGAACAAATGTAAACATTTGTTTACATGTTTACACTTGTTTACAAAACCCTAATGGTGTTTTGTTGCAGTGGGGTAATGTCAGTAAAAGCTTATTTCAGACAGGGCTCATCTGCAACCAAAAAAAAAAAAAAAAAAAAAAAAAAAAAAAAGCCAGCTACATGATGGGACTGTGCTTTTTGCATCTTCCAGGTATCATCTGACAAAGTCTTTCCCCGGCATGGCTCTCCATAAAATCAAGTTGGATTCTGTTCTGAAACCCCCAGGGAAGCCAAAGAGAAATGAGTCACTCAAGGAACTCAAAGACTCCCTTTGAAGAACCCAGCTGCAGGTCAAGTTCACAATGCTCAATATTAGAAACACTGGATGCAATGGAGGACAACTGAAGGACATAGCCAAAGTTCAAAGGTTCAAAGACCCTTCATCTCTAGCTTGTAAACAATGCAAATAGATACACAGGTTAATGAAACTAATTACTGAGGTTGAGAATGAAATTTTCACAGTCTTAAAGCTACAACTTGCAAATGAATTCCTGGCACAAAGAGCCATATAACCTTAACTGGTGTTGTGTAAGACCAGTCCTGATGGAATGAACACACAAAGCTCAGTCACTGTGCTGGCCCAACCACAGTAAACCCCCTGATAAAATGTAGCTTCCTCCCAACATACAGCAGCCTACAAATGTACATGCACCCTGCAATGATTGACTTTTTATTGCCTAACTAACTCAATAAAACAAAGCTGAGCAATTCTGCAGCCTGGAAATGAAGGATGTACTGTAATTTGATCTAAAGTTCCTTAAATCTCATATTTATAGGAGCCGCAGTAGGCATTTCATGAGTTGTAAAGAATGTAAATATCACTTGGGCAACAACAGACCATGCTTAATATGAGAACTAAATCTAGAAATACTGAACTTAGATCCATTAATCAGCCCCTTAGCAAAGCAGGTAAGGAGACTGATTGTTGATTATTCTCTATATATCTGTGATTCAACCCCAGAGCAGTAATTTTTCTTTCAAAAATAGATGCAGACACCTGATGAATACTCCACAAATTGAAAGAGCACATGTAAAATATAAGATTCATTATACAGAGTATAGAGTAACACAGCAAGCACCACCAGGAAGAAAATGCTATGTCCACACTACCATTCATAACAGGGATAATAGACTTGGGATATTTTTTCTCCCTCTCAGAATTGGTGACACTACTCTCAGGGCTCCTGCATTTTGTGTAAATTCTGCTTTGTGGGATTCAAAGTCCTGCAGTGACAAAATCAATACGCATGCTCCACCTGCTGCTCGCTCTTCATTGAACCACTAAAGTTGTAGCATCTATGCAGAGCGATGGATGTTTTCGAAACTCCTATAAAGGTTATAAATGCTCTGACTCATGTGAAAGGTTTCACCTGGTTTCTGATATCATACCTGATTTTCATATCTGGAATTACCTGTAAAAGCAACTTAACAACTCACCGAAGTACGCTGTCATAGGACACAGAGCCAGATCTTTTAATAGATACAGTTGGGAAATTATTTATGAAGGAGAAAATTTTGAAAGATAAATTAGTTTTTTTTTTAATCCATAAAAAATTATAAAATACCTGTGCAAAATAAATAAAGGAAAGCCATTGCACTTCTACCTTGTTCTTAACGCAAACAGCGCCTACGCCACTGGTCATTGGAAGCATAATTGCAAAAAGCCAAATTGACTTGATAATACTCTGCTTTCCAGAAAAAACAGTTACACTTCTTCAAGAGGCTCCATATTAAATTAAGAGCTTGTTGGCCTATTGCTCAGCCACCTAGGAAGGAAACAAGAGGCTCTTAATTCTGGCCCTTTGATCTCTCAAGCCCTAGTAGGTCATCCCCATTGCAAAATTTGGGAACAAGCAGTTCACCCAACCCTTCAAATATCTTAGCACACGTCCTCCAGAAAATAAGGACATTTTTTCAGGCATGTTTTGATTCCAGCATCCTAGACTTGAACTTCTGAGTATTTTTCTTCTATTCTTCTTGAATCCTTGAAAAAGAAAAATTAAAATAAATAGGAACATCTTAAAATACTCCTATATGACAAAAGTACAAAATCAATGTCATTTCCTTCTCAGCATCACCCACCCTTAGCTGCATCTTGCTCAGTGAAACAGCAGGGAGGTGAAAGCATCTAAAATGGCAGGTTTTGTTACAAAAATGGATGCTTTCCATAGCCTTAGCAAAGAATGACTAACATAGAAACAGAGATAGGTGCTGTATTTTTAAATTAATGAAACAGTACTAAATAAAGACATTCCAGATGCACTTTCTTTTTAAGAAGGAAAATACTGCAGTTTGACTATTTCAACAGATCTGCTTCTACAGCATTTATATGAAAATTATAAAGATAAAATAGCTTTTTCTCTGCATGAAAAATAAAATTACACAACATAGTCACTAAAATATAAAAGACATGCAAACAGGTATCTCTTGTCCCTAGTTCAAAAAAAAGTGGTGAAGTACAAAAATAAGTGTAATTATGAGATCACAAGAATGTTCTCAAGGCTAAAAGCAGAACTATCCTCTAGTGGAGATGAGTTCATACCATCAGTTGTCAGGCAAGGACCTGTACTGTGATCTGTCCAACTGAAGTTCAAGACAAAACCAGGATCTATTCTAGCATAAGTTGAACAAAGAAGTTTATGCCAAAATAACACAGCAGGATTAGAAATTGCCTGAGCCCCTGCTATTCAACAAAGGTCAGAATTTGAGCGCTGATTAGTTTATGCTGCTACATGGGTAATTGATGAGTGCCCAGAGGATTTCAGAAAAATAATTAAAATGTTGCAAGATCAAGGGCCAGGGCAAACTGCAGCAAAGTTGATTTTTTTTTTTTTTTCAGTGACCCTGGCACTGGGAATTTGAAGTTGTTTCTCAGGTTCTGTTCAGGTTTCTGTTCAGACTGAATAGAACTATTAAAACTGTACCCAGAAGCTACTTATCCTCAGAGTACAAGTGAATTCCCCTAAACACCTCTTCACAGGGCCTGGAACATGGCTGAACTTAAATACTGCATTCAGTGAGACACAAAGGACCAAATATACGTGACTAAAAGACAGAGATAATCAGCCGGGGACTTCCCAGTCAATGGACAGATAAAGCAATCTGGTCAGTGAAATCAAGAATATGATTCACTGCATCCTACAATTGTCTGAATTGACACCCTTTTAGGACCCTAGAAGCATCTGTTTCTCTACTGTTTATAAAGAGCCCCGAGAGAGGCTGCAGAGGCCTGTCTGTGTGAGCTGGGGCCATCCATACCATGGGAGCTCACAGCTTGGGTTCAGCACCTGCAGAGTCAAGCCAGGGTGGCAAAGTGCTCCAAGAACCATCTTAGAAGTCACTGTCACCACTAAGGGGATGGGACGTGGCAGGGAAAATGGAATGGGATGTGGTGGGGGGAGTGGGATGGGAAGTGAAGAAGTGGAAGATTAACAGTTTTGCAAATTTACGACTCCTTAAGTATTTATATGGAGTCAAGCTGGCCCCCATAGAGCAAATGTAAGCCTGCTTTCAACAGAGTTGCTAAGAGCAATTGAAATAACATCTCCATCCATGTAACATCTGCTGGAATTACCAGAACGTGGATCACCTGCCTACACACTGAGCAAGCTGGCATAGGGAAAAAGGTCTAGCTCCTTAACTGGAAACAGTAGGCTTTGTGCTACAGCTGGCTGCGACGATTAGCTGCTGGCCTAGGAATAAGACATGAATGTCATACCTTCCCAAAGTTCAAAGGAAAACAATTAGTCACAGGGAACCTGGGATGAGGTGAAAGATTACAGAAGAAAAGTAAAGACCAGGCCAACAGAGAGAAGGGCAAAGCCATGTGCAAGAGATAACAAAGAGATATCCGCACATCTTCAGTCACCATACCCTGGGGAGAAATATACAGTGGCTTTTACAAACAATGAACCACGAGCCTTAGAAGCAATGTTTGTATGTTGACATATTTTTATATATTAATTTTCACACTGAAGGAATGTCTTTGAGACACCCCAGAATGATGCCAGTTCTGCTTTACTGTCAATGGTAGGCTGAGCCTTCAAATAGATTTTTTTAGCATAATGCAGGAAGGAAATCTGTTGGTTCCTAAAGGAGATTAATGCAGTAGTAAAGATGAAACAATAAAATGATTCAGGAATATTTCAGCAGAACAGGTAAGTGACCAATTTCATCTAAAATCTTATCAAAACATGAAGTAGGATTTTTTATATACTAAGTGCTAAAGTTGAGCACTTAATTAGACTGTCAAATCTGGGAGGACCAGAAGCAGATTAAACTTTGGATACTTATACACAGTGATCAGACACTGCAGTGCAAAGGAAAGATTAGATGATCATAACTAATCTAAGTTTTAATTAAAATTTAAAAGCGGACAGGTTTTGCACTGCCCACAAGGGAGAAGAAGCTGAGTTACGACAAGATGGGTTCAAGAGTATTTTTCTCGTTTCTGAATTGAATTTGGTATCCAGTCTTTCTAAGGTTATTCTCAGCTTCAAGAAAATTCTCTCAGTTTAAGTAACTACCACTGAGGGCCACGTTCCATTTTTATTTATTGACTGGTGGAATTACCTCACAGGTTAATAAAATGGGTAGTAAGAAGTTTTCCGTCTTGATGAACATTTTAATTTTAAACTTAAATTTAGTGTCTTGATTTCTGAGCATTGACTGCCCTCTGCTCAAGCCTGCAGGCAGTGTCAGAACAGAGTTCACTTTGATGGAAGAAAAGGGAAGAGTATTGTACCATTATCTCTCCCACAAATATGCAAAAACATGCTAATACTCAGTCTTGCAGTTTTCAATAGATTGTTGAAGATGTCAGACCCATCACAACCCAAAACATAAGATGATGTATTTTCCTTCCTACGTAGGGCTGATTGACTTATTTATCATGATTTCATTAGGTGGAGAGTTTAACCTTCCTTCTATATAAAAATTGTTTGCAAATAATTTCTGACTTCTGTAAAAGTATTTACTATCCATAAATTTTTTATAGAGTGTTATGGTGAATGATTTTTAACTTAATGAATTTTTTAATCTCTATTTCTTTTTCTGCTGGGAGCAGCCTGGCCTCAGTCACATAGAACTGACTTTACCAAATACTTTCAGTGCATGATGATACTCATTACAGTTAGGATATATAGAGAACCTTTTCTGAAATGAGGATAAATATAATCAGTCTATCAGGTTAGAAATTTATGGGTGATGAGTATCAAATATATTTGAAGACTCTAAATACGATTATTTAAAGAGGAATCATCCAAGCTTTCAAAACCTGCCTTTTACACTGCTGATCAAATGGGAAGCCTGGAATTTCACAGAGAACAGACCTTTTATCATGGAGAGTTACAAAGAGAAAAGGCATGTGAGTCAACAAAATAACTGACCTTTCGACCATGTAGTGTTTTGAATTAGGAGGGGGTTTTACACAGTTTCGGAGTATTGGCTGGTATTAAATCCTTCCAGCATCTTGAATGTGACTACTGGCTGGATGCCTGCTGAAACCTAATAACTACATATAAAAAAAAATGAAAACATCAATGTTTAACACTATATTGAATGTCACTAACTATAAAATTATCAGAAGTGAACACAGTTCAGTTAGAATTTACCTTGAAAGAATTGAAACTCACAGCAATTAAAAAAAGCTGAGCTGGAATGCTAAAGTCTTTTCATTTCATTACTCCCTCAACTGAAGAAGGGATGAAGGGACATCTAAAGACTCAACACAGCTTTCTAGGAATGTATCAAACAACTAGAGGTTGCTCAGGCAGGAATTTTAGCTCTTCAAAAGAGCCACATAAAAATAAAAGGAACAAAAAAGTTAAGTTTCTAAAATACCACAGACTCAGGAGCCTTACACTTTCTCTCCAGGTCAGAGGTTTTGCATTGTTGAGTAGCTCACAGGTAAAATAAGGAAAAGAAACTCAACTATCTCACCACACTAAAGAAATGTGAGAACACAGCATGTGAGGAACACCTCACAAAGACCAGCTCAAATTGGGGTAAAGAAAAAAATGTAGTTTAATAGCTATATGCATGACATATGCTAAGTCAAGCAGGAAGAACATGCAATGCCTTCCTAAAAGACTGGAGATACTATAGCTAAAAAATGCAGAGCAGAAATGCAATCTGTGCAATGCTTAATTAGAAACCAGACAACTATAGGAATAAAGACTAAACATGGGGGAAAGTCCTTTTTTGCTATTTTAAGACTGTGAGAAGCTGCAAAAGAAAAACTGAGTAGTGGAAAGTGTTGGAAGTATACTACAATTTTATTACCATGAACTGCTTCATCTTTCCATGACCATACACATAAGTACAGGCAAAACAACGCAGAAGGGGAAGCTTGAAATGTAGTGAATATGTGCTAAGAATCAGCATTTAAAAAGCAAAAGTAGAATTTAAAAAGAGATTTAACATTACTCAGCCTTTTCAGGAAACTGCTACATTTGTCAGAAGTGCTGTGCCACAGCCATGAGGTAAAGAACAAGAACACCTTAAGTGGAAAATAAAAAGTCACCAACATAATTTATAAATTTTTTTAACTTTTTTTTTTACAGAGAAGGGAAAAAAGAACTTTTGTGGGAATTCACACTTATTCACACTTGTTACTAAAACAAAGTAAAGCTTCAATCTTGTCACAATTGTGTAAGGGACACAATCTACTCACCGAGGTTTTGTATTAATAAATTAAAATTGTGGTTTTGAGAAATAAGCCTAAAAGTTTCACAATTTAGAGTACCTATTTAAAAATAAAAAAAATGTCAAAAACTGGGTGCCATTAAGAAGTGATATCCTAAAAGAACATGAGGCCATCCAGATAGAGATTAGAACTGTAGCTAAGGAAATGCAATGCATATAGAAATAGAAAAGGAAAATATTCCCTAGTAATAAACAAGTAATGAAAAAACACTGCTAGTGCAATGATAAAAAAACAGTCTTATGTTGAATATGTAAATGCGCTATAATTACAGATTAATGGTACAAAATGGCATAATTAGTTTGGATATGCTATATTGTTATTCACAGTTTCCAAAAGTGGTGTTACGAGAGAATATAGCAGCTAAAGAAGTAATCTCATGCTTGAATTGAGACTTGCTGACATCCCGAGTGTGGGAACAACTGATAATGAACTGCAATTTGATTGATGCATTTTCAAGTGTGTTTTAAAAACCTTTTATGCACCTGTATCACTTCAAGCCTGGTGTTTGCCTGCCCCAATGGTCCTGTGGAAGGGGTTAACTTTTTTAAATTACCTAAGAGGATAAGAATGAAGTTCAGAGCTGCCCGTGATGTCATTAACAGGGGAACACATTCATGAACATCCCAAATACAAAGACTTTCAGCAGCTGAGCAGCTGCTCAATCCAGTGCTGAGAACCATCCAGAGGATGCCTGTGGAGCTTGCTCAGGGAAGTCCAACAGGAAAAAGAAGAGGCATCTGCAGTTTCTCCCAGAGAAGCAAGAAACAGGGACAGTCCCCAGTTTTCAAAGATCAGAAAGAGAATAAATTGCAAAAGACACAGAAAAGACAAAACATTAATGCAGAGGTTAAAATCCATGAGGTACCACACAGATCTTCCAAATTAAGGAAGCAAGGTAGGAATTGATCAGCAGCCTTAGTTATTTGCATTACAGTATCATTAATTTCTAAGTTTCCTTTGGAAGAAGAGGTGTAAAGTTACCTGGGCCACAAAGATTTTGATACATCCTGATCCCAATTGGCAATTGTCACTGCTAGTTGATAGAAACTTGACACAAAGGAGACATGCAGACCTTATCTCCTTTCTATCAAATATATTACTGTGTTTATCAAAAACACAAGTAAAAGCTCTGGCTGATCATTCTTTTTAAACAAGAGGAACATGGTGCTATCAGGATGACATATATGTCTCCCAAAAAAAGAAAGATTCAAATGATGCAAAATCGAAAAGCTTTACACAATGGTGTTGTGGATGCAGATAAAACATTAAATATATTTTAAAAAGCTTTCCTCTGTACTTTTTAATATCTGTCCCAGGATACATGAAATCTGTTTCACTCCTATAATAATTTTTTTTCATTTCAATGCATTCTTCATAACTAAAAATTTCCTGAAAAGAAAATTTTTCACAAATATATTATATGGTATTTGACAAGTCAGTGCCATGCCAGATTATGTCTGGTAAGCAGAGCAGCCATGCAAAGAACCAAACAGAAAAAAAAATTAAATCTGTGGGTTTTGGTTCTGTGCTGTGTAACACATGGGTGTTCAAAACAGGATCTTCTGCTCCATAAATAAATCTTCTTGCTTTTCCTGAAATGCATTCTTTTCTGAACTTCCATTTATGTCTTTGAAGACTGAAAAATGTCGGTGGTGTTTCAGCACTTAACAAAGGCTGGAATTTTTCGCAACCTTTTCAGCGCGTTTTTGTCCATTGAGCCAAAAAGTTAAGGCAGAGTGACAGTGGTACCAGGAAAAGGTAAATATGTCCAGTCCCAGCTGAGTTCCTCTGGTGTAGCTCATCATGGGACTTATGCTTCAATTCCTGGCTTCAGCAGCTGTATAGGAGAAGAATTTGCTCCGTAGACAGATGTCTGGAGCAGGCTGATGCCCAGGAAATTAGATGTAAACACACTGCTCTCTGCCAAAAGAAGAGTTTGCCTTCATTTATATCAATATTTCAATTTAAAGAAAAACCTGCATTCTCCTACCTCTCCAGGTTTCAGCTTCCTATGTTCCTCCATAATGATATTACATATCACAAATATGTGCAAGAACTGCAATATTCCTTTTATTTCAAAACAGAGCTTATAAAGGCTTACTTTCAACTCTTACATTTCTCGGAGTAAAAAATCATACTTTTTCTTGAAAAATAGTCCTGGTTGAAAGAAATATTTAGCAACCCTTTCATAATTTACAAACTATACATGACAAGTCACGTTCATTTCAATTTTCAAGTTAACTGATTGTAAATAATTTCAGGTTTTTAAACAAGTTTGCTGTAAGAGTATAAAATTATTTCTAGAAAAGTTATATTAATCACCTTACACTTAACTGGTTAGAATTCATTTAAGACAGATAATTTTTTTCTCCCTCTCAAGAGCTTCCTGGGTTGCAAAGAAAGCAAGTAAGATGGGAAAAGTACTGGTTTTTTTCAAATAATCTGGAAGTATGTTGCCTATTTCCACGGCCCATGAATCTCTCCAAAATTTCTTGCTGACTTAAGCTACATGAATTTAAAAGCATATCGTACTCTTTTTGGTTCTCTTAATATTACTCTTTATATCTGAATACCTTTAGAAGGACTTTCTTCATAACAGGGTGAAATAAACTGCTTTCTTTGAAACTACCATTCTGAAAAAGGTGTTAGAGCAAAAATTAAGTAGCAGCAAGCATACTGAGGAATTATTTAGAAACTCCTCCAGCTCACATAAAAAAATTATATATAACTGATCTATTTTTCAAACAGTCACACTGCACATTTCCTGCAGTAAAGTGAAAATAGAAGTAATTCAGTTACATTTTGAGTAAAACAGAAGCTGAAATACTGATTATTAGTCTAACATACTTTGTTTCTAACATAGTGTCCTGTCAAGCTGTGCTAAGCAGTGTCCACAGGGCATACAGCAAACACAAAAACACGACTTCCAGCTCAGGAGAACCACGTGACACCGAGGACACAACACTGAGAAGGTACGAACGCTGCAAAGGTCTCTATGCTTGGACTCTACTTACATTTTTTTCCCTAAACATGCAGTGCCCTCTCCCAGAAGCAGAACCTTAGGTCAGAAGGACATTTGTTGTGACCCTAAGCAAATCCCCGTGTTCTGATGTTTTTAAGGAAGCGTGTCCTTCAGCCTCCACCTCTGAGTTCCTCTGTCAGGGAACGCTCATTGCTGTGGCAGCTGCACATTCACAGAGTTAGTACCAAGTTATCATGGTACTATTCTAATCCCTGGTCAGAAATCATTCCATAAAACACGTGTAAATGCCTCTTGGAGTATGCAAGTAGAAAAATACTACTGTTCTCCTTTATTATTGCTTCTGGTGACATTTTAAGTACTGTTTATGCTTCATGCTTGAGTTATAATGTCCCATGCTTAACTCTCCTATCTCATTTTCTATGGCTCTAGTTCACAGGTCAATAATCAATGTGGAGCTGTTTCCACAGTCTTGTTAAGAATCTTATTTTAGTGAATATTTTGCCTTTACAATGTAAATGTGACTACTGTTGGGACAAGAAGAAAACAAAAAATTTTATCATTCATTTAATGCACTTAAGTAAAAAAAAAATATTTTCTGCATTTTAGTTCCAACCAGGATATGCACATGTCATTTATCATTCTTGTATACTCCAAAAAGTATCTTCTTCCAATCTGGACAAGAGGATGCAGAAGACCAACCTCAGGGATGAGTATTGCCCCTTCCTTCAGGCACTACTCTTTCACCCCTCTATGCTGAATCTTCCTTCACTTCCGTTTTCAAATGATTCAGTGCCATCTATACAGCATCCTTTTGACTGTCCTGTTTATCAGACAGTGAGAAATGTTTCAATTCCTCACATATTATTATAAATTATAATATATAGCCCCATCAGCTTCAGAGAGTGATTCATCATATTTCAGCAACTGTGAGAAGGGTTTTTCCTGTATAGACAGTTCCATTTATAAACCCTGAACCTTCAGAAAATCTTCCTGAGGGTTTGACTGAATCAAGGACAGTGTGAGTGCAAATGACATGAGCAAGGGTATTTGAATGCTAACAGACAATTTCTTTGTAGGGAACTATCTAATATTCCAAGGCATTCATTTCTATCATCAATCTACCAGTAGATAGTGTAGACAAAGATAGACTCAATGTGTAAAGAAGACATAAAAACTGTATCATTATGAAACCTGAATGCAATTTTAGTCAAAGTCCTTTATTAAACAGATTATCATCAGGTGTGTCACTCATCTAAGCCTCTGTCCTATTCTTCCCCATCACAGTAAATATTTCAGGTTGGCAGAGTACAAATTCTATTTGCTATTCACATCACATTGTCCTTTGTTTTATACATCTCACCACATACTCTTCCATTTGGACCATGATTCAAACATAGGCACCACTCACAAAAAATTAGCCAATAGGGATGAAAGAGAATTTACATTTTACAAGGCTTTATATTGATTATTTTTTTTTAATCCTATGGAAATACATGTCAACAGACTATTGTCAGGGTTGGGGAGGGAAAGGAAGATCTTAGTAATTCTTCAAGATATCAGGAAGGAAACAAAACAGACAAACCAAATCACATTAGGAAAATAAATGAATAAGAACCTAGAAGACCTCTCAAGTTAATTACCCTCAGAATATCTCATCCTTAACTGTATATACACCTAATAGAAGTAGAAAAGGCTTAGCATAGGCTTTACTAAAATTTATACGAATCATGAGACCTACTATGCAGTCTTCCAAGAGAACACTGTCCTGCTGTTTACAGGATGGAGATAACAGATGCTGACCCCTATCCTTTCCAGGGAAGGTGGGCACCACCAAGTTGAGCTAGACAGCAGTCTTTTGGAGATCACAAGAAGAATGGCATATCATATAAATAAAGGAAATAAGACCTCTGAAAAAATTAAGCCCTTTCTGGTGGTTGCCTGAAATATTTGTGTGGTCTTTACAATGTCTTGTCTATCTTTACTGCAGAAATGGTCATTCCATTTTGCACACCATGGGCAGGAGAACAGCATTAACCGTGCAAGAGACCACTGCAGCCAGAAAACATGACCCGAGGGCTGGATGTGTTACATCCAATAGCACCAGCAGGCAGCAGAGTCTTCTCTGAGCAACCTTATGTCAATAATCCGTCAGTCTGATAGTACTGATCCTACTCCTTTCATATTTCTTTCCCCACTAAACAAAACTTGCAAGATACTAAAAGTAAAAAGAAAAAAAAAGTGATTTTATCATGTAAGTGATTTGAGCAAGAGCATTCCAGCATTCTGTTACGTTTCATAGATATATTTAAGGTTCCCTTTACTGGGATCCCTACAGGCTACAAAAACCGTTTGCAAAAGTTTTTTATCAGTTCAAATTCATACATTTGTGTATGCACCTCTAAAAGTCACAAGGAAAACAGATAAAAGCAAAAGTCTTTTATTCCCCACCATGGTTTCAACCTGTGTGTTCCTTGTCATTTTCTTGCTATAAAAAAGTATGAGACAAGACCAAATTTCAGTGTCCAAGTTTTCTTAAAAGAAGCATACTACCGTTTCCTGCAACAAAAAAAGTTAAATCCAGGGAGGTGGGTTGTGGATAACAAAGGTCCCAGGAAGGGTTGGTTTATTGATCAGAGGAGCACTTAGTAGGGGGAGGCCACACCAGTTCCATTGAACTACCCAAAATCTCGTGGTGAGCAGGGAGATGGAGGCAGGTGAGGATCCTTTGAGATGGCCTGGGGTGTCCCATCCTCCTCTGTAGGTTCCCTTCAGAAGGATATCAGTCTCCTGCAGGTATCTTACCTCTGACATCCTCATGGAGAAAGCGTGACGTAGGACACCTGACCTATATTCAGGCAATGTAAACAACTGCTGCCTGTCCATGTGTGCATGATCCCTTTAGGCGTCAATTTAGGTGACTTAATGTGATGAATGTGTCCCCTCCTGCCTTCCTCACTATGTTCAAACAGAGCCTAGATGCAAGTTTTTCACTCACACAATGTTGCCCTAACAACAGAGTTTTTTCATCACTTTGCTTGCACTACTTAGCCTCTAGAAAATGACAAGCAAAAGAGCCCCAAGTACTATTCACATGTAACTGTTAATCAGCCAGGAGCTACTGCAATCAAGTTTTGCTGAGTTTGTCTCACTTGGACGGTCTGCTGGACAGCAAATAAATCCCTGGACAATTTTTAAATGCTCTAAATGAGTGGTGTCCAAACTAGAAGTCCAGTCTCTAAGCAGAGTCCCAAACTTCCGAGAAACCAATTTTTTCTCATGATTAAACTAGCATCATGCTAATACAATATTAATACTTTGCCATCAAGATTGTGACTGGAAAATATTTAAGTACGAACATCCACACAGATGATGCAAGTGCAAAATTAAACATTCCAACAATATTCTTGGAACAATTGTGATTACAAAAATATCTGGGTCCTGTGGCTCTCTACAAGAGATGTTTATTTCATGTATTAGTATCTAAAAAGTTTGTTCACCTTACTGGTTTTAACTTTATCCAAGTTTTGATTTGTTAGTTCAATTTACGCCATTCAAAAGCTAGAAAATCCTTTCTGGCTTTGGAAAGAGCAGAGAGATTAACATTGGAAAGGTGAACAAAAATTAAAAGAAACAGACCAGCTGCAGCTGGTAATGAAATCAGAGCAGTTTTATTTATCTGAATTCATTAGAAAGTTACTGTTTCCAGCTAAATGGAAGTTCTGTGTTTTCTGCCCATGCATCCCAAAATATGTGGTGCAAAAGTACACAGGGCAAGCATTTTTTCTTTCCCCCTGATTTATTTATGTGACACCAGCATTCATAGATGCTAAAATTTTCTAGTACAGTGTCAGTCACAGACGTGTGCTACATAGGTAAGAAGCACCTCTCCTGGAATTGCTTCCCCAGGTCCTCCCGGCAGATTCAGTGAGTCCAAAGGCTTTTTACTTTTACAAAGTCTGCACCAGCAGGGCTGAAACACAAATATGTCCAAAAACTTCTGGAGACATCATCTCAGAGGGAGCATAAATAATTGTTACCACCAACGCCTCTAACCCCGCTCTAGAGTTTTGACTGTACCTCTGTGTGAGAGCTGCTCCAGGATGATCCTCAGGTGCTGCAGAACAGGGGCTGAAATGTCATATTTATAGGTGTCTATTACTGGCACTCGCTGACATCTCCCAAATATTCCATCTGTAGGAAAGAGAAAAAAGAAAAGGAAAAATACACATTTCGTTTTCTGAGAGGAAGAACGGCATGATGAGATGTGCATTCCCAATGTATCCTAATTATATACTGAAGGAACCTTTTAAAAGACACTTTGAAAAGCTATCAAAGAACCACTGAAGTCATGAGACAGGATATTTTCTATCAAAATAAATAAATACTGGAAAGAATATTAGTTGGAGGAATATTCTATTGCATGAGTTAGGCATACAGTTTATTTTCTAAAGTATTTTCAGACTTCTGCTTCCCAAATCTTTAGATGTAAGACCTCTTTACTGACAGTTCAGTGAGAGAAAACCCTACTGTTCAATGCCTACTATGCTGCAGATGAAAAGTGCAGCATCCAGAAATATAAATATTAATTTGCAGAAACTATGTGGATTTGCCGAAACATTTTTAATGCAGGAGCTGCGTGTTAGGCATTGGTAAATGAGAACTGAATCCATAATGGCCAGTAAAGGCTCATTTCAAGAAGTGCCCTCTAATGAATGCAATAAAAGAAAGCTCCTCACAGAACAATGAGATATTAATGTGGCCTAATTTATTTAGCTCCATTCCATTTGTCTGAAATGACAGACTCTTCTCATCAATGTCTTTTCAAATCACACCTTCTAATTAATTTAGCTTCTTATTAGTCTTTATTTAGAGAATTGTTCATTTTGAGGCTAGCTTCCTGTGTATGTGTGGGAGGAACAGGGAGTTCAAACATTCAAATTACCTTTCTCCCTTTCATACAAAAGCCTAATTCAGAGCCTAGGTGCTTCACATACAATCTGACCATCTGCAATTCTGGGTCTCTGAGAAAGAAAGTGGTTTCATTTATTGTTCAAAATAGTTCTCTTCTATATAGTGATCCAAAGGAAGCAATTTAAATGCAACAAGTTTAATTAGCAAAATATTCTACTGCAATCCTAGTTCTAACACAGTAATTACTTCTGCTCTGATATTACATCTATGCTCCAAAAGGAGAACTACATCAGATGAGCAGAAAATAAGGGTAAGCATTAATTTGCAAACGTCCATTACTTTCTGAGCTACTTCACAGAGCTAAAGGACTACAAATGGGAACTCCTGGCCCAGCTGTTCACTAAACACAAATAATGGCATAAAAGAAAATAAACCAAACCAGGATGCAGAAAAAGGGCATTATTAGCCCTCACTGTTAAACACAAATACCTCATTGAAATTAGCCAACTTTTTCTTTCTTCGCCTTTCCAATCCTCCTGTCACAACTGCCAAATTAAGTTAATCCAAATTAAAACCCTACATCTGAATCTAATTTTGCTATTGGAAACTAGGTTTAATTTGGGAACCACATAGAAAAAATGGTTTGGTTTTTTGACATGTAATGTGAAAAGCAGCCTTACAGCAGATTAAAATATTCATCTCTGTTTAAAAACCTGTTGCAAGTGAAAATAAGCAAAGTATATAAATATCAGTCAACTTGTAAATGGATGGATAACAGGAATAAGGTTTTGATTCAGAAAGGCACAGAAGAACATTTCAGTATTTAGGAACAAGATTGTTCAAAATGAAACATAACCTGAAACAGCCAGCTCTGTTTTGGAATACCACCATTAATGGCTATAAACAATCAGGACAAAATCTATTTTTATATAAAAAAACTAATATTCCATGCCTTTTTTTTAGAGACAAAAATCATTCTAATCTTATTTTAGAGTCCAGAAAAGCATACACATTCAGTAAAAATTAACCATTTTTTGTATTAAGTATCATTTAAGCATATCTCCATGGATGCAAAAGCTAATTCACTCGCAAACTCTAAAAGAGACCAAACCATGTTCCTAAACTCTGAGTTTTCAGAAACCTTTAGCCTACTTCCTTTGAATAGAACAAAACCCATTTAAATTCTAAAATTAACAATTAGCACATGAGCCTGAGCCGCATTATACAATCTATCCAAAAACACTGGGACTTGCTTAGGGAGAAACTGCAAGTTACTTTGGCTTTTGTACTTGAAATATGGGCATAATAAGCTTTGGAGAGGCTGCAACCACAAATAGCGCTCGGCTCTGCTAAATGCAGCACGAGGAGAGCGCAGCGAGAGCAGAATGCCCCAAGGAGTGGTTGGCAAATACCAGCTCTAAAATACAGAGGATCTTTGTGCTGGGGATTACAGTTGGGCCGGAGTCGTGCAAATAATACATTTCATAGTTCAGCTGCTTTTTCTAAAAAAAAGTAGGAATTTTCCCAGATTTTTCTCTTTGTTTGGGGCTTTCTTTTTTTTTTTGGTTGGGGTTGGTTTGTTTGGTTTTGGGTGTATATTGGTTTTTTTTAAAAAAATTTTAATTAATAAGGTTTCTCTGGTGAGATATAAGACCTAAAACATTAAATTGAGGTTGGGCATTCAACTTTCAGGGTGTCTTTTAAATAAACTTGCTTACAGTTATACAGATTTCAGGGGAAGAAAAGGCAAGGGAGAGCCATTTTACAAAGAAAAAATTGTCGAAGGTGCCCCTCTATTTCTTTCAGGAACCCTAACTGGCAGATGTGTGGTCAGAAAGGGTTTAAGTCCAGCAAAAAGCTCATTTTTACTTAAATTACAGCTAATATTTAACATGTCCAGCTTAATCTGCCACGAACTATCCCAAGCCCTGTGGTATTTACAGCAAGTCAGTACATGGTGCATCTTTCTGGACCCTGTCGTGCACCCAGTTGGAACCAAACAGTGAGAGAAATGCCCAAAGCTGGGCATAAAGCAAAAAAAGAAAGTGGAAAAGCTCCCAGATTTTACAGTAGATGTATCAGGGCAGAGAAAGTTCAAAGACTGAGCGATGTTTTAATAACACCGTGCTCTGTTTGCCTATAGCTGCTGAGAATGCGTTCATACCGAACTTCCACTAAAGTTGTGTTAGGAGAGGGAAGGTAACATGCCAAGGACATCTGCGTTTTACACAAGCCCAGAGGGAGGGAAGGTTGAGGCTGATCAATAGGGACATATGTTTGCTATTAAAGTGTTATTATTTGCTGTCAGCAAAAAGTAGAAATTTCCATAATAATATCTTAAGACCTGGAAAAGTCTGCATTAACAGCATGCTCATGTTGGCTTTTGGAGAGCTGCTACATTTGTTTTCAAAGAAGAGATTAAAACAGAAGAATTATACACCCATATATCCAAGGAAACAGTGAAATTCTTCTTTATCCACCTGGGTTTTTTTTTTATTGATAGGTTTAATATTTGAGAAGAAACGCAAACATAAACTTTTACAAGCTTTTCTTAAAATCTTGAATTTTGACAAATATTTATATATGAAAGAGTTAGATGCTAAGTTTAACAGACACGATTTACTGTAACTCAGGTGCCCAATGAGATCTCAAATGGTGTCAGATGTCTTGTATTAGAGACAACACCCTGGAGCATGGTATACATATTTACCCTGAATATTTATCAACTTCTAGTGAAAAAATTACTACTGATAGATTAAACCATGAGCAAGTCAAAACACAAGCTCTGGAAGGCTGACTGTTGAGAGACGTTTAAAAGAAAATGGAAAACATCCATCATTATTCATTATTATTGCCCATTTGTCATGAATTAGTGCATATTTATGACCTCCATTACCTACTGAGGAAGTACCACGTTTCATTCATGATTGACATCCAGGTACTGAGTTATGTAAAAGGAGACCACAAAAACCTATAGTTTGAAACAGTTTTGAAGAGGTGAATGCCCCAGCGTGGTCACTTGGTAAAGGAGACACGCATCAAGTGCTTAGGAGGTACTAAAACATCTTTGGAAACTTGTGCTAAGTGACAACCTTCACCTTGAAGGCAACACTATTTGTCGGCAGCTGATTAGTGACATTCTTTTTAGGCAGTTGTTCCTCAAAAAAAAAAAAAAAAAAAAAGAAAAGAAAATCTGTGTATAATAAGCTGTCCTTGTCAAGAGAAACATATCCCATCCTAGAACCACTATGTGTGGCTAATCTGGTAACTGAAACTAAGATGCATCCAAGACATGCCACAGTTTTGAAAAATACCAGCAAAAAAATGAGTTCTTGTTGAGTGTCTTTTGCTACTGAGCAAAAGTATGAAGGCTGGTAGAGATACTGGAGTTTGTCTGCAGGCAGCTGAAAGCTTGATATATGTAAATTAAAAGATTGTGCTGTGCAGTTATTAATTATTTAGATCGACATGCAGTGAAACTTTCACATGGCACTGACAAGTGACCTTTGCAAAGGCGCCTTTGAGCAGATGCTTTGAGGCACCTGGTTCTTCTGCTCTTCAAACTTCCTGCAGCAGCCAGAAAGGAAGCAGCTCTCCAGACAGTGTCAGTACTCACATACATGAGCCAACCAATGCTTCAGCTTCCTTGCACTAATTACCTGATAATTGTTAAAAAATTCAGATAGAGTTTTGTATAAAACTCAAGTTTTGCCCCATACTGCAGTCATTGTGCTTTGCTCCTGTGTTGTTATGTAAAAAAGAAAGTCCACAGACCCAGTGGTGTGTCAAATGGCAACTTCTGCCACCTTGGATTGCATCATTTGTGCTCTTGCAGTTAACCAGAGAACCTGCTATAATGTTTCTGCAGAGTTTTCAATGGGCATCATTCTTCAGCAACTTAACCTTCTGTAAGAAAAGAATCCTTTCTTCTCACTGAATATGGACACCACTTCACACTCCTTCCCCCAGCTAGTGGTTTAAGGTGCTATAAGGTCCAGGACTGATAAAAAGGTCGGTGTTACAACCCACAGTTAGAGCCTGAATTGCCTACTGGAGAGATTAAATCCTTTTCCAATGGAAAGCACAATATTTGCATCTCAAAAGTCTCATGATACTGAACTTCAAGGTCACAGATGTTAAATGTTTAGGAAGTATGAAGGAGATTTTAGTGAATATAGTATTTTACTCTTCTCTCCCTGCTGTTTCCTATAGTATGGAGTGTGTTTTCAAACTCCCTTTTCAAAAATTAAAAAAAAAAAGATTAAATGTAACTGTTCCTTGAGGAGGATGTTAAGTTGTATGCAAGGAGGTTTTTTTAAAAGATATAGTCCGCAAATCCACATTCAACATTTACAAGTAAGCTCTTCAGCAAACAACATATTTTTAATATTCCATCTATTAAAAAGAAAAAATTCATAATTTATACCTACACTTTCACATTCAATTTGCAAGTAAGGTAGAGATCATACAGATAGAGCAGCAGTAGCTCCTGCAGCATCAATTCTCATACAATGTTTTGAAAATGTGAGTCCAATGCTTCCAACAGCAAATCCTGCAGTGGTCGAGCAGAAAAGCTGCTGTTTGCAATCAGGGGGAGCTGCACTGCAGCCCTGCAGTGCTGCCTTCCGAGGGGCAACCTCCTCCTGCTCAACTTTTAAAACCTTTTTGTCATTTTATTTTTCTTATCTGCGTACTCCTTGGTTGTTTTCCACAGTGGTCCTTGGTTATTTCCGTTTCGGAGCAGTAATAGTGGCATCTAGTGGTCAGGGATCAGTCCTGGAGCACAGACTGCTCACCTTCTGAATTTACTGCTTCCAGATCCATTTGGCTTCATCCCAATACAGAACTATGCAGTTCCAGCCACCCTCAACCCACACTGTCCTTCCCTATCCTAATGGCTGACATGGCATGGGGAAGATTTCTTTTATTTTAAAATTAAGAAATACAATTTTAAAATAAAAGGCCATGATATTTGTTTCTACAAGTAAAGCATTACACAGATAAGGAAAGTGCATACAGACTGTTTAACAAGAGTTTGTGGTGGCATTGTGCTTTTGCTACTGCGTGAGGCACAAAACATTATGCAATAGAAGTAAATCCTCAACTTCAAGTAAAACACAGAGCATATTTTTGTAGGTTTATCTTGTAAATATAATAGAAATACTAATAGATACTAAAAATACTAAATATATCTATTTATATAATATATACTAATAATAGATACACTATATAATATATAGTATATCGTATATATGTACGATATACTATATATTATATATAGTATATATATACACTATATACTATATATTATATATATAATATATATACACTATATAAATTATAATAATAGAAATACTAATAATAGAAGTACTATAAAATGCAGAAATCAATGAAGTAGGACACTAAACACGTGATTTTCTTTACCCAACAAAAAAAAATTCCCATGTAGTAGATAACTAACAGTCCAGTAAATCCACTCTTCCTCAGCTGCTAAATAAACTGCTGCCTGGAAGGCAAAGGTATCTTTGAAAAATTCTGCTGCAATCCAGATCACCTAACAGCCCTATAAAAGAACTCTAACAAGATTTAATGTCTCTTCTCACCTTTCTGGATGCAGATACTTAAGGAAAAAGATGGATAGCTGGTCTGCTTCGAAAAAATCCCCAAACCTAAAACCCCCGAATATTTCTGCAGATGGAAAGAATCGGGTAGGATGTTAGTGATTATGAAAGTGCTCATAGTAAAAGATAAAAGCTAACATTAACAGCAGCATTAGTTAGCTGTTGTGCAAATACTGTGATAGGGCTGGGATTTGCAAAGCTCCAAATCATTCTGAGGCATGAATAGTTCCTCTGGGCATTACAGTCCCCTTGTCTCAAGGAGCAATTCTGAGAGCAAGTTCTGGAGGACTCAGTCTTTACTTCAAAAAAAAAAAAAGATATATGAAGATATAATCTTCAACAGAAGCGAAATATAATTTCAGTAACTATTTCTATACTAACTTCCTAATTTAAGTGGTGGATTGTACGGTCCTAAAGCATTATGCACACTTAGAGATTTTTTCTGAAGTTACAACAGAAATATGTAAATTTTAGAGAAAGTAACTAAAAAATCTTCAGTACAGCAAAAGAAGAGAAGGAAAGGACTGGGGAAAAGTGAGTTACAGGCTAACAAAGCGAGAGGAGAGCAGGCTCGCCATGAAAGAAGTGCTGCCTGCTTCCAAAAAGCCCCTAAGTTATTCAGCTAAGAGAATGAGAGGTCCAGATTTCAATGCCTACTTTATGTGATTCAGAGCACAGAAATGAAGCTCAGCCTTAACAGGTCATACTTAGGCCTTGCAAACATCGAAATAATGGCCATGCCTTGGGAAGAGAGGGCCGGAGGGACTTAAAGGAAAGGAAAAAGTAGAGATGAAAAGAAAGCAAGTCTTAATATTTTGCTGCTAGACCTAATCTTCAAAATGAATAATGCTTCAGTAACTTGGTACTTCTTAGGGAACCAAATTTTTACTTTCCACAGCTTCGGTAACTACGTCACATGAAGTCATGTTTTTGGTTCCATGATGCAGATAATAAAGGATCAGAAAACAGTGACTGAATCAACATCTTCCACATCTGGATAACCACTACAGTCTGTAAGCCACAGGAACCATCTGCCTCTAATTTTGATCAGAGGCCAATCCAGAAAATCTTTGAGAAAAAAGCCCAGGAACTTCTAATTGTAATATGTTGAGAGGGCTTTTCTAAGCAAAATTATGCCTTCAGTATTAGCTGTGGTGCTTCTAAGAAAAAAGAGCTTGCAATCAAAATCCTCTGAGAAGCAACTCCCTTTATGGTCGATACTGGTAGTAAAGAGAAAAGGGAGGAAAGATTTAAACATATAATCCTCCTCCAAGAGGATAAATACTTTAAATTCAAGTATAAATCAAATATTAATAGGCTTATAATAAAGCTATCTCTTCCTTTAACATGTTTAGCCACTGGACTGCAAGGTTAACATGTTGGTTTATGCCAGACACTGCTATCTCAATACTGAGAAATCCAAGCCATGTGCCACCCCCTATTTAGAAAAAGCTTTTTTTTCCTAGAAAAAAGACAGAGTACTGCATCAAATTCTGACTACATCATTACTGGAAAGATATGAATAAACTAGAGAAGTTGAGAGAAGAATGAAAGAAAGGAGGCAGTCACATAGAGCCTTAAGCACTGAAGTACCTGATTTTTTACAAGAAACATTAAACGTTTATGCAACCTGGTTGATTAATTATTTATGACATTATTGGGAGAAATGGAGTGAAAAGACAAAAATGAACATTCTGAATCAGAACAAGTTTCAAGCAGGGAGAAACTATTCTGGAGCTGTTCAGCTCCCTCCTGGAAGAGTAATGGAGCTCCTATTGCTTGTACTGTTTAAAATTAAGCCAGAGCAACAAGGAATGATGAAACATGAACAATTCTCTTTTTTTACTCAATATGCATTTATGAACAGAGGTTACTGGAGGGACTAAGAATTTATTTATGGAATCAATGAGATGCAAATACACTAATGCTTATTTATGTACACTAATTTTCCAAGTATCACTGAGATGTACTTCAGTCACTTCAAGGATCCCCATTACATTTTCGGTGGGTGCCAAGAACCACTTTGGTGCTGGCAATGTCTTCACTGTGTGATCAGACTCTAGCTGCATCTGTATTCCCAAGGCAGAAATAACTCTGCAAGGAAACACGTTCAGCAAAATGCATTTCTGCACTAATTTTAATTTTGTATTAAAAACAAAGTAGTGAAAGTTTAAACTTATCCTAAGTGCCAAGAGCTTATATTTTAAGAATTAGGTATTATATGTTTGCAGGAGACAGTGTTCTTGGGAAAACATGACTAATGACCACTCCATTCATATTCACCAGCTGCAGTGTCTAATAGAGTAAACTGGGTTTATTTCTGTCCTTTGTCAAACTAGAATCTTTCTAGATCTTTGCAGGACACAATTTATTGAGACAGCAGATTGCTTTTGTAATCTGAGTTACTGAATTTATTCCTGAATGGAACTGACTTCAGACATGCATGGAATTATAGCAACAAAGATCTCCATCTTTTTCCCTAGCTATGAAGTATTTTAAAAAATTACGGAAAATTATGTTATGTGAACCTGAAAACATCAGCAGAAAATTCAAATGCAATCCTTTAGGGAGGAGAGGGGAAATCCTTATAAACACATATCACTTCAGAGTGCTGCACCCTGTGGCCTGATTAAAACTGTTCGGAGCTATCTCAGAAATCTCTACACCTCGCTCAAGTCTGAACTATGCCTGCAGAAGCACAGCACATCAAACTGCCCCTGCAGTTTAGGCATGGGCACTGGAACAGCCAAGAACCTCACTCAGACTTTAACATTAGGATGCCAACAGTTTCCGCCGAACAGAATATGAAAAATCTGACAGTTTTCAAGCCAACTGTGCTTTGAAATAGGTAAATGTGATGTTACATACCCCGGACCACCTATCAGAAGCTGCATCTAGAAAATTTATTTCTGTTACAACTAATTAGAGGTCCTGACACAACTTTCCTGCCACTTCATGAGAGACCTGGAGCACTGCTCGCGGCTTTGCTAATGGCAGCAGGTGAAGGGAGCACATGTTACAGTCCTCCTTGCTTGATTCAAACCCCAGTGTTCAGCCTGAGACAATGTGAGGGCAAAAGCACAAAGAAGGTTTGGGGACATATGAACATAACAGCAGTAAGTGGGAACAATGGGTTGACATCATTCAGTATGCAGCACTGGTAAGGTCAGTATGGGAATACAGAGTTCTGGCATCCAAATCTGAAGATGAATGATAAATTTTGGAAAGGGCATTGAGAGAAGCAAAGGAGATTATTTATGGGCTGGAAAAAGCCCTGCAGTGAAATGCCTTTTCCAGCACAGAAGTCTTCAGCACAGCAGATGATCTTTTGTCTCTCTAAGTAAGCACACAGACAGATTGAACGGTACGGGAACAGAGATGGGGAACAGGGCTGGGAGAAGTTTCAGAAGTATTTATTCTCCTCGGTTTTGTGCACTACTATTCCAAACAGCTTTTAAGACCTGCAATATCTGAAATTATGATAAGAATGGATCTGAAAAGCAAGACTTATTTTGATCTGGCAATGGGTACAGAGACTCCTCAATATATGTGATATGTGCAAACCCCAAATTGCTTCCTATTTTACTCACAGAATACACAAAATACTTAACATTTGTGCATACTTATAAGTTGTAATGGGCTTTTTAGAATACTATATACAATTAAAAGCCATTCTTTAACTGGAGCTTGGGGGCTGGATTTAAGCTGCTCATGCCCTTAGAATATCCTGCAATTGGAGTGGTTAAGTACAGAAGTTCTACACTCAGCACATATACTTAAAAGAAAATAGAATAAATAAAAATCACTTTGAACAAAATATTCATGCTATAAAAGGATGAAATAACCATTCATCAAAGATGCAAAACAAAAATCTTGAAAGCCAGGACTTTAGAATCAGCAAAATAACCCACTGACATAATATTTTACTAATGAGCATCAAACTCTTATCTTCCTAAATGTCTTCCTGATACTATATTGCTTATGAAGTGCCATATTCTTGATTGGAATAACAAAACCACAGAGAAAATATTAACTCTGTTTGTTGTTGCTTCCTCCACGCCAGCAGAATGCTCTTCCAGCAGAAGCCATCACTGGTTTTTGGTATGTCTTGGTAGATCTAACAGAAAGGGGTTGCAATCCTACATGAAGGAAAATGCCTCTACCCAACATCTACTACTCTGAAGCTTCTGCTGCATTATTGACAATAGCCACACACATTTAAATAATACTGCTGAACTTATGACACTTATTAGACAGATTATTCACCCAGATCTCTGCTGGCAGAGAAAAAAAAAAGTTTCACTTTTCTGCCAGTGCTTTGCCATTCCCCACTTACCCAACAACCAGCCCAGCCTACGCTCCTCTGGCCACCTGAGAGGTTTGTAAAGGACCAACCAGCAGATCCAGGGGGGTGGTGTGGGCATCACCAGAGACCTCCCCAAGGTCAAAAACATAAAGAGAACCACAGACTCACTAATGAAAGCAAAGGGATAAGCCAATACGTTTTAAATGGGAAAGGAAACAGAAATGCAAATCTTGAAGAAGAAAAAAGTCACCAGCTTCTCTCCCTAGTCGTATTTCAGCACTAATTTTCCAGTCAATAAAAATGCTCCTGTCATGAAATGTAATTTTCATATACTGAAACCAGAAGGTTTTCCAAGCCATGTACAGATAGAAGCAGATTTAGATGCATCCAGAGGTTTTTGTTCAATCTACAAAAGCATTTTCTCCTGAAGACATCAACCCAAATAGTCCATTTTTATTTTTTAATCCACCTTCTGCATACCTAGTAACTGCAGTAATTTTACTTTTTAGCTCATGTATTCCTTCAGTGTCACTGAGAACAGAAGCAAGAGACAACTGTTATGAATATTTGCTACTATCTTCAGTGTTTATGAACGTTCCGTGTAGCAAAAGAACATCCCATTTCTCTCACATCTGGAGCACCACCCTTTCAAATAAAAATGTTCATCCCTAATTCAAGGAACTACAGTCCATAAAACAACCTGCAAAATTTAAATAAACTCAAGATTTTAACGTCAGCACCCAAAGCGTTTTGCACGAATTTCATTTGCTGCAAAGTTCATATTCTGCCTAAACCACTGACTGCTGTCATACTTGGTGCAACTTGTTATGGGTGGAAAGATAAGCAGCAGGGCAGCAAAAAGAGGAGGTTTATCTCTGGCAGCTAATCTCCTCAATCAACAGCACTCAGCTCTGCTTAACAGCCGTTGCCAAGGAACGGGGACCAGCTTTTCTTATCGGCTTCATAATGTTTCATTGACTATTCAGACTAGAATAGAAAGCTGTGACACTCAGGGTTATAAGCAGCACAAAATGAAAATGGCATATTATGTGGTATGAAGAAGAGAAATCTTTTAGCCCTCACCTTATCTGGACAGTGACTGTTACTCAAAAGAAAAAAAAGAAAAGAAAAAAAAACCCACAAAAAGAACACCAAACAAAAATCCTTTATCATTTTCTGCTCTGCTTATTTTAATATCACAAAACAAACAGAAAAATATATCTACATAAATAAGATTACTTTTTTTAACACTGTTGGCAGGTCCTCAGCAATTCACTGACATTACTGATACCTCTTATACAGAAAGACAAGGGTTGTGTAGATCCCCCATTACATTACTAAAAAGCAAGTGTTTGCTGCTTATTCTAAAGCTACTGCAGCAGCTTCAGTGCTTTGAGGGACTTCTCACAGGAGCAGGGATGTTCCTCAAACCCTGATAACCATGACCAGAATAAGACCATCCATGCAAAACCAGCAACATTTCTTTAACAGAATCACTGCTCTTCTCTCCTCTCTTTATCTCTGCACAGATTTTGATTTTCAGACTGAATATTGATACTCTTCATGTACTTGAACAGGAATAAAAAGGCCTTATTATATCTCTTCTGATTATGAATTTTTAGTATAATAACCTTTCCTGAGTATCTGGTTACTAAAATTTAAATCTGAGGCCATCCGGAATCATGATGAATTGTAACTGTCACTGTATTTGCATGTTGTAATCAGCATATACAGAATTATATCATTACCCACCACGGGAAAAAGTGGTAAATAACTAAAAGAATATGCTTAGACAAATTCACGGCATCAAACTGAATCACCTAATGAAGTACGTCCAAAATTAGAAAATAAATGCGTTTACCTTTTTTCCATCCCAACAAATGACTAACCATCCTCAAGGCTACATATCCAGCAAGCTATGAGCCCTTGTATTTATACATGTCCAGAAACTAAAAGGAATATCCTGGAACAAATTTTACAGTCATGGACTTCTCTGCTTTTCACACAAGGTTTAGGTATGGACTTAAGACAAATATTCATAAGCATTTGAGGCTGCAAGTACTTCTGAAGGATGTCATGTTACCCAGCCTCTTTCTGTACAAGCTCCAATGCATCCAGTTACTATTAAAGATATGCCTAAAGTTCTGTTCAATGCAAGCCTCCCAGGGGCTACTGGGAATATTTTTATGCTAAAAATAACTATTTGCATAAGCAATTGTCTTTACTGAAGCCTCAGAGTTGCTCAATTTTACGAAAAAATCCAAAAAATTCAAAGCATTTGCACAATGCTTCTAGGACCATACCACACCCTTCAGGAAATGTTAAAGCTTTGCTGTCACACAGAGCCTGTGAAGAAGATGTACTGAGGCAGAAGCACACTTTTTTTTGGCACTGAAGCTTCCTCTGCAGATGTGATTTCAAAGTACTGACCGTGCGTGGGTTGAAGTGTTTTGTGTGGCTGTGGTACGGTGGGATGGGGCTCTGGGCTCTTACATTTCAACTGGGATTGATGAATTCATTTCACAAAGGCATAATTGTTGTCCTTCCAGTGACAAATAACTTCTGAAATATGCTCCCAAAGTTCACCACATTCATACTAGTAAAACCACAGTTTTATCCTTAGATTATCTGGTGCAGCCTTATCAATTTCTCTACTCCATCTCCTTGCACTTTTTACTATTAATGAGAACAGAAAAATTTCAAGTAAGAGAAAGTATGCTTTCTAATAACAAATAAAGGCAGTGTTTCCTTTCATACTAAATGGCCTGATTTTTAGAAAAAAGTGGTTTTAAGTCTGACACATCTTACCAAACCTCGCATATGAAATTGGACAAGTAATTTAGGGGTGTTCTTGTGACAGATTTACTCCAAAGATACCACAGAGAAAGAGGCACATGCTGTAGGTGATTTGGCTAAATTCAAATCTAAATCAATAAATTGAAGGGAGGCATACCTTGATAAGAATAAAAGCATGAGGCTGAGATGACTGGACTAACCATAACAAAAGAACAAACTCAAAAAATTCCATGGATTCAACCTCAGCTGAGGTGCTTCTATGAGATTTCATCCAGTTTGGCTTTTCAGCTAATGCACACTAAGAGGAGGTGTTACACCTATTTCAACTTGCTTGACTACAATAATAAAGAGAAGATTCAAGCAGAGAGGTACTGGGTTTTCTTCTATTACTCAAATAAGAACATTTATAAATTTTAATCTATTGCTTTATCATTAATTTAATAGATTTGAAATTATTGATATTTAAATAATTTGGGTTTATTTATGCTTAGTTTTTGGTGTGAAAACACCAAAATATGTTTCCAAGTATTTTCCTTTAACTACACTTCCATGAAGATATATAAACTGTAGAAAAAAAAATGGGCACATCATTAATTTTGGTTCTTCAGACTTGTGCTTTTTGTGCTGAGCCAGGGAGTGACTGTCAAGATCTTGGTCATGGAGAGCTGACAAGCTTCACTGAAAGCAAATGATGGTAGAGACTGAAAGGAGCAGGATGTGTTTCATCTCTTTGGCTCAGAAGCGAATGCAGTCTGTCAGAAGAGAGGCCTCTTCCCCCATGACCACACAGGGCCACACAAAAGCTCTGCAGGTGATTGCAAGGCTCAGGTTTCCAGTCCCATCAAGAAGGGGTCCCATCTTGGGCCCAAGTGCTGTCATGTAAGGATGGATACATCCTGAAGTTGCTTTTTAAAATATTAGTCCCAGAAAAACAACTCATTCTCTGGCAGTTCATAAAGAGTATCATACCTCAAAAATCCATTTAAATTTCTTTGAATAACGTATAATTGTTCCCTTACTCCTGCAGTGACATTCCATTTGAACATTCACATCAGGATCCCTAAGGGCCAGGTCTTAAAAGCTGAGCACAGACACTTAAGGAGCAAAGGAATAAAAAATATCAGATAAGCACAGACATGGAGATCCACAACTTCGTGTGTGCATAAAATCAGTCGCACAGCTTGTGTCACAGGCAAGTAAACACTAACTGCAAATGCAGACACAGGAAGCATTTCCCTGTGCTACCCATGGAAGATGGGTGGACCAAAAACAGGGCAGAGGTTACTGCTATTGTTTGGACTTCTGTTCAGTAGGCGGTCTGTTCCAGAACTGTAATTTTAAAATCCCTGTCATGTTGTTTCTGTCCCTTCATGGTTTTGGTATCTGAAGTAGAAAAAACGGGGAAGGAATTGGCTGCATAAAAACTAATAGTACTAAACAGAGAGTGGCATAAAAATTTTGCAAAATAATTTGGAAAACGTCTTACTTCATCTCGAGTGTAAAATATTATACTCCAACCCAACAGTAATTACAGAGATACACAGTTTTCACACAGATCCATCATTAGACATCATTCAAGCAGAAGCATTAGAAGTGCCCTCTTTTTACCCACAGGCAATGCCTTATGCTGAGCTGCTTCCATACATTTAAGGAATTGATTTTAACAGCACTCTGGGTTTGTGTTTCTTTTTTTTCTTTTTTCTTTTTTTTTTTTTTTGTGTAAGAAGGCTTCAGAATAATTTCAACAAAACCAACATGGATCATCTTTAATTACTGCATTGCAACCATGGCTATTTAAAAACCCAGTCTCAGCAAAGTAGATGACAAACATTAATGAGCAGTAATGCACACATGGTATTGTAAATGAAAGGATAATGAAAGCAATTTATTTGAAAATTAAAATATGATTAAGAATGGCAGTCTGTACTAGGACCCAGATGCCAACAGAAAGCAACCAATGTGCAAGCAGACTGTCATTAATCTGGGAACCATACGAAATTGCTTTCATTTCTTTGACAGTTTTTAATATAAAGTATCTTAACTAATAGGCAGCACATATACACTGGAAGGCACAAGACCTATAGAGATTTTTAGAAGAAATGAAGAACAGTACAGGGAAAGACTCCAAGAGGAGACTCTCCAAAAGAGAAAGAGAGAGGAATACATTTGGAAGCTATTTCCGATTTTAGGAAGGATGAATTACACTCTGCAAAAGTGCCTCTCTACACTGGCTGTGGAGAGCCTGTCAGTTCTTAGCTCACACTCAGCAGAGCGCCAGAAGTGAGGTCAGGTGAACCTGGAGCAGATGTCCAAAGCAGGTGCTCACATCAGCAGCTGAACAGGAACAGGAGAGGGGTAAGCCCAAAAAGCAGGTGCACTGACTCAGCTAAATGCATGCAGAGGAGGTCTAAAAGCAATTTAACCACAATACTTTTCTCCTTCACATGTGTTAAAAAGCCTTTCTGATACTATGCATGCACGCTCAGGATCTAAATTTGTTCCATCTGCATGGTGTGGGATGCTAGTTCAAGTGTCTGTCACTTCAAGGACCTCTGAACTTTGCTCCAAATCAGAGTATAAAATACCTTGAAAGCATGAAGTATTATCTATTAAAGTGAAAATGCTCTCTTTTTTTTGAAGTATCTGCTTACCCCAAATTGACACTGACACAACAGCAAACAACACTCAGCAGACTGCTATTAAGTTGTCACATATACTCACATTTAAGCATTTGAGTTTGAAAATTTCAACTTGAATAACTTCCTCAGAGACAATATGTCAGAGGAGCTTGAGTTCCATGACCAAGTACTAGACTGTATGTCTCCAAGACCTACAAATATATCAGGATGCATGGAAAAAGTCATTCAGAATGGTTTCTCTTTTTAAAGAAGTCTGATTAAAGACAAGTTTGAGCTCTGCTGAACAAAGCCAAAGGACTGCTCCATCTTGAGAGTACTGAGCCTACTGGTTTTGTTCCAGCTGCAGCAGGTCAGGTATGAAACATTTCTCAGTCCAGTTTCAGAAATTAAACATAGTTGTTTGGATAGCTGTTCTCGGGAAGATCAAATTCCCACTAAGACACATTTTCTGTTACAAAAATCCACATCATAAATGTATTAACCTGGCCCTAACACAGCACAACCAGCTGCTCAGAAGAGATGATTATCCATCCCACTGTGTTCAGTGTTGCTGCAGTCTCACCTGGATTGCTGTATGCAGCTCTGGGCCCCACAACTTAAGAAGGATGTGAAGGTCCTTGAATGCATCCAAAGGAGTGCAGCGAAGCTGGTGAAAGGACTGGAAGGTGTTTCTTATCAGGAGCAGGTAAGGACTTTGGCTTTGTCTGGTTTAGAGTAAAGGAATCCAAAGGGTCACCTTGTTGCTCTCTACAGCTTCCTGAGAAACAGAATTGGAAAGCGATGTGCTGAGCTCTTCTCCCTGGCATCCAGTGATGGGATGCATGGGAATGGTGCAAAACTGTGCCAGGGAGGGTTAGAGTGGACATTAGGAAGCATTTCTTTGCTGAGAGGGTGGCCAAGCACTGGAACAAGCTCCCTAGAGAGGTGGTTGATGCTCCAAGCCTGTCAGTGTTTAAGGGGCAGTTGGACAATGCCCTCAACAACATGGTTTTACTTGTGATCAGCCCTGAAGTGGTCAGAGAGTTGGACTGGATGATCCTTGTGGGTCCCTTCCAGCTGAAATATCCTATTCTGAGCTCTAAGCAGATCAGAATATTTTGCCATTATGAACAGAATTTTGTTGCATATCTGCTGAAGTGCTTGTACAATGTTCACAAGATATGCAGACTACGGAAAATCAAGGTAATCAGTCAATAGCTTCTTTCCTCATCTTCTTTCTTGAGAAAAATTATGTTTTATGTACATAAACCATTTATTCCCCTAAGACACACCAGAAGAAACCAAATTTCATCAATATGTCCCCCAAGAAATGCTGTTTTCTACTCTAAGGTCTGAGGAGAGCCTCTTATGCACAGTAAACACAAATCCTCCTATCAAGGATGTACACTATTGAACACTGCAGACACATTCCATCCATTTTTGTCCTGGATATTACCTAATGTATGTATTTACTACAACTGCAGAAGTAAATATTTCATTATCTAAAACAAAACTGGAAAGATTTTAGGGATAAGAGCTGTACCCCAGCTGAGCTGCACTGGTATCTTCTCATCACTAACAGCACGGGAAAGACAAAGAAAACAGTTTTATCTGCAGATCTCCTTGTATTAACAAAAGGCTACTCCGTGGCCAGAATAGATTTTCCCCCACACCTCTTTTTTTTCTTCTTTCTCTACTATTGCATTCCTTCAGATATTACTAAATTTTACAAAGATTCTTAGAATCTTCAGCTTCTAGTTATTTCTTTTCTGTCAGTCAAGCCAATCACTCATATCTTCTTAAAAACTGCTTCTATCTCTGTTTGAACAATGCCACTTTTGGGTAGGTGACAAGGGCTAATCATCAATGAAAAAATATAAATAGAACCAATGGCTGCTTAAAACTATATTTTAATCCTTAGGAAATCCACTGGGATATTAACAAAAGGTGGTTTTGTCTGCAAAAAGGCATTAACATAGCCATTTATAAAACTAATAGGAAAGCGAGCAGTGCTCCAGTAATAATGAAAGTACACTGCAGAATAACATTATGGAAATAGGATACCAAATTGAAGAATTGACCTTGGGGCCCTGGCTTATCCTGGATGAAGATGACTTGTGAAATGAAAATTTGGCTGTAATTTGCTCTTGCTTTCCCTAAAAGGTTGAAGGCATTTCTATTTCAAATGAATAAAATTACTGTTAATTTCCTAGCATTAAGGAGGATATTCTTAAATACAGTCATTTAAGGGTTTTGAAATATATTTTTAAGTCTTATTCTTAGAAAACTTGAATGGGTTTTCTGTGATTTCTACCATAGTCAATTTCTAACAGTTGATTTTTAAATCACTTTAGGGAGAAATGTGTGCTACAGCTGAATCAGTTGGATGCACTAAAGTATCAAGTGTTTATCCTTAACCAGATTCATTGGTCCAAGCATTTGATACCATAAGTCAACAAGAAATACAGAACATGAGGATAGTCCTTCAAATAATCATATCACTTTCAAATAATGGTAAAAAATTATAATCTGTTATAGAAGAAAACAACAGCTAAAAATATAAGCTCGATAGTTTTAACATGAGACTTATTAAATATTGGGCACCCCATCTCAGGGAATGGGCAAATGTCACAATGTGGTGGCTGAAGTCAGAACTGAAATAATTTAAAACAAAGCAGAAGTTACAGGAGGAAAATACTATATGCAAAGTCAAAAATTTGCATGCAGTACTGTTTGTGAAGGTAGCAGGCATATACCAAATACCACCAAGAAGCAAAGGAGAGGGACGTGTGCTGTAAGACCCACAAGTCTTAAAGTGTGCTTTTTACATCAGTAGTTTTAATTATTGGTATCATTGTAATGCCTAGCATCCTTAATAATTGTTCAGGGAACATGTTTAAAATACAAACATACAACAACAAAAACTCCCATCTCCATATATTGACACATAACTGTATTTTTTATGTACAAATATATATTTACATATTATATACCCATATAAAATAAAATAACAATCTAAAATACTCTCCCCAAGGAGTATTTATGGCATTCAGACACATATACATGAAGTAAGAGCTTGGCAATACCAGGCAGAAAGGCAAACAATACTAAACACAGTCCAGTTCCCAGAGCATACCTCGTATGCTCCGTGGAGGAGAATTTCAAGAAGGAATCTGAAGGACAGCTTTAAGTTGGCTCATGAATGGTTACAAACAGCTTCTGTCAAACATGGTGGGTATGAGGGAGAGGGCAAAGGTGCTTATTTGAAAATGAATAAAAAGAAGATAAATCCTGAAGTAACTGGTAAAACAGAAAAAGGAATTAAAACCTGTATTGCTTATTTTAAAAAATAAACCTAATAAATTCTTAGGTATATATAGGTATATATATATTCTGGATTGAATATAAGAAAAAATTCTCAAATTACATGTCCAAACACAAAGAATTTAAATTTGCTGATATTTTACCAAAACTCAAATTAAAAAAACCCACCATATTTATCAAATTAGGAATTTCTTACGAGATCTTGCTATTCAGTATTATTTTCATTTGTTCACTAAAGTGGAATCAAGGACAAACTGTGAAAACCTTTCATAAAGCCATGATTTCTAGGACAATATTATACAGTAGCAGCTTACCAAACTCTCTAAAAAATATCTTTTTCTTGTTTCATTCTACAGCAGATTAATATTTGATCTACTGGCTTACACCACATATAAAATAATGCAATTTATATTTCATGTCCTCATCAAGCCACGATCCCAGTTTAAGAGAGAGCCCTGCAGCTCCTTTTGCAGTTAAACCAAACTGTGCTATACAACCTCCCTGGGCACTGGCATTTGGCCTGCATCAACAACATACATTAGAAAGGTCTTTGCCGTGGTTTTGTCCCAGCTAATACTCTTCCACAGTAACCCTGTGGATAGTTCGTGGGCTACAACATTTCAAGGCACACCTGCAGGAGCCAGTGGCCTCTGGCTGGCTTTGACTGGAGATGGGTCACTCTGTGCTGCCCAGATGCAGGGCTGGACAGTCAGTCCCAGTCATTTCTGTAGCCCCCATGGCCACGGATATTTAGGAAGACAGCATAAACAGCCGTGAATGTTGATTCTCTCCCAGAATGTTTTCCTTGAAACACATAAGCATCTCACAAGTATCTGACACCATTAACAGAAGTGCAATTTTGTGAAACAGGCAGCATAGCAACTGAGTTTAAAGCCAAGTGTAGGACAAGAAAAATGAAAGGAATTTCCTCTGTGTTGCATATAACACAGTTTCTCTGATATAAACATACCCAGCTTCACCTTCTCACTGTTCTGTTCAAAGTTCCTATCTGGAAGGTGGCTCCAGAACCCAAAGTCTTAGAAGAATTCTCTAAGTCTGCCTCTGAACCGACTCATGAGTCATTAATAACTCTCTGTTCTCATGCTAATCCTGGTCTTAAATGGACCTTTTATCTCCCTGGTCTTTTATCAACACTTACTGACATATCAGCTACATTATCCTGTATCATCTGCATATCTGGTATCATCTCCATATCTGGTATCATCTCTCAAGGTGTAATGTGCAAGGCTAACTAGGTTGTCCTACTCTAGTTTCCTTATTGATTAGAGACTTCATTCTCTAATCTTATCATCAGCCTTTTTTTCCCATCCTCCAGCTTCAACTAAACTTTCTCCAACACATTTCAAAGAAAATGTCCAGATGGGTATTACAGGCGATGTTTTGTTACTGTTGCACACATTGCTGCTTGTTTCTCTCTTCCTCCACGTCCTGGATAGATGCATTCTCAAATTTTTCATGGTTTTTCGTAGGAACACCATGGTAAGGATGAAAATTACATACAAGCTCTTCTCCTCCACCATTTCCAACTGGGAATGTTCCAATAATAGTTGAGTTTTAGTCCCTGGCTGTATCAACTTTCATTCTGTGCTATTCATATGAGTTTATCATTCTACTTCTCACAGCTGCACATTCTTTTTATTGTAATAGCCTTCTTCTTTTATCAGGAAAGAAGCACTGTTTCCAGTCAGTACTATCTTAATATTTGTCCTGAAGTCAATAGTAAGAATATAAAGAGAGATCTTTTAGAAAATCAATTCTTCAGAAATTCTTTTACAAAGCTCAGTCCAAGTACTTCTCTCATTAATACTACCCATTGACACATTCTATTAAGACATTGTATTCACTTTACAATTCCCTCAATAGACTTTATACTCTGAAATTTAAATAAAAGTTTCTCATAGAGACCAACCAGTGCTTTACTAATATCCTGCTGATGCCATTGCCTCCATTTCCTGTCTAGAAAGTTAGTTCTCCTTCAAAAATAAAAGAGGACAAAGCAAAGCTTTTCAGGTCATTGGTATGATTCATCTTGGGTTGATTTATACTGTTGTCTTCCCCTTTAGCTCAGATCAGGCTCCCCAGCTTGTTTGCCCGCCTCAGACATGAGCACTAGTAACTCTCCTCCACCTGTGCTGCTGTGTTTACACTACCTGCTGCCAGAACCACCATTCTGGAAAGTGGAATGGAGATTATACAGCATCAAGTTCCTTAAATTAATTTCTTTTAGTTGGAGTAAGTTCTGATTTTGCTAGTGTGTATTCATCTCAGTTAGCAGCAATCTTATTTTTTTAAAAAAGGCAAAGCATTAATAGAGCCATAGTATTGTCTCCTTTGAAAACCTTCACTGGCATGAAAGTAGCTCAGCTGGCAAATCTATTTCTGCCTTATCACCCAGAATATTAACAGATGAGGGGCAATTCTAGGAACTGCAGCTTTGGCGATCTCCTGTCCACCTACAAGGCCTTGTTTGGAATAACTACTTCCAGATGAGTATTTTAGTGACATGTGGTCCAAGCAACCTCAGCCATTAACTAGACAAAAGAAAATATATGTAAAAGTATATATGTATTTATTTATTCTGGTCATACGTTTCTTGACTAGTATTTAGAGGATTAAACAGGAAAGCACTAAGAAAGAAGAATCAGAAGAGGTCTGATATGCTACCAGTGGTGTCTTTCAACAGATTTCACATGCTAAAAGAAAAGCCCAATACACAGATGCCCTGAGGAGATTCTGAGCTTCAAACACAGGCTCTTTCTTACTCAATCAGCAAAACCTCTCAGTCTTTTCTAAAATACAGCAACTGAGATGACAGCAAGAGGAGCTCACAGCTCTGCACACTCACAAGTTGACATCTCCTTTCCAATACTTGCACCCCTACTAGTTTTTCAAGAAACCACAATAACAAAGGTTACTACAATAGTTAACATGATTCCTGAGCCTCTCCTATGTGGCTGCACTTATCAATATGGTAATAATTTCTTCAGAAAACAGATGTAACAATTACAAAACAAGGGCACGCTTGTAGAGAGATACAAACACAGGTTTTTCTCATATCAGTTTGCATCATTTGCTACCAGATAATGGTATTATGTCAAAGAGTTCTTAAAGAACACTTCAGTTTTGATTCATGCTGCTACAGAACATGCAAATTCCTAAGTAGGATTAATGTATATGAAGTCGATCTATCATGTTTCATGATAAAGACCAGCAATATGTTTAGGAAGAAATTTTTGCACTGAAATTAGCATGTGGACTGGCAATTGTATTTGTTGAACCTCAAAGTGCTCCCATTTTATTCTAGCAGGAAGAGAATTGTTAAGGATAAAAGAATACATCCATTTTTTGCTGGCTTGAAAGTTCAAAGATAACAAATAAATAAAGAAAAAATCCTGCAGTTTGTTAAAAGTCTGAGATATAGAATATTTCCTTTCTACTTCATTGTAATAGCATTTTTACTACTAGACTTAAGCTGGAAGTCTAACTAAAACAAAAAAAAAAAAGAAAAACAGAACTGACAAAAATAAATGACACAAAAAGCTCTCACTCTCTTCAGTGTTCAGAAAAGTGAATTAACATATTTATTGAATTACATTGGCAATGAAGACAGCAATATATTGAAATTCATTGATTTTTTTTTTCTTGACTTAAAAGCAACACAGATGCTTATTACAAAACAGCGGTTCCTCTTCTCATTTTTATCAACCCTTTTTTAACAGCCACTGACATTGACAGTTTCAAGCTTAATTGTACATTCAGCATGTACTGTTAATGACATTAGATAAATGGATCACATCAGAATGCAGTATCGTCAAAAGAGACCACGTGCCAATCTTACAAATTTAAAATCAAACAAGCTACTCTGTAGACCCTGACTCTTCAAGTTGTTTATCAACTGAGTACTAGAGAATATTTTGAATGTCATTATACATCAAAAGATGAAAGATGTGCCTACCACAGCCCATGTTCCATTTATACAATGAAATTTAATTACATGTTATAACTATGCTGCCTTAGAACTATGGTAATTAAAGGGGTACAGTACACTGGTGTTTTATTCATTGTAAGCCCTTATTTTCAGAGGGCTTAACTCAGCCATGCAAATTTACTCCCTTATCAAAGGGAGGAGTCTGTCACAAACAGCAATACTTGCTGCGACTATGCTAAAACAGAGTTGAAACTTATTCGCAGCATCATTCAGGATGTTGTGAGAATGAGCCTTAAAAATCTTCTCCATTACAATCTATAAGGCCTCAGAATAATACCTGTTTAAAATACCAGTTTGTGCTGAGATGAAAGTTTTGTTTGTAGATATGTCTAATCAAAACTCGGAGCAAAATATTCCTGGCCTTATGCAAAATGTTTCTGCAAGCCCATTATAAGCACAAGCAGTGACCTTCCCAACCACTCAGGATGCAAGAAATCTATGTCCTTAAGCAGCAGGATGTTTGGATAAAATTTTCACCTGTGTAGGCAGTTGCAAATTACAATCCTCTGCATCCACATGGGCATCCGAGCAAGACGGGGTGGCTGAGTGGAGGCAGCTTAATTGGCTGGCCGTGCTCCACAGGAGCAGCGAGACTGCCTTGGAGAGGTGCCGAATTAACACATCTCACAGATTTCCCAGTCCTCATTCACTGCTCAATAAAACCAGCCCTGCCACCACAAGTCTTCAAGACACCCCAGATTATGCTGGCTGCCTTCGTCTATGTGCAGAAGCATGGAATATCCAGATCTGTCTTCCATGGTGTGTGCAGATACACCATGAAATAAGCACTGTGCTTCCTTCCCAGGCAAACTCCCTGTTTGTGGTCTCATTTTTTGGATCGCCAGTGAAAATGAAACAAATTCATAATATCTATTCCCCATAAACTATACAAGACTCATGTTACCTTCATTAGCCAAAGCTAATAATTCACCTAATGTTCCTAACGCAAGGATACGTGAAACGTGTAGGTGAGAAGTTTTCAGGGAGTCTAATCTCACTAGGTTTATTGCTTCCACTCAAGTTATGTAGCGTAAGGTACGTGGCATTTCTTTGTCTATGTTGGGCAAATGCTTCTTTCTCCAAACATACATACAAAATATAGAAGCACAAAGTATCAATAAAAATCCCTTTATCCTCAACCCACTGAAGGAGGCATATGATTTTCAATATGCAGTCATCCAGTGTAGCAAAATCCTGTGACAACCAACAAAACGGGCAATTTAAGGATGGAGCATTGCCCTGCTTCTGCAGATCTAAGACTTATTTTAAGCTTTTTTTTGTGTGCGATCAAATCAGCATCAACCCAATTATGCCTAAGGTCTATCTTCTTGTTAGATGGCAGGGTCAGTCACAAATGAGCAGCCTCTTGCAATTTTCCATCAAATCAGCTCTGTAATTTGAGAGCTAATGCAGACATCTCATGAAAACAAATCATCAGAGAGTGTCGGTTCTCCCCCTCCTTCCCAAAATGAAGCGTTCAGAGGGATTTGGGTTTCTCTTTAAAAGCCAATTCTCATCTCTGTGAAAGCCAATGCAATCTACAGTAAACAAAAGTCAGTAGTCATTTTTAGACTTCCATGAATATTTCAAACCTTTGTGCACCTCTTCTCCAAAAGCTTTCTCACTTTGTTCAGTAAAAGACAGACTATCAACTTTAAGTAAAACATACACCCTGGAGGTAAAGGTATTTTGCAAGAAATAAGACATTTGCATGAAACTGCAAAATGCAAATCTGTTGTCATAAACTTATTTGCTGAGAGCTCAGCACCATTTAAATAAAAACACCCCCCCATTTATATTAAGTGCCCTCATAATTCATAAATACCAAAAATCTACAGAAAACCCTGGTTATTTCTAATGAGGGGAGAAAAAAGCTGTGCATAATGAACTACAGATAAACCCAAACTTGAGCTGTTCCAGTCACCCAACCTCTGACTTCTTTCTGACAAACTAAGCCACCGACTCTGTACATCTAAACTGCCAAGGTAAACAGTAGGATGATAAGGAAGATCCCTAAATTATTCAAAGTGGTTTCTGGGCTTCAAAAGACTCCTTCACTTTGTTCCTTTATATATCTACAGCTATTTAAGTTTGCCTCCGGCTCTGACACAGACAGCATTGTGCCTGTGATGTTGAAAGAGAGGAGTGATTCTGTAAGTTTGGGCAGACACTTCTCTGCTTGAGCGCAGGAAGAACAAGACGGCCGCTTCAGCAGGCATTGGGATGCAAGGATTGTGACTCTAAAGTCATTCCCTTCTGTCTGCTTTTTTATTTCCAGTTTCTCACACACTACAGCACTTCTATGTATGCTACGCTGCTCTTACTAATACCTAAAAATCAAAAAGTAAGGTAGAATCATAGAATTATTTAGGTTGGAAAAGACCTCTGAGATCATTGAGCCCATCCAGTAACCCAGCACTGCCAAGCCCAAGGCGTGGCCTCACCAGTGCTGAGTACAGGGGGACAATCTCTGCCCTGATCCCGCTGGCCACACCATTTCTGACACAAGCCAGGATGTCATTGGCCTTCTTGGCCACCTGGGCACGCACTGGCTCATAATATCAATGCTGTTCAGCTGCTGTTGACCAGCACCCCCAGGTTCTTTTCCGCTGGGCTGCTTTCCAGCCCCTCTGTTCCCAGCCTGTAGCACTGCCTGGGGTTATTGTGACACAAGTGCAGGACCCAGCACTTCAGTTTGTTGAACTTCATACAATCGTCCTCAGTCCATCAGTCCAGCCTGTCCAGATCCCTCTGCAGAACCTTCCTGCCCTCCAGAAGATAACACATCCACTCAACAGGGTATCATTTGCAAACTGACTGAGGGTGTACTCAATCCCCTCGTCCAGATCATTGACACCGATAGTAAACAGTACGGACCCTGGGGAACACACTTGTGCCCGGCCACCAGCTGGATATAACTCCATTCCCCACCACCCTCTGGGCCCAGCCATCCAGCCAGATTTTCACCAGCAAAGAGTACACCTAGTACAGAGCAGCCAGTTTCTGCAGGAGAATGCTGTGGGAAAGGCTTTACTAAACTCTGGGTAGACACACCCACAGCCTTTCCCTCAACCATCAAATGGGTCACACCGTTGTAGAAGGTTGGTCAAGCAGGACCTGCCTTTCACATGCTCGTGTGAGCTGCTTGCCCCTCCTCCCAAAGGTCATAAACTCTCTTTTTTTTTTTTTTTTTTTTTTTTTTCCTGAGTTCCAGTAAAAACTCTCTGTTCAGCCAGGCTGGTCTTCCTTACCACCATAAGATCATCTTATGGCACACTGGGACAGCCCACTCCTGCAACTTTAGGATTCCCTTCCTGGACCCTTTCACACTCAGGACAGTCTTCCAAGGGACACTGTCAACTCCTCTCACAAACAGGGCAAAGTCAGCCCTCTGGAAGTCCAAAAGGCAGCCATTCTGGTGGCCCCCTCCTTACTTTTCTGAGAATCAAAAACTAATCAATGCTATTAACATGTGCTTTGACTGCTTAATAGCATATAGACAGCACTTCCAAAGGGGGCCTGAGGCTTCTAAGGAGGGAAAAAAAAAATATCAGAGTCAACATCCTGCCCTAATTCACAGGTCTACTGCTGGTAGAGCCCACAAATGTTATGCTGCTTTTTTGTGCTTGTCTAATGTCAGCAGCCCCATTCTTAACAGCAGAACAATAGCCTGACACTGAGCCTAGGCAGGTTTCTAGCGCGCTGCCTTTTGGATAAAGATATCTTTTTATTCTCATATCTGCAGAAAAGGAAATATCCTTCTAAGTCCTGCCAGCTGCTGGCAAAAGGCTCCAGAGCATACAGCCTTTCATACAGACTCCCACCAAAGTCAATGGGATCACTTACATGAATGCAAAGTTGCTAAACCAGGCACTCCAGAGGAATTGAAAAGCCATCTGCTAATTAATTTAAAAATCTATTTTCATGAGATATGTGAATATACTTTATGTGCTTCTCTGTGTGCTCCTCAGATTTAGATCCCAAAATGCAGAAAAGGACCAGGACCTGAAAACTGACAGTCAGGGTGAGGATTGGGACCTCATACCAAGAGAGTAAAATGTTAATGCAGGAGCTCATAAAAACTTTATTCGCCAGCTAACCACTCACAATGCAATGCCACCAGAGTAGTCTAGTTTAATAAGAAGTATCCAATTCGACCCTAAATTCATTATGTGCACAGTATTGCTGACACAGGGATAGCAAAAGTGGAACGGCAGCACTGTGGAGAATTTTGACGCCATTGCCCTTGGAAATATCTTGGAAAATCAGTCATGACTCAAGGTCAAATCACAAGTACAGTCAAGCAAAGGATATGGTGCCTTGCACAGCAACACACACGCTCCCCTCAATTACCATCTATTCCCAATTTCCATATCTACAAAAAAAAGGCAATGAGCAACAAGAAAAAGAAAACAAACCTCCCTCAGCCCTCTGGAGGATAAGCATTTTATTTTCTTCCAGTTAGAGCCCTTTAAGTCTGTTTTTCAACAGTGGTCCAGCTCTATTTCTGCTTCCACTAGCAGTAACATCAGTGAGCTAAGACTTATAAGAAGTGAAGGTTGCTTTCTCAGATAAAAGGGATTTTCTAAAGCCTGGCCTTCTGGATGTTTCTTGTGTAGTTGTTTGGCATTCAGAAATACCGCCTGGTTATTTCTATTCCAGAAATCTTTTATACTTTAGCAAAGATACTGCCATGCTCCACACACTTACTGGATCCCTGTATGTTCTCCCAATAACACTGTGATATGTTCAGAATAAGAATATTTCTCTGCAAGCCTTGTAAGCACACTTAACCTTTCCAACACATCTGCCACAGTAAAGTTCAAGTGCAATACCTTGGCTACGTATTAATGTGACATGATATTGTCTATACAAACATATATTATGTATTGCATAATAGCATAGCTAGAAATACTGTGTACCTTTACCATAATGCAGGCTAACACTCAAATGACAGCAGTTTTGGAAATAACAGTTCAGCATCAGCAACTACTGGCTATAGGTAAAAATCAAAAGCTTTTAAAAATCAGTTTCTTGGTGGGTCTGCTAAGCTGGACACTGCAGATATCCACCACCCACTGGAGATTTTGACATGCATAGATGAGAGATGTCAAAACTTCATGTTGTTTATTTTTAAACATAGAATTGAGGTGCCTTTGAAGATTTTAAAGATTCTGAGTCTATGACTATAAAAAGTTTTACAAAATATTTATCGTTAATTTCTAATAACTTTAAGGCCCACAATGATAGTGAATTATTTGGTAACATTTTACAACAAACACTTTTCTGAGTTTGTGGTGTTACACGTAAGTTAGAAACATCCATTTGTGATGAACTTTCTGTCTGCATCTCAGAATTACTCAGTAGCAGCCAAAAGAAGACAAATCACCCAAGTGAAGATGTAGCTGTGGTACAATTCCCATCATGACTTTATTCATGGGAAAGAGGGGCAGGAGAAGAAAAAAAAGCAGCAGGAGTTGATACAGCATTTACGGCCAGGGCTGTGCCTATGCCTGCATTAAAAGTCATGTCTCTATTTCTAGTGCCCTGGATTAAAGCAGATATTGTCTGACTTGCCATTTATTTATTCTTACTGGGTTTCAATCTACAAGGTGCAGCAGGAACACAGTACTGGAGGGTTATTTAATACGGGAGCTGACAAGGCTTCCAGGGGGAAAAAAAAGGTTTCCTATTCAGTAACTAAATCAGTAAGAAGTGTGCTTAAAATTACCCCAAACATGCTTCCTTCTCTTGGATATTTCCTTTCCATGTCAGACATCTGACTTTTCTTCTTACACCCTAAATCTTAGAATCAGATTGTGCTGATAAACTCCTGCATTTCTGCAAAGGCCCTTTAAAACTGACAAAGCGTCACAGAGCTCCCCACTTGCAAGGGCTGAATCAAGGCCCTGACTAATTCCAAATTGGCGAGCAGCAAACTGTAACTAAGGGCTGACAATGAGGAATATTGCTACATGGGGCACGAAATGCCAAGGTCCTGCCACAAAATCCATTTATTGTACACCTCTCGCAGCAAGAGCTGCACCTCAGGAAAACACGGACTTTGACTGCATACTGCAAACCACCAAGTAATTACCATCAAAACAACCTGTGCATTTCATTACACAAATGTATGAGTTCTCAGCACACAAAGATTTAGAATGAGAAATTACTTCCATTGTCCAAATGACAAAGGTGCAGGACTGAGGCCTTTTGATATTATGTTTGAAACGGAGAGAAATAGTCTCATGAAAATTCAAAGTTCTCACCTAATGAAATGCAGAGTAAATTTTTCTTCTCTTGCATGTTGTTTTTCTATCTTCTAGGAAGATGATGAGAACAAATCTCTAAATATAATAGTCATATATGGGATCTAGAATATACTCAAGTTATAGGGTAAGGAAATCCAAAATAACAGCAATTACATGCACTACAAAAATATATTTTCAGTTGCTCTGAAAGCACCTTATGGAAAATTTGAGAAGATATGCACTTTATAGCCTATAATGATGACTGAAAGAAAAATAACATTAATCGAGGAAAAAAACCCGACCCTGCCATTGTCAGAGCCACAATGCAACTGTAATTCCAGCAGGTTAGGATGAAGATATAATACAAAGCAAAGCACTAATATTATTTGCTTTTTCTCAGATCCTTTTTTCTTCTCAGTGGCTTATGCCACTACAGTTGCAATATCAGTTATTTTCCAATCTTCTGCAAATGGAGAAGAGGGAAGGGGAAATAAAACATCTCTTATTCGCTCATGTTTGGATTTTCAGTATTTTTTTCCCTTGATAGCTTCTCCTTTGAGCAGTAGCAGTGTCAATTCCCCAAGGGCAGAATTCAGGTCTCGGAAATATGTACACAGCATACAAATCTTCCATAATGCTCTTTCTAATAGTTTTTTAAACTCTGAGAAATGTTATCTATGGAAATACATATATGCATTTCATAAGCCCAGAGCCAGGTACTGATGCCATCTGCATTGAGCTATAACAACCATTTATTCGCTGTATAGAAAATGCCCATAGTTTATACAAATAAGTTTGAATGGCTCCTGCCAAGATGAATACAACATCTGTCAACACACAGACTTCGCTGTGCAGTCCCCAGAAACTGTCTTCCAAGTCCACATGGAAGTGTGCACAGTCTGCTACACTGTGAAATGTTTCAGAAATTACTGGGCAGGCCTGACTTCAAACTTCCAGCTTTCTACCGAGCTGAAGAAAGCCCTTTTTGTACAGCTATCCACCAGCCTGCCTCCATGCTGAATCTATTCCCAGTGTCACTGAAGGACAGTTCTGCTTCCATAAACTGTGAAGCTCTGAATCATTTTCCCAGTTAGGGGAAAAGGTTGTGCTGAATTTATGGTGTGGGATATGAGAAAAGAGTAGTCACCGCAGTGGTGCCAAAACACCCAAAACCAGACAGAACTTCGAAATACTCCTGATTACAGATTAATCTGCTGATGCACAAGCAATAGATTATTGAGGTCACCATATTTAACATGGCAGACTTTTACTTAGTACATGCCAATGTTACACTGTCCAGAGTGAAGATGATTTACTGGGCAGGCTGCTATTAAATCAAGTCTGAAGGTTTGCTGTAACAAAAGCACCCTGCTGACAAGGATTTCACTCGCATGTATTGTTCTCAATTTTCAAAATCACCCACAGATAGCTACCATGAGCTAAAACGCAAACATTAAGCAAAATGACAGCATCTACTTCGGTACAATTCCAGCTTACCTCTGAGTAATATTTCAACTCTAAACGTTTTGTTCTATAAAATGGTCTCAACAACCATCCCAATGCCTGAATATCTTTTTTTTATTCTAGTCATATACTTCTAACAAGCATTGAACTATGCTGCTTCTTCTAAACCTTGCCCCTCTAGTTTATTAGTTTAGTTTGAAGTCACAGCCTGCAGATGAGCAACATGAGTCTTTTTTCAACCAAATATTATTCTGGTATTTTCTGAGAGTGGTTTTACAAAGTTGAAACATTTTATTGAAATTATTTAATGGGTATCATTCATCACTAGCAATGAATTTAGAATTTCCATATTCTCATCCTTTACAAGTCATTAGCTAGAGACAGAAACACACACGTGTCAATGCCTTTAGCTTTGCTCACCTGCAGGAACAGTCCTTATGAACTACATCTCTAAAAGCATTTTCTTACTGTAGAGTGGAATTCATTTTCAAGGCACTCATTTAGAGCCAGAACTGACAAATTTAATGAAGCAGTTCCCTATGCAGTGCTGTCTCAGAGGGATCTCTGAATACCACCTCACCGCAGAAACAAAGTTCACAGCATGAATTAGTGTTACGTAGCTGAAACACACAGCACAATGCCACTAACAGCAGTAAAGTTCAAAATAGCCATTAATTCTGTAATTGTAAGCCTGGGTATCTGAAAATAGCATACATACTTAGAGAGTGAATGCTTTTTGAATGCCTTCCTCATTCTCTGGCCTTTATATATAGCCTTGACTGAAAAAACACTTCTTAATTTTATTAACGTATGATATGCAAACTAGATACAGAGATAGATACCATGAGTATGGAGCACAATAATTCATCTGATAAAAGTGCAAAGTCTATCACCAGTTACTATAAATACCTATAGGATCATTGTATGTTTTTTAATTGGCCACTTTCAGACAAAGCATAGACAGTGATTGCCAGAGCTATGGCTTAGACTGATGTGGCAGAAAGTGATTATGGCTTCAAGCACGGAGTGAGAAGAATAACATGTTCCCAGATGTGCTTTCCAATTCAAAGAGGCACTTGAAGTTTTCATGGAAATTTGGTTGAAGCCTGAGAGAACAAATTCTAAAATACTATAAAAGATTATACTGTTGATTAAAGATCAAAATTTCTAAACAAAGAGAAAGAGCACAGTTATTTTATATTTGGTTTATGAAAATAGCCACACTGAAGGAGTTACTGGAGCCAGCCACACATACCATAACAACAGGATCAGTTGAGGAACAAAGCCCAGGTTGCTGCCAAAACATGCTAGCCTGAGCCATCCTGCTAAAAAACACATGATCTAAACTGATGTGCTAAATAAAGCAGGTATTCATTATACACCTTTTAGATACATTATCTTCCTTTACCTCAATTATACATACAGGGCTGTCACAAGAAAAAACTGGCCAAGTCACATGGTTTAAATGAAATCAGAGCTGAAGCAGTTTATTGATTTATTAATGGGACGTAATTAACTGGCAATCAGTGAGCTATACATTCAGGATCGATATCAACAAAAGAACAGATAAACCACTGTACCAGGCACTTACCAAAGGATAGCAAGTGCTCACAATTTTCTAAACAGTCTTCTACTGCTAGCCCCCCAAAATTTCTAATGCCCACATTCACACAGTTCCCTGCACACACACAGCCTACTCACAGGCAGCGTACAAGAGTCTCCCTCTCCTGGGGTACAGATTCCCATTTACAAGCACCTCCTTCAGGAGGTGTGGGGGCTCCAGCTCGGCACAAACCTGTCCTGCTTTCTTCAGCTGCATTATTTGCAGGCAGTGAACAGAACCTCCCAGAGCCAGGTGGGAATGCCCAAGGTATGTCCCAGCAGTGCCGGATACCCAGAGCCTCCAGCAGGGAGGAAGCACCACCCAGGACATCACAGGCTGTGATGGTTGTGGGGCAGCCTCCAGCACTGGCAAACACCATTTTGATGCTGCTGTTCCCACTTCTGTCTCCCTGCTGTCACAGGTTTTCATGCTTCTTTCACACTTCTTTTCAAGTGAACCCTCTTTTTTGTTTGTTTTGAAGCTCCCAAAAGTCTCTAGGTAACTCCCTAGTTACCATTTAAACCAGCTAATATTCCTGCTAAGCAAACTTTGTTCTTTTTAATTTTGCTTTAGGACTACCAGGTTTTGGGCAAACATCCCCTGAAGCAGTTTTGGGTGCTCCATTCACACACACAGTTTACTCTTGCATTCCTCTTTGCAGTTATGCAGGCCATGTAACTAAGAGAAGTAACCACACTGACTGATTCAGTGTTACCAATAGGTGATTATATTTCATAAAACTATATCTGCTGGGCATAGGACAGGAGATGTGATAAATGAGACAGAGCTTAATGGTCGAGCTCAGCCAGACTGCAGCAATGTTTATGGTTAGAGCTGTTAGCCCTCAAAAACAAATAAGTAAGATTTAATATGAGAGCAGCCCTGAGGAGAAGGATGTGGGTGGATGAGAAGCTCACCGTGATCTGGCAATGTGCACTCACAGCCCCGAAAGCCAAAACTGTGCTGGGCTTCATCAACAGCAGCATGGGCAGCAGGGGAGGAAAGGGATTCTGCCCCTCTGCTCTGGTTTCATGAGACCCCACCTCAGGTGCTGGGTCCAGCTCTGGGGCCTCCAACATAAGAAAACAATGGAATTGTTGGACCGAGTCCAGAGGCCACAAAGATGATCAGAGAGCTGGAGCACCTCTCCTGTGGAGACAGGTTAGGGGGGTTGTTGTGTCTGAAGAAGGCTCTGAGGACCTTGCAACACTCCCTGGTATGCAAAAAAGGGAGTTAAAGGAAAGCTGGAGAGGGACATTTTGCAAGGGTGTGTAGTGAAAGAACTAGGGGGAATGGCTTCAAACTGACAGAGGGCAAGTTTAGATTAGATATTAGGAAGAAATTCTTTACTGTGAGAGTGGTGAGGCTCCAGAACAGTTGCTCAGAGAAGCTGTGGATGCCCCATCCCTGGTAATGTTCAAGACCAGGTTGAATGGGGCTTGGAAGACAATCTTTAAGGTCTCTTCCATCCTATTATATAATTCTATTAATTCTCAATTCCAATATGTGTTTTTGTGGGAACCCACTCTCATGTAATGTACCCATAACCCTCAGGGATCAAAAAAAATTTTTTTTGTACATGCTCAGTATTGACAGTTTCAGCCTTATTTTCCCCAGTCCCCATTTCCCAACTGATTGGTGAAATGTCACTTTTCTCCATTGAGTAAACTAATTAATCATGGTAAAAAACATAAATAGTACTGTGATGATTTATATTGCAATATGTAATGGTAAAATAATACTCTGTACTTAGCACAGGGTTTGGATATGCTGTGCAGCACACACAGGCTGATGAAAATAAAAATAAATACAGCTATGAAATACAGAATAGGTACTATTTATGGAGCACAGAGAGGTGCCCTCAGATGCTTACATTCAAATAGCTTGATGTGGACTTGAACAAGCACAGGTCTAGTACCATGAATGAGTACTTTTCGGGACTTGGTCCCCTGATTCTCAGCCTCTTCAAAGGTATAAGCCACAGGAGAGAAAACTGCAATTCTCTCTCCCACTTATGCCCAAAATAAGTAAATTTTAAATGTTAGATAATAAATATCACTTGTGACATCATCCTAAAGGGTAAGAAGCGATTTATATTTATATGAATAGACATGGAGGACAAATATGACCTATGGGAATATGTTAAATGTCTTCATATGAAAACCAGAACTCTAATATTAACAGAAAAATTGTCTCTCTGAAAGATATCTTCTTGCATCCCAACCAGTATAAACATACACATCTGCTAACATTTGTGTTGAGTAACTAGATTCACACACCTGATCATCTTTCAAAAGGGCAAATGGTTTCATCAACAATATACAAATACTTGAAAGAAAAAAAAAATTACATTTAAGATTATAGATCTGCTAAACTGGTTTGGAAGCCAGCAATATAAAAATTCAATTTCTAAAATTCTCTGTGGTTTTGAAACAAATAAATATCATTGTTGTTACCTATTTAATTTAAATAGACTTTGCAGCTTTATTCATGTTGGCAGGGAAATGGATTCGGACGGTGGCGTATGCCTGGTAAGTAAACATCTCCGAGGAAAAAAAGCAGGTCACCAGTGCATAAAGTAGATTTGGGAACTGTCTAACTACGTTTCTTCTGGATATTCATTACAGCAAAGCACCCAGGGCATCTATTTGACTTTACATTGTTTATTGCAATTTCCTCTCCTGAGAGTTTTAGACCTTGACAACTGAAGTCACAGCACCAGCCCTCAAACCAAAGTCCCTGACAAAAGAGCAGTGTCTGCATTCGATGTGACTGTGGGATCCAGTGAGTCTCACAGTACTCAGTCCTGAAAGGCTTCTGGGTTTTGGTCTCGACACTCAGCAGTCACAGTACCACAGCATACAAAAATCTCTTTGATAGAGACTGACTTTTTCAGTGAGTTTAACAAAGAAATAGCTCTGCTCACCCCAAACTATACCATGTGACGTGATTGACTTTCATGACATTGTTTATGGGTTTGACATAGAATAATTTTGGTAATTCTAAATTTTGTACATTCATCAATAGAGTATTCAGTTGCAATTTTTTAATTTTTTCTGTTTTGTTTTGTTAATGAGTTTGACCTTAATTATCAGAATAAAGCTCTGATAATTGGGAGACCTCTCTGATGAATAATAATTCTCCTAAATTTAAACCCCTCTTCAGGAAGGGCATGGTAGCTAGGGAAAAAGTGTCAGTATTGTATCTCAAGAGAAACAAATCAAAACACCACTGAAACTCTTTTTTTTCCTGTGTATTCTTCCTCGCACTCAGGAAGGATTTACTACATTGTCAGTGAATTAACCCCTTTGCTTTCCACCAGGCAATGTTGGGCAACTGTTCATTTCCAATAATTGAATGATTTCATAACTAGAAAACACAAACGTGCACAGGGTTTTGTAACTGCTCTTTTTCCCCAATGAGCAGAGAGGGCAAGAAAAAGGAATAGGAGGACTAACAGAACAAAAAATTAAAGACTAAGAAATGGTATACACAGATACTGTAAGATTAATATGCACAAAAGAAATTAAATATTTCCAACAGGAAGCAGCACTTCTCATCACACCAGCATAACTAGCTGGAAAAAGGCCAGCTCAGGAAATCACAAAAAGGGTGGAAAAGATAGGTTTCAGTGATTTAAAAACTTTTCTAAGGTAGAAAAGAAAATTCAAGAGGTCAGAGAAAAGCTCTGAGCGTAAGTTTTATATTTTGACCTTGGCTTTTCTTGCCCATGAAGTTACATCATGCATTTGACTTTGCTGATAGTAAACTGGTGTCATACTACTGAGAGCTTATTCCCCCACACATACCCGAAAATAACCCTGTATTCTCTGCAGTCATAGATATGAATGGTCACCTGATTTAATCCTCCTGATGCCCTTTGACTATTCTTTAAATTGCTTTTTGGAGAGTGTGTTCAGATTGAGGGGTTTTAAACTATTAATGGTTTCATGGAGCAGCTGGGATAACCCATCTTGTGTTTCTTTAACCACTCAGGGCAGACAAAATGCGGAAAGCAACCCCATGCAGCCTTTTACTTGCAGAGCATTTCCACAGAGGGAAGATAGAGGAAATGTGAGCAGAACTGAGCAGGATATGCTCCTAAAACTCTAAATTTGTATTAAGATTCAGGATGGAAATGAGGATGCTGTAACTCATTCCTCCATAGACACAACAAAATATTTAGGACAAATCCTAGTGTTTTGAAAAAAAATACAGCTTTACAGCCATGAAATTCCACCATTAAGTATTCAGTAAGAATTTAGCATACATCTAAATACTGTTGCTGAATATTTAATAGATTTCCATTATTTTCCTTCCATTCTCCTCTATCCCAAATAAAATACTATACTCAGTGTAAATTTCTTTATTTCACATCATAAAAACACTCTAGTTTAAGGATACAAGCACAAAATCTACTTTCTTGTAGAATTTAAATTTGCCATTCCACAACTTAAATTCAAGCAGGGACATATCTTCAGGCAGATATGAAGGCATGAGCAGTGGAACAACATAGTTTTTGAATCATAAATGGAATTTTTTGACTGTTGGCATTAGAAGGACATTGGCACAAAAGTACCGTATTTTATATTCAAAAAGCAGTAATTAATTCCACACAAAGCCAACAGCTCACTAGTGATGCAGTTCTCTTTCTCAATTTTCTTCAGAATCTTCGTGGTAAGAAAATAATGCTGATTGCATTCAGTAGCTGCAAACATTTTTACACAACTACGTAGTGTTAGTCAAACTGACAACAACTGACTCAAGTATGGCCAGCAATTTGTGACACCTGTTATTAACAGAAGAGAAAAACCCCAAACCAACAAACAACTGATCCTGTCTGCCTGGGATGCTTTCTTTCCAAACATGTCTAAGCTTTACAGGTAAAAGAATCTTCTGAGAGACACAAAAAAGAATGAAATAAAACCCCCAAGTTTGCATAGTTGTTGTGAATATATATTAAATACCATTAGCAGTAAGATGGAAATTGATTCTTGTTGAAATTTCACCAGCAAACTATTCTGCTAAAGATTTTCTCTCCCGCCTTGCATTTTTTATGTGCTGTACAGGAAGCAAAGTTTGGAAGGCAAAGGCACCCTTGTGATCTACACATATAGAAGAAGCTATTGGAAAAATATTGACTTCAAAAGAACTGGCTGCAGCAGAACACTAGCGAATTCACAGCCAAGATAAAGTCAAACCTAACTTGTACTAAAAGTGCCTATAGCTTTTGGTCTAAGTTTCAGACATGTAAGTTCATTAGAAAATGATTTATAATGCTTTCCTCATACCTTGTCAGTTCAATTAATTCCTTGGCTGAAAAATGGAGAACACCAGACTGTGGAACTTTTTAAATTTTTTAAGATATTAAGTAATATGACAGGTCACAAACTTGAGTTGATTTATGAGACATTTCTTCATCCCACCATTAGACCACCCTTCTGGCTATATATTTTATTAAATTATCTATTTTTATATCTATTTAATACATACATTATTTATGAAATTATTCCTGTAGATCAAATCAATATACAACACGGAAGTGCTCCTGCAAGAATCTGTGCTAGTTTTCTTCCATTTCTTTAGCTGAGGCTTAAGATTAAATACCCAAACTACCGAAGATCTGAAAAGTTGACTTGGATTAGCATTTGGAATTTCATTATTAAAAATAATGCAACTTGTACTGACTGACATGAAGAACGGGCTTTCTCCGTATGTTACTCTTTCATGTTTACTACTTATTTACAAACATTTCCCATGTAAAAGGGAGATTAATCATTAACTCAGTTCAAAAATCAAAGGGTAAGAATCAAAAGATGTGGCTAGTAGGTTTTTTCTAGATTTCTGAAGTTTTGTTACTATGTCCAGAACAGAAGACACTGACAATATTTTGCAAGACACAAGTTCTGGTGGAGTGCTTCCCTTCAGCTGGCTGGGATACCAACATTCCATGAATTTGACACATTTCCTTTGAGTCTGGTCTAAAAGCAAAAAGCACATATGAAATGGGGAAAGACAAAGGCTACAGAAGGGGAGATCAAATTATAATGATTAATTCCATCTACCAGATTTGTATGTGATCTTTTAAGGAGAGCTTTCATTCTAGGGCCAACCTCAGAGCTACATCGAATTTAGTCCTAGCTTGATCCAAGTATCCACAATGCACATCTACACTCAGCTTGTATCCACTGCAGTTCTGTCCCACTGGCCAATATGCAAAGGATTCCATGTAATATCCCGAGACTACTGGCACCAGCTACATAAGTCAGTCAGCTTCTGGAAATCTTGTTTCATCTTCTTCACTAAAATTCCAATTTTCCTCATCAATTCAGTTAATTACTTCCACCCTAAAATGTTCTAGAAATTGTTTCTCTGGGCTGAAATTTAGCTTTTCACTGAGAATTATGATCTTCTGCAGACCTGGATATTAGCACAAGCATCCCTTTGGGAAGAGGCTGCTCTAGGGCTGGACACAAGGAGCACAGCAGTAACACACCTTCATTGCCTCTCTGGGTATGGAATGGTGTGTCTTGCTAAGGATAACCCATGGTGCTTTGATGGAGTGGACCTGTAGAAGAATAGCTTGGAAGTTTTGGAGAATGACCACAAATGCCCTGCGTCTGCAGTGGACTGAGAACTTCTGTGCAATCAAAGTGACCTATGAGTATCTGTATGAGGAGCCTGCCCCTGCTTCTTGGTGACAGAACTACAGATAAGCACAATCATGCCATCCATCATCACTTACAACAATTAACTTACTTACCTCAGATTTCTACAGCTCAGTAGATCCTTGTTTTAGTAAAGACAGTTCTTTGCATGGCTCTCTGCCGGATAAATTTCTTCTCCCAATTCAGTGATGCACACCCACAGCATTCCCAGTTACTGTCTTCACTGAGTTCTCAAGGAAACCCAGCACCAAACCTTTCATCATCTGTAGGTTACCAAAACTATTCGCAACATAACATTTCTGATGAGGTGCTGGAAGGTACAGTGGGGACACAGTTACATGCAGACTCACTGCATGCTGTGTGCTGCAATCTAATCCATTTACCAGCCCTGAGATCACTGACCTGCATCACCCCAACAACATTAAATGTTAAATTTTAAAAAGCCTTCAAACTCAATATAGAGGTTTTCAGACCTGGGCAATGAACATGTGGGGCACTCAGTGAATGCAGGTCCACATTAACCTTGCAATGCTGTTGCAGCGGTACCCTGGATCAATTAGGTTACTTTTATATAAAAAGTAAATGTGTTTGTTCCATAGCAAAGGTGTCAGTAAAGCCATAGTCTTCATTCTTTTTTCTGCTTAGAAACAGAAATATTTGCAGGTTGTTTTGTTTCTGTTAAAAGTCAAGGCATCAACAACACTCGAAACAGCCAAAACGCTATGACAAAAATGTCTGAAGTCTTTGAAACAGATCAAAAGTACAGTGATTTGTTTGATCTAATTTGCTTTAAAAGTGAGTATTGAAATATTTAACATGCTTAGCTCTCACATAAGAAAATTACTGTGCTATTTCACTCTTTCCTCTCTCTATAGCTTTTTTTACAGTAAAAACATTACTTCAAATATGGTAATCAACAGGAAGAAATAAAATTCCAATTGTGCAGCTATATTCCATTCCACAGTAGCTGAATTCACTTAACCTCATGATCAAGATGTACAGTACATCTCACTATTTGCTCTCATGTTTGTAGGTAATTAATATTCTAGCTAGGTGCACTCAGTGTGTGACTGAATTCACAAATGCTGTTATCGACAATAAAATAAATAAATCATGTTTCATACTAAGACACCATGGCTATTTTTTAGATGAAAATTATCCTTGAAAACAGACATAAAACATAATCAAATAGACCAAGAAAAGAATGGAAGAAAATCTCAGAAGGGTTTAAGTATTTGAGATAAAAGACATATAAAGCAACTTTGGATGTAGGGGAAAAAAAACCTGCTTGAATAAGAATAGAGAGAAATATTGAACAGCAGCAATACTTTCATGCTTCAGAGTCTATGTTTCTTCCTTTCAGTGATACCAGTGAAATCAGTAAGAATTTATACAAATATGTACTGTAAGAGCAACAACAAAACATGCAATAAATGTAATAGGAGAAACCCAAAGATTGCAAGTATGCTCACTATGTGATAAGGTATTTCATAAAAATTATAATATTTTATACTGGTATTTTATGAAATTCTAACAACAGTAAAGCAATAATTACAGTGGAGAACATAGAATCAATTTTTCTTACTAATACTTTACCAATAGGTAAACATTTTCATGAACCACCAAAGCAGTCCTACCATTCATTTTTTGTACTATATATTGCAGTACGACTATACTACTATATTCTTTAAAAAGCTTTGTCACAGTGTAAGTCCCTTCAGTACTTGTATCTCAGCCATGGAATATGCAGTCACGGTGAGATTCCATTTTACTGCCTAAAAATTTAGATTATAAAATTCTTCTCAGTCACTAGTGGGGTTCTGCAGGGCTCCATTTTAGGGCCAGTGCTCTTCAACATCTTCATAAACAATTTGGATGCAGAACCTGAAAGTATATCTATCAAAAATTGAGCCCCACATCTCAGACACTGCCATACTAAGGCATTGTCACAATCTTTTCTTAGTGGCCTTAGCTGCCCTCCTTACATAATACCCAAGTTCAACCCAAAGACCAATTTCTGCAGGGATGCAACTGCTCAGTGCACATGAGAAAGGAGATATTTTTTACAAGTGTCCCTCAGTTCTGCTAGGGCTGGGATCAGTAGCAATGTCATTTCCACACTGAGGAGAGGAGGACTGGACTGGCCCAGTGAAATCAGCACTACAGTGGAAATGACAAGTCTTATAATACGCCATGAATTGGATTCAAAGCCTGGCAAAGGTATGGAAAAATATTACCTTCTTGCCTACTGTTCTGAAATAATTTTGCTGGCATTACTCTCAGAGTCAATTATCCGAGTGGGAATCACTGGACAGCTTGCTGGGAAGCTGAGAACCCACAGCCCTGACAATGCCCAGCACCTAAGCTGGTGCCCTGCCTCTGCTGTTCCCTGTTCAGGAAGAGTTTGGCCTTAGGGCAGACCAGCATTCCAACACCAAATGTTTCCCTTTGTCTGAATAAAGCTTTAGAAATTCACAAAGCAAATATCTGGGGATTACTTGGGTCATCCCATCGCTCTGGGCACTTCATTTTACATGGTTTGGGACTAATTTTAAATATTTTAGAAAAACATTCTAGCAACAGCCAGGAAAAATTACAAAATCCAATTGAAGCTAAATCATCCTTGACAATCAGCCTTTCAAAAAAGAAGCAGGAATTAATCCAATAATCAATAGATATTGAAGCAGGTATTTTTCTACAAGTCTCTGCCAGAAGGTTATGGAGAACAAGAGGACCCTACAGGACTAAGAACTGTGAACAACAATGAAAGGCTGCACTCAGACTGAGTCATCAGCCATACTTTTCAACTTGGCACAAGAAAAATTAGTGGAAGTTTCCTAATTGGCTAAACCACACCTGTCTAACATTTTGACAGAATTAAAAAGAACTCTGTTGCTGCCACTGAGGCATGATAATAGAGATCTGATAACTTGCATGATTATAAGTCAGTCATTTTTATATATGTTTCTATGAGAAGGAGCATTATCATAAGTCTAAAACTCTAAGGTACTGAATGACAGCTCTTTTCTGAGTCAATTATAAGCAATGGCTCCACTGATTTCACCAGGATGCTCCTAGTGAGCTGGGATGACAGAACAGTACCCCACAGATATAAATAAATATTCCTGCATATGATAACACAAACAAACAAAACACAAACAAAACAAACAAACAAAAACACAAACAAACAAAAATGAACCAAAAAAAAAAGGAAAAAGTTCTTTCTGGACCTTTATTTTCCCCTTCGAATGCATATTTACTCAGTGCAATGCAACATCATGTCAGAACCAAGCTCAGCCAAACCAGTACATTTACACAGCACCATGCAGGGATATTAGCTGAGGTCTCAGGGAGAATATAACCTCGTTAGAGCAACATTGTGCATGGGCTAATTAGGCCTGCCTCTCAAGCAAGGCTAATTATTCCCAGTACAGCACCATACTGATACTGCTCTGCTGCTTCTGCATTCTGGAGCTCGATTATTCAGCAGTAGCTCAGGGATCTAAACCCCACACTGTATTCAAAATTATAAACAAATCATGAGAAATGGATGTATCCTTCTGAGAGAGCAGCATGATGCACTGCACTGTCTCAATTCATCTATCAAGGACATCAAAATGAAAGATTAACATGTTTGTGCACCAACATCTTCACTTAAGTGGGAAATTCCACCACTAGACCAACAACCGTAGTATAGAGAAAATTTGGGAACAAATATCCCAGGACTGGAGTATAGAGTGGTTACAATCATCTCATTAGGCACATGCCACACTCAGTAGGCCCTAAGAAACAAACAAAAATTGGTAAGCAAAGGCTAGAGAGAAGCTCCAAACTTCTGTTTTTCTTAGAAGACCAGCTTTGAGTAAAAGCTAGTGCAAAACAAAAGGTTTCTTATTCTGGTGGCACGGCAGGTCTCAAAACTGTAACAGTGCAAACAGCTCCTGTGCCGTGGTGGAGCACTGAATACATTCAGCCTGGGGAACTTCAGGAGGTCTCACCACAAGTTTCAAGGCTTACGAGAGTTTGCTTTTGCTGCTTCAGACGCTGAAGCTGAGAGCAAATCTGCATTAACAAGAGACCTCACAGAACCCAAACTAAAAATGACAAGAGAGCTGGGACCAGAGCCAGCTGCCCTGGAAACATGCCAAGTCCCAAGTCCGGGTACAGATGCAGGTGGGACTTTGTGCATCAGGTGGATTCAACTGACAGTATAAAAGGAAATTCTATGTTTTTACATAAAACACACATAGTGGAGTCAGCAAAATTTTTCTGCATAAGATGGAAGTTTTGTTATTTATTCAGTGGAGAAGTTTTCTTCGTACCTTAATTCAGCAATCTTCTCTTATGAAAAAAAAATCTTCAAAATAAAAAGGCAAGGTGAGGTCTGTCACATCACCACAGAACTGCACACGTGTTCTCACACATCTCTAAGAAGCAGGCTCAGGAACAAGAATGAAGACTTAATAAACTCCTCCAGGATTTGAGCCCTGCGTTGCTGACACACACTTCTGTGATAAGACTGAACTGCCAAGAGCCTTCTGTTAAAGACAGCGGTTTTGTTCAGTTCTTGTTGTGATGCCAGGTAGCAGCAAATCTAGTGTTCAAAAGAAATTCTAATAGGAAATGTGAAATAATAGAAATGTGAGGCCAGTATCAAGATTTGAAAGTACAAGTAATATCTTCAAATGAAAATGAAAAAAAGAAAACAAGAAAAGAAACAGCTGCAAACCCAGCTTGGTCTCTAGAATTCCAATAGAATTAAACAATCAGTTTTGATGCAGGGAGCACAGGGACAAGGCAGAAAGGCACCATCAATTTAAAGTCAATTTACCTTTGTGGTTATTGGACTGTAAATGAGCACCTCATCTCTAACAGCATAAGCAAAGAGTTCATTTGGGGTTTTACTTAATACCTGCCTTTTATAAAAGACAGTAGGCAGAAATTTGAAATCTTGGCCAATATGTAATAAAATAGTTCACAGAATATCAGGATTTATTTGGTCCCACCCCCTCCTGCTATTCTACCTATTCATTGTAAATCTTTTTTTATTTTTTTTTTTTTTTTACCCATGAATGGAACACCACGCATCACATTGCCCACATCTCTCATGGCACAGTTTAGGCCCCCTACCATAGCCCAACACAGCATTTCAACTCCAGCAGAAGAGTGGCAAATGCCATTAAATCCAGTAGGGATTGGACTATTGCAAATTAACACACACAGAGGCATGAAAGAACATAAAACCTTAGACACTAGGAAACAATGATTTAGGGAACAGAAAGAGGAGAAAACTTGTTCAAAAATAATTAAATCATGAAGAACATTTGAAAGTCCCATGCTGTACAAAAGTAAATACTTTTAACAACAGAACATTTCATCTTTAACATGCATATCCATTTTCCACCTCATTTTGAGCAATGCTGATATCTATTCTGTGTCAGTTGACAAAACGCAAGGGTTTAGTAACTTAAAGCTTATCCCATCCAACCTCTGCACTTATATCCTGTTTAACATGCTAGTGCCTGATTGCTCCTGATAGAAAGATATCCTATAGCTTGCTAGAGCTGGTGATGTGCCAAGTGCTCAGTGACACAGTGACAAATCGCTTCTCGATTCCTGACAAAATACTCCCTCTGCTGTACAATGCACACTGTTACATAAAGCCCAATGCACAGCTATACATATTTAAACTATCAGCAGGTCCTGGGTGCAGACAGAATTCATAACCCAGAGAAACAATTCCCTCTTCCAGAATGGTCTTGTGAAAATAGAAATAACACTTGTATCCATAGAAATGGAAATTTATTTGTGGCGTAGTTCAAACAAACAGGATGAATATACAATATACAATATAAACCATGTGGGTGCCTAGGTCATAAAGAGTATAATATTCCTAAATTACTTGTTTTTCTAGCGAATGTTAGAAAATAAAAGGTCAGATGTCCTGTTAAGACATACACAGGTAAAAATACAAATATCTAAATATAAGCAATGCAGAGTGAAGGAATTAATTCAGCTACAGTTTTGTTTTGCTTTCCTTGTATTTTATGGCTTATATTATATACTTAGAATTTGCCTTGATTCAAAACTGCTCTGTGTCAGTAGTTTCATTGTGCTTCTGTATGAAAGAGTAAGGTGGCCAACAAGACTGGGAAGCTTAACAATCCTTATGGGCTGGAAGAAATATTTTGAGGTAAATTTTCCATTCAGAAATGATGTGGCACAAAAAGACTTGGAAAACCCGAGGCTTTCAGGACACCACAAACTGAATCAACTGTGTCAAGTGCGCCCCAATGAAGACCTGTTTGTGTCAAGTAAAACCAGACGAGCCTACAGAACTCCTGGAGTGGCATCCACATGCCATCCATGTCATGGAGTCTCTGTGCCAAAGAGCATGGAATGACCTCTCCAAATTTATATCACAAATCTGTTTTAATATTTAGCAGGCACAATCTCTCCTCTCCCCCAGGGAGCTGAACATTTCCAGGAGAGCATTACAGTGCATTGCATAGCCACAGAATAAAACATCATTACCCATAAACAGAGGTATAATTTTCAGCTTTTAAACGAGTTAAAATTAGTGTTTAAGGGTAGAGATTAGGGGGTTTTTTGCATTCAGATAATCCACTAATCTCCTTAAATTTATCATAGTAGTCCTGACAAACACTTTCTCTCTGCTCCAGGCTCTACCACTCATACAATTTCAACTCCTAGAAATGTATTTAAGAAAACAGTAACTGAGGAGAAAAATCATCTACATCTCATGTTTTCATTATGTATGTTTTGGGCTTATTCCACAGAGGATTAAGAAATTTAAGTTCTGAGGTCTAACTTAAGGCATATTGTCATTAAAAAATTCAAATTTTTATCTGTCATGAAGACAACTTAAAGAAATTAACCATTCCAGAGCAGAAAGATTAAAACCCGCAATAAAAAGAATGCTGGCTTATCTGGGAATGTAAAACTAAAGAGAATTTCTTTCCAGAAATTCCATTAAAAGGATTCTTTTTAAAGTAACAGCTAAAGAGAAAATACTTTTAAGTGTAAAAACAAATTCATACAATTGAGTTCTACTTAATAATTTAACATTAAGAGTTAATATAACTCCATTTTACTTCAGAAATGCATCAACTTTATAGAATTATTCAAAGAGCTGTATTCAGAAGAAATTCACATTTTCCTCTTAGGAAGCAAAATAAACATCATAATTTTTTCACAAACAAGTAACAACTGCAGCTAGCTGCAGTGTGTGCTAAATTGCTTATGCAGGGGGGAAAAAGTCTATGTGGTTGATACCACTACTTTGAGTACACATGACGTGGATATACACCAGGAATAACAACTCCATTCAAAAGAAGGACCAGGGTGTGATTCATTACAGAATCACTCTACAGTCCGTGTTTAAGCAAGCCAGGACAGGCCCTTTGCAGTGTATCAGGATTGCCACGGGATGGCAGAAAGAACACCTGATAATTCACTGCTCTTGTGAATTCCCAAGATGCTGCTGAAAACCTATGACCAGCTGCACCCCTGCTGCCCGTGTTCTGTTGCACTGCAGAACAAGTGCCCACTCCATGCAGGCTCTCACCAGCAGAAGCTCACACAACAGTGTGAAAAGCCTGAAACACTGTAAAAATTATGAGATGTTTTAGTGCTACTCATTTCCATCTTATAAGCACTTCGGAGCTACAAAAACCTAGTTGCAATTTATATCTTATTAGGAAAGAAGAATCAGCTGAATTTTTAAGCATTATCAGTCGGTCAGTGTCAAGTTGGACAGCCCGTTGTGCCAGTCTTGCAGCAAAATCACCCTGTGATGCACCTCTGAGCACACACTCCCACAGATGGAGAACTCTGTCAGGTAAATCTTCAGGCTTCCTGTTCAAGGGATGTACTGTGTGTACACAACACAAAGGAAAAGCAGGATGCTATGGAGAACACACTCACATCCAAGTGCTTCTTGCCCTCGGGCAGAAAGTCATCTCAGGAGGTATTTTATTTTTCCTTTTCTTTTCAAGCAGTTTACTACCACTAACAGGTATTCAAGAGATGCAGAGTAACTTGGAGACAGTCACTTGATAAGAGCCTGAACTAAGGGGACATATGTCCTAAAAGAAGAGTTGCCTTACATGGGACATCTCTGATCACGTAGTTTGTACATTCTCCCTGTGGTCAAAAGATTAGCAACAGCCTCGGGATGAGCAGAAGTGGCTCTTTCCCCTGCTCTTTGGTTACAGCACTGGGATAGGGGGCCTCCAGGATGCTGCAGCATGTGTCTCCATCCATGTGTCTCCATCCACAGCAACCTGATGCTCTACGGGGGAAAGTTTGGGGGGAAAAAAACCCATGGGAAACTTCTAAAGTTCACAGAAAGTAACCACAACTTTTTTTTTTTTTTTTTAAAGCAGAGATTATTGGATCATACTTTTATCTTTTCAGTGTAGCAAGCCAAGGAGAGAAAATTTTCATCACAGACCCTGTGGGAGATTTTAGACACAGTTTTTTGCCTTGGAAAGGAATATTACAAGATTTCATCTCGGTGCTTTTGATCCTCACTGAAATTATGAAGGGATGCTTTTTTTAGGATAGATAAAGTTTGTTGAAACAACAGTTGAGACTCACTTCTTTCTTGCTGCACCAAGTATTAGCCTGTATTTCATTTAATTTCTACCTCTTCCCCTTGTTCTCTACATACAAAATCGAAGACTTTTCACATTTAAATTGCTATATCTCTTTCCTTCTGAAAGAAAAAGACAAGGAAGTAACTGATATTGCAGACAATATCTCTGCTTTGGCTGAGAAGAAAACTGCTGCTTGCTGAAAGAAAGAAATTATATTAGTTTCAGAATACTGATAAGAATGAAGAATAGCTTTTTCTTAGGTTTTGGACAAGGATTCAGCAAGTTCAGTCAAAAGAACAATTTGTGCATTTTAGCTAATCCAAAGGAATCAAAGTGCTGTTTCTACTACTGAACTTGAGAAAAATGTTAACCATAGCCCCAGTCCAGTCCTCCCTGCAATATTTGGAGTGTTATGTATTTCCAGTTGTTTTTCAACAGACGTGCTAGATATGTTCGGCTGGTACTAAGAATCTTTTTCCCCAGCAGAAAATCCATTTCTGGATTTAACCAGATGGAATTAAGGAAAGCCTCCAGAGCAGCTGATATTTTTCCAGACTCTACTTGTTTCCTCTTGCTTCTTCCTTGGAAAGTACTGCACTCTGCTCTCTGCTTTAATAAGGCACTGACTTAACCAGTGTGAAGCGACCCAACAGTAGTCTGAAATTAATTCCAGTGTCATCCATCCCCTCCCCTGACATATGAAGATGACACCTCGTGGCAGGTTCTCCTTTATCAATGTCCTTTAAGAGTGATACATTATTGCAATTTCCTTCCATTTTCTGGGACTGCCAGCATAACAGCAAGCCTGGGGACTTTTTGGGTTTGCTGATACTTTTGATTATAACAGATTTACACTTTAACACTTATGGTAATGTTAGACAGTGGTGTAGGAAAGTACCCGTTTTTGACGTGTTCTGCAATTCTGTCTAGAACTGTGTCTACATTTTAGGCAGCACCACTGGCAAAGCTACTGATTTTTTCATCACTGCACGCCCTGGTTTTGTTATCTAACTAGGCTTGAAAGTTGCTACATTTGGTTAAACAAACACATCCTGGATTCCAGCTGGCCCTTTGGGATCTGCAGCTACACAGTAACATGCAGACCTTTGACAGTTTCTACAACCCCAACCACGTGGGATATTCATTCCTCCCTCTTCTTCTTTTTTTTTTCCCTTCAGTAAAAGAGACTGTGTTTCACTTGACTTTTTTTTAAAAAATTTTTTGATTTGCTGGATCGGGGGGCACAGAAGTGGGCAATGCGCATTGCTTCTTCCTTCTTTCCTTCAGCGAAACTTTGAAGTTGCAGGTTGCCCTAAAAACAGCAGTAGAGTCAATACACTGGCTCTGGAAACGGTATCTTTGCTAACTGCTTTTTAACCATGTTTTATTCATAATTCAGTGAGGGTTTAGATTTGCATTTGAGCAGTGTCACATGCTTCCTAATGGTTTCACAATTGAAATGTCTTGCTTTTCTGTTACCTGCCAGTGATTGCTTCAAGGGGGTTTAATTTATTTAGTCACTGTGAAGACAGCCCATAACATTAAATAAGTTTTCGTGTTCAGCCCAACATAAATTTGTGCTAAAAATAAACATGAAAGGAAAAGCATCACAAGAGTACATCACACACTGGAGCAGCTCTGTTAAAATTATAACTGTATCGTGAGCATGGATGAATCAAGAACAATTGTAACACCTCTCCACAGAGCGTGTCACATACACTTTCTTTCTGCCATCACACATGAATCAAGAATAATTCAGTCCTTACATCGTGACAGGTGGAGAAAAATATCACTTTGAAGTGAATTTCCAAATATCACTTTGAGTTTCATTTCAGAAAGATAGGTGGTAGATATTTCAGCAAGGTTCTGCTTAACTCACTCTGTCAAGAGACTGAGACCATTGTAAAGAAGCACAAGGCAAATCAATTCTGACGTCTGAAAAATACCCAAAACCTTCCTGTTCACATCAACTTTCAAAGTCTTGCTCTAGCTTTTGGTCTGTCTGAGACACTGAAAACTTTTCTAAGCATTTTCTCTGATGTTAGCACTTTTCAGACTGTAACTCAATACACGCTATAAATTAAAGATAATGCTCAGCACCTCTACCATGAAAAGGTAGTAGATACAAATCTGCTGGATTCTAACATTTCAGGCCTCATTATGGGTTCCCCTGACCCTCAAGCTCTGAAATATCCTAATTTACATTTGCATTTTCTCATTCAACTTTTCACTCAAGAAAATATCACAGAAGAAAAACTGAGCCTAAAACTAGGAGCATGTCTAAAACAATAACATAGAATAAAATAGACTCACCTTAGTGAAATTTGAATATGCAATTGAATTTTCACTTTTCATTTAAAAATTTTTGAAGACGATTTCATGGAGCAAGTTGGAAGAGGTAGTCCAAAACCACATTCTTTAATATCATATATTGCATACCTCACACTTTGATCAACCCCAAATAAGAACTTTACAAGAAAAATATTGGTAGTGATCTCACACAAATATACAAAAAAATGATCTTTCAGTATTAAATACAACAGTCTGCTGCAAAGTTCTTCACATCAATTGTCTTTTCAATGACCAGCAATGAGTTTCAGAATAAACACCCTTCAAAGATTATTGGGATCACATTGTTTTAAGCAAACCAATTACTATATATGGGTTTATCTACTATCTACTCGTCACAGTAAGTACTGCTGCATTTATCCTCACTGTGTTCACAATTTAAAACCCATTTTCATAACTATAGTGGCTGAAAGAGAGAAATCATGGTAATGGAAATTTTGATTTCAGAACACAAGATGGCAGCCTCCAAAAGGGAATAGGAAGTCATCCCAAATCACTTCCAAAAATTATGGACCACAGTGACTGCAAGACCCCAACCTTTATCATCCCCTTCATAAGCATTCATCACTGAAATCATTTTAAAAAGCCAGGAAGCAAATATGGAGCTAAGATATATTCATTAAGAGAAAGGCATGTTAAAAGTAGCTTATGGGAAATATTTTGCACATTTCCATCTATGACTTCTCAAAAGGCTTTGCTTCCAAAGGCAAAAATGCATATCAGTATTCCACAACCAAAACTGACAGGTAAAATTTACTAATACATGCACATAAAATCATTGAAGAATGAATCCCAGATTTGCCATGTAAAAAAATAATTAAATAAACGCTTCTTCCCATAAACAGTCCAATTTTATACGTGTATGACTAAATCATGGTTTACAGGGAAGCAGCTAAAAGCCAGATTTCAGTTACAAAGCTGGATAAAACTAATCCCCAATAAGCTTCATTGACATTGCTGATTACCTAAGACTATGCTCAGGTATGCTAGAAACTAGCAAAAGTTTACTTTCCTCCTTAAACAATATGTAAAATATTTGCATGTAAACTCCATTGATGTGTTTCATCTTCTGTAACTTCTACCTATCAAAGTCAGGCAAGCTTTCAGACCCTCATGTTCCAGAGAAGATTAAATTACTAGTGTTACAAGGAAACTTGGGGAAAAGAGAACCTAAAAAGCTATTTTTTTGCCTTCTTTAACCTTCATCCAGCTTATTTACACAGTGCTGTCTCAACCTATACAACATAGGTTGTATATATGATCCCACAACAAAGTACAAGTAACTAATAATGATGTTACATTTGCATTCATATCACAGTAATAATAATGACATAATTATATCCTAATAAGTCAAAATATCTTTAAAATACATGTATGACTAAGTCATAGCAAAATTATATTATAAAAGCTTCTCAGCTGTTTTTCATCTTCTTAAGCAATGCATATTCCAACACTAACAAATCTATATGGTACAAAATTAATTACCCTAATGGCTAATTAATAAAGAATAGACAATTTCCACATCAAAGACAAGTGACACTTTGTAATCAAAGCTTTTACTATCCTTTCTTTCCAGAAGCAAAGTCCTTTCCTTCAAAATTAACTGCTAAATCCTTGTCCAAAGGCACCTATTGCCATCCACTGCCTGAAGGAGAAACTTGGAGCTGTTTAGGCTAAATACCTGAGCCTCTGAGTTGCTAAAACTAGGTAAAAAATAATCCCATAATCAAAGCTAGAACATCCAACTGGATAGGTCCTGTGGTGACAGTACAGAACACAAATGTCAGTGACTAGAAAATTAGATTTACTGTCCTCACTTGAGACATCAGTTTAGAATACACAAGGAAGACATTACAGCAGCAACAGCAACCCTACTTTACCAGAACCTACAAGCACCACTTTATCTGGAAGGTCTCTATACTTCCCCCACAAGCCATGTGATGCCTCAAATGAATTGCAACGTGAAAGACCAAAGCGACAGAAAACTTTCTCATGAAGTTTAAAGCCAATTTAAAGCTCGAGGCTGGGATACAAGAGGAGTGTGTAGGCAGGCAAACCCTTTGCAAGAGCAAGGCCTGCAGGATGCTGCAGTGAGACTTGTCACTAACGTGACAGATGGCAAAGCGCAGCGCACACTCGTGTTCTGGCACACTGCAGGCACTGCCTATCATTTGGTCGCACCTGTGTCTTTCTCTACTCAAAGATTAAAGTCCTGGGAAGCTGAACATATTTTGCTTCCATTTTTTGTCTCTTCCACACAGTTCCTCTGGCTCTTGATTCTCCGAGGTCTCCACCCAGGCCAGCTGGCAGCTCAGGAAAAATAGGATGTACATTCAGACCTCATGAGAGCAGACAGCCCATCACCCACCTCCAGGCAGATGCAAAAATCCCTAATCCATTCCTATAGGCTACCTCTCACTAGGAATCTATTTACATACTCATTGTCTCAAGCTTTGCACATTTATCCTGGTGGTTCCTCTTGATATCCTGTGATGTAGCTTAAACTACAAGAGTTTATTCTCACTATAGGGAGACCTTTTTTATTCCCTCTCAGGCTTTTTCATATCACCGATTCTTCACTTGTATTTCTTCATATCATTTCTACATTGCTCAAGCAGATCCCTTCCAGTGCCAAAACAGCATTGCTCCAGGAGGAACCTCCCTAAAGTGCTGACTGAAGTAGAAGGATCCTCTCCAATACATTCACCATAAGATTCCCTGCTAAACATACCTTTGGGAACAGGACAACAGGACCGACTCCAGCACAGCTGGCAATGCACTTTACATCCCAGAGTGTTTCCTCCTTCCCAGTTAGTCTTGCCCCTTCCTTTGGGTTATTTGTCCGAGTATTTTCTAAGTCATTTTGGATTTCAAGTGTGTCCTTTCCCAAGTTGACAGGCCCTCCTGTACCTCACCAGCTGATTCCATGAGCACACTCTCAGGTGTGTCGTGCCAATCATGACAAAAATGTTGAAAAGCACCAGGTAAACATCTCCAACCAAGCAGAAGTTGCTGGTCTGTGACTACCCCCAGGAAGACATTTACTCAAGTCACAGGGTGAAAGGACTCAGTGCAGGCAACACCAGGTAATCCTGCTGCCCATGGAGTCTCCAACAGTAGCAGGTCCCCTCCTGGAGTGGTTTTGCACCATTAATGAGGCACACACCAGGTTAAGGACTTTCACACAGACAATATCTGTACAACTTCCACGTGAGAATCTAAGTCTCAAAAACCTCAAACCCATGATTTAATCATGTTTAAATATGCTTAGCCCAGTCAAAGGATAAAATTAGGTCAGATGAAATCCTTTTTGGGATTTTTTTGGACAAATCCTTCTATCCACTTGTTACTCACCTGCCTTTTTTCTTTTTTTTTAACCAGGTAGAGACTTATAAGCAGACAGATGAAGTACCCATACTTCAGCTTTTCCCCAGAAATTTAAGTTGGTTTTTTGTGGAGCCTTCCTATGACTTCTCCAAAATTGCTTCTCTAAGACTCTATTGAATAAATTCCACTGCAAAGCACCTGGAAATAAAGTGAGGCAATCTCCACTTATCTCACTCAAATAGTTTCTGGCTTTTGCTGCTACCCAGTTCCAGCAGTATTTTTACTCCTCTGCTGCCTGCATCAACTATGCAGAGCTAATCTTTTTTGCAGACATAGTATTGGAGGGAGAGCAAACAATTTTTGTCTTCAAAATAAACTTCCATTTTTATCTGTACACTGGGTAGCAAAACAACTGTGCATCAGTCCATGTAACAATGTATGAAGTAAGTAGCAAATATCTCATTTAATCTCATTTTTTTCAACTATTCACAATTTTATTGCATCGAAAGATTTTATTTGTCTGTTTAGCTTTGCTTTTATTCCTAATGAGAAAGATTACCCTTAAATAGGTTGAAAAAAAATAGATAGAAAAGCTCTGGATGATCTGCCAGAATCTCACGTCCCTGCTACTGCAGAGGCTGCACAGGCTGTTCACAACAGAAGATAAAGGTTAAAGTGAAATCAGGTTGATGTACAAACCTGCACAAAGAGAACAGGCACAAACAGAAGCTGAAGATAGCATTGTAGAAAGCATCTCAGCTCTGATTGTGGGAAACAATCAATAACCCTGGGAAGGAGCAATACTGCTGAAAAATATAACAGTAACAACAACAACAACAAACCGTCTCAGGAACTGAGGAGTGCAGCAGTGACTGCCAATAATAACTTGGTTTTGAAAGCACCTCTGCATTTGCTCTGTTTTAGAGGATATTGTCAGCACTGCTCCCTATGTCAGCGTGATTAAAAAAAAATGCCCAAACAAACAAACTAGACTTCAGCTCTTCTGCCCTCCTTTTCTACAAAATGGTCATATAATTGTTTATATATTTCAGGGTCTGGTAAACATTTCAGTTAGAGAAGATGGTTTTAGTAGAGCACTGCCACATTCACTGCTTTTGTCTCCAGGAAAATCATTTGATTTCATACTAGGAAACATATTTCAGACAAAACCTAAGTTTGGAAGAGTTTTTATGGTTTCCATAAAAAATTTCACGTTTCAAACACAATTTTTGGCACGAAGACTTAGAAAAATGGAAAGAGGAAGGTGTATTTACAGTACTGTTTTATTTCACAAGACATATGGTTTTGCAGGAAATCTGTGCTCCACCCTCACTGAACACACTTTGGTTTCCACAGAGGAATGCACACATTCATCTTTTTCTTGGAAGTAAGCACAAGTGGCTTTCAAGTCCCAGCACTGGACCAGAGGTCTTCCAAGAGAAAGCACCTCCTGAAATCTGTGCAAGCCTGGATGTCAGGTTTGCAAATCAAGTGTTTTGCTTGGTAGATCTGCTCCAATTGCACCACATTATGTGCAAACATAAACACAGCCAGAATCTAGCTGAGAAACATTTTGTCTTCCTTCAAAATCTATAATCACATTTACACAGTCTCTTTCTCTTTCCTTTGCAAGAAAACATTCTGTCACACCAAATGTTCCCATGCTATTGATATTTACTCATTCCGGGAGTTTTGTTCTCTCCAGAATGGTAAAGTTCCTTGCTAATTAGGATCCCCTCACACCAAATACTTTGTTTCTTAGATTCAATCACACTTTCTGTCTCCCTCTTGTGGGAGAAGGACTGAGGTTACACAGGGGAGTGCAGGACAATATTTGAACCTAACGCCCCTTTTCACAGGGTCCGGTTCGAGTGCAGTAATCCTGTTGGTTCACATTTCAGCACGGCAACTATCAGCAGTGCCAGCACCAAGCTGCAGCACACACACTCTGTCCCACACCAGGGCCCCAGGCTGAGGTCAAGGAACGGGTAGGATAAATGGAAGAACAACCCAGCACAACCCAGTGTTACAAACACACAGTTTCCACAACAGTCCCTCCAGCCTGCACAGACGTATCCTCAGGGGTTGTGGCACGGACCAGATGGCTTTCCATTCACGTTTCCTGCTGTTCTTATCACATGGCTATCCTTACAAGGATTTATTGCAGAGGAACAAATGCACCTATTTTCCTGAATAAACTCCCAAACAAAGATGTTTTAATATTCCTGCTAAACACAGCCCTACATTACAAATGTAAGGCTTCGTTCTTTGCAAAGAAACAGAGCAAGAGGTGAAAGTGAGAATAACAAGGTATTAGAGAGATGCTAAGAGATTTCCTTCCATCAGTGCAAACCGTGGATGACAACAGGGATGGAACTACTCTTGACCTACTTTTGTCAGAAAATAAGAATGAAATTCTGTCACGTACTTTGCTGTACAGAGACGAGGTGCTGGAACAAACACGTAGGATGAGAAGCAATAAGGCATAAGCCTGGTAACATCATCATCAGAACCAGGATTCAAAAAGACAATTATGCTTGAGGTGTCACAGGCAGGCATGACAGGGTGAGAGATACAGCAGGTGATATTTTGACTTTGCTGAAATCAGTGGGATTTATGCATCAGTCTGATTCAAGGTGTTGTGCTTCAGCATTTCCACAGAGTAAATCTCATGGACTAAAATGTATTGTTTGCTATTTTTATGAAAGATCCAAACCAACTTAGTATGGGAGACTTAAATACTTCGTATTATAAAGCTTCTGTGCTACTATTCAAAAGCTTATTTTGCAAATAAATTGAGGTCAAGCCCCTACAAACCATAAAATGTTGTACATGCTAAAACCTGAATATCATAGCATCTCCTGTGTGATACCTAACACCTTATAAAGTGAATTACAAATATTTTCAGAAATTACACACCTGCTCTAAAAATGTCAGATCCTGCTGACACTAGGAAAAGCACAGGAAGAGTTATGGGAGCCGTATGCCACAGATGAAAATTCTCCAATGAGTATGTTTTGATTAATGCTGCTGCTGCTGCATTCACTAATGAATGACAGGCACGGTCACAAGTAATTTCAGTAGTCCTGTACCACAACCTCTGAATAAAGCAAGCCCCATACTTTCAGGAGCTTTTCCCTGAGATTTACTAAAATACTTCAGAAACCAATAGTATCCTTAAAGCTGTGGAATTTACCTCAGATATTGGGTTACATAAAGTCATTAGAAATCATACCTCATATTTTCATATGAAAGATCAAGATATCTTTAAAGTCTCAAAGTTATTAAACTCATTTTTCTTTCTACAGTGCATTGTCTTACTTGCAAAATCTTAAGAGCTAAAGTGAAATGTTCAGCTTTAAAGCAATGAAGCAAAAGAGTCTGAGGATAGGGACTACCTGGCAAAGCTGGACCATTATGTTACTTTGCCTACTGAGACAAGCCTAATTAAAATGTGTCTGCAAAAACTCTCTACTACTTTTTATTTGAAAAGGAAAATATAAATTACCTGAAATCCATAAGTTACTTGTACCATCCTGCCACTAAGGCAAACTCCATTTATACAAGGCTTAACCCTGCATTTTGGGTAAGATGAGCAGCAAGGAGCTTGTAGTTTTATCTATAGTTCACAAGATTAAATCCCCATAAGGGAATACCAATTTCAGACTGTAGCTTTACCGAGTCCACAACAGCATGGTTAACTATTTGAACTCCCTCCTTCACTCTCATGCTAAAATTCACCTCAATTCATTAACAGCTGAGAATTATTTCTGTCACATTAGCTCTGAAGCGCTCCAGCTTGTTTGTAACAGATGTTATTACCAGCTAAAGAGTTCTACCTCCAAACTGCCCTCTCCCAGCAGTCAGCATGAAATGAATAAATATTCTCTCTTCAGCCAACAGTTTATTTACCACTATTCTAAGCAGCTTAAGAATGCTCAAAGTTGCTTACTTTTCAGATATATTCAATGCCACCTGACTTTACTGGGGTCTATATCAGCTGCAACTCCTGCTCTTAATCTCAACCACTCCTATTTGCATAGCTAAACAGAAACAGACTGCTGCAGAGGAGGGAAGGAGGAAATAATGCATTTTATGCATTTAATACCTGGCCATCTGGTACCTCAGAAATGTGTTCAACTTCAAAACAGCAAGAAAAATAAAATGAGGGAGCCAAGAGAGGCTTTGCTGAAGCAAAAATGCATTTATTTATATCGGCAATTGGCAGCTGATGCAGAGGATACATACATAAACCCAATTGCTCATGCACAGGGACTGTATGAATAGAAACGCCATAGGTAAGCAGTAGCAATGGAAATTAGAAGAAAGTCTCTGTCCATGCCATCCCTATCTAAATCACTTTTCTTCCCAACTTTCTTTTCTGTGGGTCACTGGAAGAGAGGGAAGAAAACTGAATCCTTAATGTGTTTCCCTTCACCTAGACAAGAAAATACAAGCAATGCAGTAATGTTAGGCAGATTCAGTGTTCCCAGCATTTGGTGGATGTCTCAGGAGAAACAGAGAGAGTAGGTGAAATTTCTCACTAGCAGACTACATGACTGCAGTACTGAAGAGAGAAGGAGTCACTCTACTTTGACCAAAAGCCATAAGTCAGGTACAAATAAATGGGTTTATCTGTAGAGAAAGGTTGTGATTGCATAACAGAAAGAACCCTGATTGGAGAAGGCCCTTTATGGCTTTCAGGAAACTCCTGAAGTTCTCTGAAGCCCTCACTTTCATGCCCCCTGAAGAATGCATGGGAGAAAAAAGCACCAAGCTGTGTTTCATATGAAGCCACAAGTTTCAGGATAGCTGCAAGGGAGCTATAATTATCCAATTTCCTTATATTAATGATTTTTAAATAAAAATGGCTTTGAATTTTTTTTTTTTTCAGCTTTCATCTGCACTGGTCAACAACTCAAGTTCTGTGATTCTTGCCACACAAAAAAACCAGTAACAGATGTCAAAATGGCAAAAACAGATTGGTGCTACTATACCTGGTTGGAGCAGAAAGTATGAAGTAGTACAGGGTGATTCTGGAGATAAAGGTAAAATTTGTAGAATGTAATTTAGATTAGTTACTGGTTTTAATAAAAGAATACTATTTGTTATGAGAGTTCACCCAGACTAAGGAAGCCTTTTGAAACTTACAATTTTTACCAGACATGCCAAAATATTTTGCTGCTCTCAAACCCAAGTCCTGTAACATTTCAAGATGAGAATCTCAGTTTTTACTGCCAAGTAAGCTCATACCTTACTCAGCTCTTTAGAAATTGTACTGAAAATGAAAACTCTCAGAGGAAGGCAAAGCATCAGCACACAACGTTTTCTACCACAAAACATTTTATTGAAAGGCATTGCCTTAGTGTTTAACTCTTTAAGTTCATTGCAAATGATAGAACTTGACTAGACATAATGAAAATACACAGTCTTCAAGTAACACCATTAGTGCTCTGAAGCAGGTACTAACCTTTGCCAATGCTGAATGCAAAACAAAGCTAAATCAACATTCTCCTTGCAGTTTGCACTTTGCAGACATCCACATTTCTCTAGGCATATATTTGTATGTATACATACACTACTGAACAGCATTTTATAGTTTTCTAATGCTTTATAATCAATTACACCAAAAAAAGGGAAAAAAGTCAAGAACACTAAGCGCAAAGTAAAAGAGAACTACCACATGCTCACTGGAAGCAGAATGCAGCAGGACACTTTGGGATGTTTATTTAAATAAAAGCATGTGATAGCAATAAATACCCTCAGCAGCTTGTTCTGGCAGAAAATAAGGGCTTTTCAAGAGCTGTCAAAGGAGCTATGGGTGCAAAAGACTGCAAAATGGCAAAGGTCCCGATTTCCTCCTAAGAGAAATCCAGTGATGACTGGATTCTGGAAAGACCAATTCCATTGTGCCCAGAGATCTGGCGGGTAGATAAATCACAAGGTCTTCAAAATAAATCACTTTAGAAGCCAAGTTAGTAAGTAGGAATACAAAAATAGCAAGAATACAATGGGACAAAAGTCAGGAAGACGAAAGTGTAGCATATAAAAAAGGAACTGATAAAAAGGACATGCTATAAAGACACAGAAATAGTATGAAAACAGTAAAGAAAAAGATGGTTCAATCCTTCTCAGTTTCTCTATGTTTGCTAGATCACCTAGAGCTCCCTCAGAAGACAGTCCATATATAAAAGTAATGAAAAGTGACAAAAGGTAATGGTTCTAAAGTAAAAGAGGGTAGATCTAGACAAGGTAAAAGATAGAAATTTTTCACAGTGAGGGTGGTGAAACACTGGCACAGGTTGCCCAGAGAGGTGGTGCATGCCCCATCCCTGAAACATTCAAGGGAAGGTTGGATGGGGCTCTGAGCAACCTGATCTGATTGAAAATGGTTGAAGATGTCCCTGTTCATTGCAGGGGGGTTGGACAAGGTGAGCTTTAAAGGTCCTTTCCAACCCAAACCATTATATGATGAAAATTACCCATGTAGACTTTGAAAATATTTGTACGACTTTCTGGGTGGAAAAAATGGAAAAAGATAAAAAATAAAATCCTACAATTGGTTCACAAAGAGCCATCACAGTTATACCACATGAAAAATACATGGATTGTTTTTAAACGATCAGGCAATGCATGGATTTCTCTGGGACTTTTTTAATAAAAGTAAGTACATTGAAAATAAGAATTGCATGTTACTCAGGAGAATTACAAGTAGATGACCACGAGAAAACACTCAAACTACTTCAGCTTCATTTTTCATTAGAAAGAGAACTGTGATTAGGCAATTAATCACTACACACTACAAAAAAGAAGAAAATGGAAGCTAAAATGAAGTAAGTGAGCATTTAAACAAATTCTACATTTTCAAATCACAGGCCTGATGAAATTAATATCTAGAAAGCACACTAAAGGAAATTTAGAGCACTTAATACTTAAGAGGACTTGTGGGAAAGAAATGTAGCTCAAGGAGGCTGGAAAAAACAAATCAAAATACTTCTCTTCAGAATGAGAGAAAATGAAAGTTTTGGGAAATATGAACTACTAGGTTTAAGCTGAAGTCTCAGAAAAACAGTGGAGCAAATAAAAAGCACCCAGAAGATAGGACAAGTTACATAAGTATTGTCAACACAGATTTTTAAATAACAGATTGCTGAATCAAGCTGATTTTCTCCATGACAGATAAGAGCCCTTGTGTGAAGCAACAAGTCAGGAGATGTCTTATTTTCACCTTAGCAGGGCTTTTGGTACCATCTCACATGACACTCTCATTAGCAAGTCCAGATGAACCCTCTAAAATTGGTAAAACTATTTTGTAAAATATATTTAGACCTAGCAATGAATAAATGTCAAAACAGGATGGCAGAAAAGGCTGTGTCAAGGAGGATTGCAAGGTGGGACTGCCCTGGGTCTAGCAGTACTTATTGAGTAATTTCATTAATCATTATATGATGGAACCTAGTGAATGCTTATCAAAGGCAAGGTTTCTCTGCACACAACACAGGGCCTGCAGCTTCTTTCAAGCCCCTAGAAAAGAGGATTAAGATAAAAATAATCTTGTCAAATTGGAAAAATGGCATAATAAAAAGGATATGATTCAATAGGGACAAATTTGAGATGCTATGCCTGTACCTAGGTAGAAATGATCAGCTGTACATGATACAGAATAGTCATCTTGAATGTTCCTGATGAGAAATTTAGGAATTTTAATGGCCAACTTTATGAACCATCATTATCATACCTTTACAAAGCATAAGGTTTAGTAAAATAGTACTTTTCTTGAATACATTAGGACTCTTGTACCAAGTCCTAATGTATATAAATTTGTAAAATATTTAGAAATCCTCAGATGGAAAATAAACCGCAAGTTTATAATAATTTTATATATTTTTTGTGAAAGACTTTTTTCTTCCACAACACAAAAATATCAAGTTCATGTGAGGCAGAGAATCATCTAATTATGTAAAACTATCAGTCAGGGATGAATCATCACCAAAACAAGGTCTGACAATCTCTTTTCACAAGTAGATAGAGAAGCAGCTAGTAGCCATCTGGAAGCAGCAATTTCAGATGCTCACTTGATAACTCAAATCAAGTACAAGACTTACTTTCCCACCTTTGGAGCAGCAATGCCATCCTCAGATCCACATTACAAACAGAGCATGAGCATACTTGCTTATCACAAGAAATGCTTCCAGCTGGATAGCTGTAGCTTTAAAAATTTGAGCAAAGCTCAAGGAATCAAAGATTGAATAACCTTCTTCATAGCAAAAGTAGCAAAAGCGAATCCCTCCTGTTGTTACAAATCTCATGCTTATAAATACATATCTGTGGCTTTCATGAGAGGTCCCTTACCTGAATTATTTTTCTACAGTGAGTTTTCATTCTGTTAAGTAGCTAAAGTTTAGAATTTTACACAGATACCTGTAAATTAACAGTTTGGTTTTTACTTAGGATAGACCAAAGGGAGTGGCAAAAGTGACAAAACTAGTCCTCCTGCTATCTTTAGTTTCTAGACAGTGTTCTTTCCAGCTGCCTATCTATAAAATTACAACTCCCAGGTTTCTTTGAGAGAGAAAGGTTTTTGCAGAGAAAATATTTAGTCTTGGGGATAAAAGATGACAAAATCTTTATGAATGTGCTAAATTTTTTATCACACCAAAATAACAAATGCAAGCTTATATCTAGAATTTTAAAAACTCCTTTTGATTACTTAATGGTCATACATACACAGGACATTTCTGACCCTTTTCTAATTTCTGGCCTTTGGTGACTTTTAATCACACACACAGATATTAGTACACACACAGAGCAACCCGAAGCAAAGGCAAACGATAGATGAGCTGTGAGGCCGTATTGATTCCCTCTGCTGTAATGCAAGTCAGGAGTGAAGTGCAGCATCCTTATTAGAGATGCTGTCCATTAACTTTTCCTTGCTCTACAAGTCCTTAATTATAACATATTAGCAGTGTATGCCTGAGTGAGCACTGCTCTAATTTGAAACTGAAACAATGCTTGCATCCCACTGCGAGCAATATTAATTAACATCTTTCTTCTGTTTTCCCTGAACTCTCCTCCTGACATTTCCAGGTAAAGTTAAATAAAAATGTATGTCAATATGTAAAAGCTGGCTATCAGCAAATACATCATGTAACTGAAGTACTGGATGTTGAACATCAATTAAAATAGTTTCCCTTTGGAAACTGTGTGTGTTTATCCCTAATATATCATATTATGATCTTTGTTAATAACAGTGATCATAGCAGGCAGTCTTTGCACATTTGACAAGTTGATAATATCATAAAAGATAAGTGCTTGCTTCCTGGGATCTTAAGTAAGGCAAGAACTCATGGGTCCATTTATTGATATACCAGCTAAGGCAAAAAGAGAAATATATAATTAAAAATTTGCAAATTGAAATGCGCCATTACTGTTCTGATGACAACCAGACTAAGCAAAGTCCGACTGTGAGATGCAAAATTCAAATGATATCAAATTAAATGTTTTCTAGAAGTGCCCCATATTTGAGAGACTACATCGGTTGGCCTTAAAGTCTTTTGTCCTTTTTTATGAATTTTCTTTTTCAGCTGCTGGGATAAAAGATCTCAGAAGTATAAAAAAGGCCATACTGAAGCACCTTCTAAAAATATTTTTTCTACCAACAGAAGTATTATATTCCTATGTAGCATATAACAAATACAAGCATATAAATCAACAGCAGAAGCCACTCCTGGCTTCCTTTTTTTCTGCTGTCCGAAAAGCAAGTCAGAATTTTTTTTTAATGGAGCACCCTTCTATATAAAACAAGTTCTTTTTAATATAATTATCTAGTTGAAAATACGGGGGGAGTGCCAGAAAATAGGTTCTGATCACCTTTAACAAGAGGAACTCAATTTGTAATTTAACTGCCCCCAGTGTAACTTAATATAACTTGGCAATATATTTTCAATTAACATGTAAGTACATTAGGCTCATGTAAAATTCAAAGAGCAAGAAACTGAATTAATACATAAATATAGTTCAAGATCTTGGAGACATTCCCACAGTGTGCAGAAACAGAGCCTTGTGTGTTACCTGCTATTGAGCACATACTTCAATTCCTTACTATAATTTAGTAAACTAATAGATTTCCCTCATTTCTTGTGTAAGATACCTGCAAAAGGATGCAAATTTATTACAGCCAGTCACACACACTGGCTCATCACTCCCAGCTGCAGGGTGTCACACAACCAGCTCCCAGGTCCAGTGTTGGCTAAAATGACAACGTCACCAAACTGCAGGTGGCTGAATGTCCCGTGATCATCCACTGTCAGGTGAATATCACCCAAGACTACTTACAGTCACCTTCTTAAGGGGCAAAGGGATATGATCACCTGCAATCCCTGAGATACAAGAGCTGGTCCTATCTTATCCGGGCACAATTCCAGCTTTTGTGGCTTCACCTGTCCTCAAAACTCAATTCCCAAGCATAAGATTGTGGTTTCGTGTCCAGTGGCTTCAAAGAAGCCACATCCTCAGGTGGTTTACAAGCCAAACCATTATCAGCTACAGCAAATGAAAGAAGAAATGCAATGCCTAAATATTAATTGGAGGTAATTTTTTAAAAACAGGATGTGGCAGAGATTTCTGAGCAGATCCCGGTACAGTGCCAACCAAGATTTAATGGAACAGTTCCAGTGAGAGTTCGGGTTTTTCTCATTGTGAGGGCTATTTCTGTTCTACTTTCTATTACAAGGGCAAGACAATTCTTGTGTTTATGTGACAGAGAAGCAGATTCTTGGCAGAAGACAAGCAGCAGAACTCACTTTTTTTCTGCTTGGACCTAGCCCCAAAAGCTTGGGAGACATGTTGCGGGGGGGGGGGCTACAGGGATTTGGAGCTTCATGTAACACAGTTTCTTAGGTATTTTCTGACCACTGGTGGAAGAGCACTGCTAATGTACAAAGTACCATGAAAAAAACAAACCAAAACTCAAGTCACACCTGAAAATACAAAGTAGACCTCATTCATTTAAACTGATAAACCAAGAACTTAACGGAGTCTGACATTCTATTAATTAGTGGTAGTAAGACAAAGGGAAATGTCTTATAAAGTAGAATTCTTTGAATCACTGCAAAAAAACTATAAAAAATATTTTATAGGCTTTGAGAAAGGGTGCGAGAATTTCGTTGAATAAAAAAGGAAAATATTAAAAATCAACAGAATCTGTTGCTAAACTGTGCTAAACACCTATGGAGCGTTATGACAGCAGCAAGTTCTACAGATAATTGCTTCAGTATTTAAGGTTAAATCCAGCCACCTTTAAAACATAAAATGATTCAGGCTAGCCAGAAATGTCAAACAGCTTTCCACAAAATACTTCAGTATTTGCACAACAAATTTTCAACAAACCCACTTACAAGTAGGTGCAATTCCCACAATACTGATGTCAATGTATTTAGTATAAAACCCAATGATTCATAAACAAATGTGCTGCTAGGTGTCTTAATTGCTGCCCTTTAACTAAAACTAAGAAAAGACTTTTGAATCAGATGTAAACATTCACCAAAACCCAAATCAGTCTGCTGTGCAATCCCTAAGTAAGGTACTGCTCTACTCAGGAATAAATTTCAACATGGTATGTGGAACAGAGCTCCTTGCACCATCCTCAAATGTCCCCAGACTTATTCACTTTAAAAATCACCTGGGAATGAGTCAAACATCAAACTCGTTGTGTTTTGTCTCTAAAAGGAAAATATATTTCTTTTTCCAGCTTTACATAACTATGTAAAGAATATCACCTGCTGCACTGTTTACTTCTGTGTGAGGCAGGACAGAAAATAGCAGGAAAAAATCTAATTGTATTTATGTTAAAAAAGAAAATGCACTGAAGGAGATATTGATAGCATCAGTATAAAAGCCCAGAACCACACAGTCCAAGCTATTCATTCTTACACAGACTATTTACTTTTTTAATTGTTCCAACCTGCATTCAGTACAAAAAGCAGTATTACAAATCAAACTATCACTTTATTTACAATATTCTCATTATAGATCTGAAATCATCCACTGCAGTCCAAATCTGTGATATAAAAGCAAACCTTTTGAAAGACTGCAGAATTTTTAACATCCAAAAATTACAACAGTGACTTGCAGTGTACCAGCAGTGCCCAAACCAGTCACATGCCATGGGCATGCTCAGAAAAAGGCATCAGATTCCTTTTCTCTATCTTGTCAGGGCAGGAATCACAGCATCCCCCAGTGGGAATAACCAGACAATTAAAACCACAACATACATTTTTACACAGATACAGCACAACTATGACCCTCAATGACCTGAAAACTCTACGAGTGCTGTGTGCCAGTGTAAATCCCCAGTATGAAGTCACTGGGAGCCAGAGTGCAACTGAAAGTTCAGCCAGTGCCCAAAAAACACCAGCACAGCCATATCTTTTTCTTCATTGCAAAAATATGATCCCCACTGCCATCATTCTTGGCAACAAACTGGAACTGCCTCTGAACAAGCCAGGAGTCCAGTTCCTTGAGTGTGCTGAGAGCACCAGCTGGACCCAAATACATAAAGAGAGGGTATTCTCTATATCTATCTTTCTTAAAAGCAGCTCTTGGCTGGTAGGACCCATGACGGAGTTACACTTAAGCATATATATATATATACACACACACACATAGATATATAGATATATATATTTATACCCTACTGACTAGCACTTGTGCTCAGGGAATAAGAAATCTATGTTCTTCAGTCTGAAGGGGGTTCACTCCCTGATCTGCCATATCTCAGGATAATCCCAGGCTATTAGACTTCAGGAGGAGTTGGGACAACTCTTCTTTTTGCTGAAGCCACGGCAATGAATAGAAAAGCTTCATGGAGCCAGAAAGAGAGCAAAAGGAAAAGTATGACTCTGCAGCCTAATAGGATATTCAACTGGAGAGAATGCAATTATAATTTCCAGCTTCTTCCCCCGGGATTGGTAATGTATTGTACATTGAGTAGCTATTCAGTGAAAATTTGACATAATCTTGGGAACAGGACTCAATCACAGCATAAGCACAAGGGTACAATCCTGTTCCCTTCTCTCCTTTTTCCAGTTCTGAAAATCTTGTCTTTTCTATACAATGGCTTTAGCAAAAGGCAAAGTCTGTCTTTGCTCCGTGCAGTCGGCAGCTTAGCAATTATTGGGCTGCCCCTAGGAGTTAGTAAGATCTTAGGCTGTACTTGTGGGTGCTCCTGCTGACACTTTTTAAACTGCTGGCATGTCTATCAGCCATGGTTTGAGAGGGGAAGGGTGCAAGACAACAGCTCCCATTGGCGGCAAAGGTCTGTCCTCCCTGTTTGCTTGTGGTGTCAGATTCCGTGGCCAAGCTTTCGCTGTGTTTTGCTGTCACTTGCCCAACATGACTGGTACTTGCTTTACCTAATTAGAGCAAGTTTTCTTCACGGGGGGTAGGTTTTCCATTTCCCTTTCAGACAATCAGAGGAAGAAGACAGGAGTTATCCTGGGGAGTGCTGACTGCATTGGGTACTTTGTACCTGCCAGATCTTTTATTTTGCCTGCCAGTACCAGGAACTGGCCATTATCCAAGACAGCAAGGATGGGACTCACAAGGTTAAAAACAGGTCTCATGTGCAGAGCAGACCCAGTCATCCTATCCACTGTGTTTGCAGAGCTGCAGTCAAGGGAACAATTTATCTTCTCCTATTGAAAAGATCTAAAGCATGTTAGATCAGCTATCACCTAAAAAATGCCTATTTTACTCCCAACTATATGGCAACATCTGGGCAATCAGCTCAGAGATTGACATCCAAACTGCAAATATCTAAGGTTAAGACTGATGAATTTCCCTCCACATGTATCCTTTTCTGACTTCATCCTTTCTCCTCCTATATGCTGTCATGAACATACTGACCACAATCCTTCTTTGGGCCAAAGCAGAAGACAGACCAGTCCCTGAAATACATTGGGTTATTTCATAGAACTTTGGGTAGATTTCAGCTTCAATAAGCATTGGACTAAATCTTATAAACTTAGAGGTTCCTTCCAGTATCTCACTCCTTACTCAGCTCTCACTAATTTAAATAGCAAATTGAAGTAATTCTCATCATCAGAAAGTCCAAGTACTCATCAGAAATTTGCAGTGCAACCATAAACTTAAACCTGTATGTTGTACCCAAAAGGAAAAAAGAGAGCACAGTTCACCCATTAGATCTAATGAAAAATTTTGAAAGCCCATCACTAGTTTTGCAAAGGAAGTTAAACATACATACCTGCTTTGTTAACTGTTAAAGATGTTTTTCAAACTGGAATGTCAGATTGCACCTTGCCTGTACCATGGATGTTCTGGAATAACATCCTCTTCAGTGGCAATTTCCTTTCAGGAAGAAGTATAATTCAATGGACTAGGCTAGGAACGACTATCATACATAACCCAGGCTTTTTAGCATGGTAAGAAAGCTGAAATAAACCCATAAATTATTCTGAGATGAAATTTATGCAGATAAGATTAATTAAGAAACCTGACTAGAATGCCTCCAAAAGTGAGGCACTAGACTCGGCCAGGAAAAAAAGTTCCCTACAAAGCAAGCAATGAACAAAGAATTAATTTAGAAAGTAACCCAGAACTGAAATCTAGTCTTTCCCAAACCTTCTCTGCTCAGGGTATTTTAATGAAAATCCTCCCCCACCCTCATTATTATGAAGTGCAGCTCTGCTGTTAATGGCAAGGCTATGATTAATGCAACAGCTCTGCTCTAGGAATTGGGTTATTTAGATCTGAGGTGGTCAGATCTGAATAGGGCCATGTTAAAAATGACAGTGATGGCTCAAACTCCATCATAACAAGCCATGTCACCCACAGTAGTATGCAGTTCAGAAACAGGCCAGAAACAGTGCAGAACATGATTTGTCTTGTTCCAGAATTATATTCCAAATGTCCTTTAGTGCAGTTACAGAAACCTTTATTCCTGAATTGCAGTCTGTGTGTTCTTATGCACTGATATAGCAAGTGACCCAAACTGCTCCTTTGCTTTGTGAAAATTGAACAGCCAGAGTTCAGGCCAGAAGAGATGATTTGGCCATTTAACCAAACTGCTCCCACCTCTCAGACTCCAGCCTCATTCCTCTCTTCTTATCAACTGTCCAAAATTAAAGAAAGTACACATTAAACCCAAATATATTTAAACAAACAAAAAAACAAAACAAAACAAAACAAAAAAAAAAAAAAAGACAAACCAATAAGGCTTATTTGAAGACAAGTGATAAATAATCTATTTACCTTTTCTCAGTCTTTTCCCACCAGTTCATATTTAGACTCCTCTTGCTTTGAAGAGATACTAACGTGTGGTATCTGCTGAGCATTATAATACTCTCACAACAGTCATGCAATCCCACAATACTCTTATAAAAAATGAACAAACTGAATTTTATATACTTTATCATTTTCCCCAGCCTAAAATCATTTCAGCTGCTCCCGTCTGTCTCCATTTCCATTTTTTTGACAACAATTTAAAATGTTGGCCTGCCATGACAGTTCTGTGCAGCATTCTCATAGCGGCCTTACCATTAGACTTGATGAAAGTTAAATCAAAGCCAAATCCCAAGTCCCAAGTTAGTCTTTGTTCTCACGTCATGAATTATGTTGAACTTTTTTTGCCACAATACCAGAGTAAAAGCAGGTGTCTTCACCTGCTTTGCAGTGTGCACTTTTCCCTTCAAGAAGTACCTCTTCACATTTGGGCGCTTGGAAGCAGAAAAGCAGCCATGCCCTCATCAAAATCCATTCTGCCCATTCCTTGGGTCATTCACAATTATTTGATTATAGGAAAATAATTATATACCTTTTCCTAATCATTTGCAAAACAGAATAAAGCTGAACCCTACCTTAAAATCCAGTTCATGACTAGTTTGACATTGGCCAACTCTAGCTCAGGACAAGGCCAAACCAACCAACCCATATTCCTACTTTTGTTTTGCTAGCTTCTACTTCAAAATATTTTGACTTTGTGACATTTTTTAAAAAACAGATATCTATCTGTTAAATGAGCTTATATCGTGGTTATATTTTCCCCCAATAGTTATACTGGATTCATGTCCATAGATCTCTTAGGGAATTTTTATTCCCTCAATAATAATAATAACAGTGACATTACAGGTGGGTTTTTTTTACTTCACAAGAGATCTTGGAAGGCAAGAGAGAGCACAGAACATGAAAAGATAATTACATTCTGCATAACTGGAAAAATATATTTAACTTCATTAATATATTTAAGTAATATATCTGATATTTTTAATTCAAGTTAATTAGCATATTTTAAAGCATTAAAGAAGGAGAAATTAGGAAAAATCAACAAAAGCATCATACACCCACATTCTGGCTTTAACAGTTGTATTCTCAGAGTATATCAGAGTATATTAGTATATTATAACTGCTTAGTTTTGTTCATACTTTCCACATCCTCACAATGCCTATATGTTGTCTCCTTTTGTTTTCTATGTCCATTGGAAGGAGGAAAGGAAGCTCCTTTCCCTCCTGCCTGTACTGCATTTACGACACGACTGGAGCTCCCTGCTACCGGAGCTGTACAAATAGTGAAAACATGGAAGCGTGCAAGATGTATGTGATTGTTTGTTTACATAAACACATACCACACCTGCAAATACGTGTTTTCAATTGCTTACTGCTGAATTTTTAAAAAACCCAAAGAACAAACCACAAATCGCCAAGCCCAGCTCAGTCTCCACTACAATCTCTGTTGCAATCACAGATCTAGTTAGCTTCCTAATTTGCTTTCTGAGAACTTAAACTACTGCTTAGCTTGAATTTAGGTGCCAATTTCATTGCAGATGTTCAGCTTGCTGCTTGGTTAAAGGATTTGCAATTACATTCTGTAGATTTGTTCTTAACTGTCAGCTCTATTATCAATAAAGCAGAACTAAGTTCTGGCTCAGTGTCATTCCTGCCTTCTCGAGTTATGCATGAACCTGAGCTTTTGTCTGGTTGGGAAGAAAAACAGCCGCAATACGGGAGCGTAACTTATTGAAAATGAAAGAACACATTAAGAAGTTAAGGAGCTTTGTGTGGTTTTTTGTTGTTTGTTTTTTTTTTTTTAATTTGAGCTTCTATACCCTAACAACAATTTTTTCATTTTTATATAAACTTTATGTGTTTATACATGTATTTGTCAGAGGAGTTTTAGGTGTTTGGGGTTTTTTTTTGCTTGCAACACCTGGTCATTCAATATGCAAAGCTTGCTAAATTTAATTATGATACTGTACACCTGCACTTCTTTCTGTTGCCAGAAGGCATCCCTCCCTGAAAAAAAAAAATAAATAAAATAAAGGAGAGAAAAAGCTGACCCTTCATTCCAGAAAGTTTGTGCTTTGGCATGGCTGCCCCTTGCACTACCAGCAAGATTTTTTAAATTTATTAAATTATTGCAGGTTTAATTTCAGAAAAATTAAAGTAATTCCAAAGAAGACTAATGATAACTAGCTTGTAAATACTTGCGAAGATTTACGATTTAATTTTTGGCACTATTATGAAGCAAGCCAGAGCCTACCAAACGCATCAGAGTTAAAGGCATTGCACAGTTGGGCACTTGCTGCATTGGGACACCTGGACTTTGGGTTTTTCATCATATCTTTGGGGCTTCACAACCTTTAACATTTAGACTGGTTTATAGAAAAGTGATCTGGTGAGTCCTGTCCAACCTTTATGGGACAGAAACAATCTCCCCTGCACATGATATGTTAAAATCCCAGCTAGCGTTCTGGGTAGCAGTGAGATCAGCAAATGTCTGGACAGAGACAGATTTATCTTTTCATTCCCAGAATAAGGCACTCAGTTGAACCCAACCTTAAGTAGCCCGACTCCTCTCTGAAAAGCTTTCCCCAAAGCATTTTTCAAAATTCAAATGAAACCATAAAATCCAGTTTACAAATACGTATTTACCTATTCCAACTCCACTGAAGTTTCATTGAAGTTCGGCCAAAGTTTCAGGCCCATTTCATTGCTGAAACTCTGGACAAGCTGCGATCCACAGGAGTTCCAACTATGCACTGCACTTACACCTTTACAAGCCTTATTCACTGCAAGATAAAAGTAGTCAGCTAAGTAGCTGCATCCTCCTACACCACACACACCTTACAGTGAGTCAAGCACACCAAAATGGTTATGTAATTTAATTACACCCTTGGATAATCCCTTTAAAAGCAGGTTGCACTTTTAGAGATTGGAAGCCACGTAAAGCCTTCAGAGAAGTGCCACGAGTCCAACACTCATTGCACAGGCAGCACACAGTGGTTCTGTCTTCTGCTAGGACCAAGCTGACCTGGGAGGTGAAGAATTTCAAAAGAATTTCAGTTATCTCCCATTTTGCAAACTTAACCCCAAATTTAAACAACAACAACAAAATCTATTTCTACCAAATAGTAAACCTCCACATAGCCTCAAAGCAGAGAAATTTTAATACAGTACCTTGTTTGTAAACAAAAATAGCTCAACTCTTGCATAGAAGTTCCAGTTTATTTTTTGCAGGCTGTTTCCAACTTCAAAAAATGCTCCTCTTATTGGGAATCACTAGATTTTTTTAATAATACAACTATTTATTCCCTAATGATATCATTAAAAGGACACATTTACTCTGTGAAGAATGCAGTCCAGCCAAAATATGTTATTGTTACAGACAATGGTGAGCTTTTCCACGTGTTCCCAACTGTGTTTTAGTTTGCCGACTCAAGCACATTTAACAAAAGATAGTAAAGACTTGATTTATTGCTCAAGTCTCTCTTAATTACCTCCTCTGAAAAAACTCAGAATTAATTTAATTTCCACCTTCTATTAATTTATGCTATTTAGTTTCTAAAGTGGAAAAATGGAGCATTTCAAACCCTACACTTCCCACAGTAGCATGTGAACTGCAATGCAGATGACAAGTTCATTAAACTCCATTATTTCAAATGAGGTTGCAGAATAGCAGGAGCAGAGGCCATGGCTCAGACCTCCGCAGTGAGAGCCAAACTGAAATGCCCACAAAGCACAGAAAAATAATTCTAGTTCTGGAGCTGAGCTAATAAGGAAGCTGCTCGGCCTCACAAGTAAGGCAAAATTGCTGGCAGCAAGCAGACTGGTTCCCTGTTCCCCAAAGAGGGATTTTTACGGATGCCTGTCACCCTCCCTCACGTAACTATGCAGGCATGGTCCTTATCCACCAGACAAACTCACTGAATCCCAAAGGGCTCTAAAACCAGAAAAAACAGATCTGGCCCAGGGAGACCACCACAGGCTCATGGCTGGGGAGGAAGATGAGACAGGAATCACCCCAGTGGTGAATTGCACCCTGAAATTCACTCTGAGGAGAGCTACTTAAGTACAACACAATGACACCATGCAGCTGCACAGGATCCGGTTTCAAGACCTGTATGGTCGCCTTCATTTTGCTAGAACACAAATTATAACAAAAGTGTTCATGTGTTGCTGACATAATTTGGTGTGCTTACTTTGCGAAGGTAAATAGTAAATTTAAAGAAAAATCTGAAATTAGTTAATGTAGCAGAGTATTCACAGAATTCTGGCAAAGTGCTTAATTTTGTGAAATTTCTTTCACAGAAGACTTTCCCCCTCAGACTGCACTGTGCATTGTTTCCTCAGCTCAATTTTTGTGGCATTTACAAAGTAAAATGGACAGGGAATTAATAATTTACATGCTTATGTGGAAATCATTACCCTAACTTTCCTGTTAAGAAAACCACAAAACAAATGAACATCTGAATTTGTCACAAAAGTAGCTGCACATTTGGCACAATTGATTTTCTCATTTTAAATTAAGATGAATGGTTTCAGATGGATTGTTCCAAGATATTTATTTCAAGGTATTTACCCAACTTCATAAAGGTACATTATACATGCTCAAAGTACAACCCACTTCCTCACTTCTGCTCTACAGTTTTCTTCTTCATATGCAATACAATAATCCTATGCCTGAGAACTTGGAAGGTGGAAACAACCTCTGTGAGTCATTTACATCTAGTTCAAATGTCTTACTTGCTAATAGAGCAAGCATTGCAAATTAAAGCATCTACTACATAGATGGTAATATGACTGCTGTTGCTTTTCAACATATCTCTCAGAGACACAAAATTGCACCTAAAGATTCGACATGCTAGGTCAAACACTTAAAAAAGAATAAAACTTATGTAGGTTATACTCCTTAAGCCAGTCCTTTGTATCTGTGTGTTATGACACAATATTTTATCCCTCTAGAACTATTTCTCCATTCAGTTTTGGGCATCTCGATGTAGCTGTAGAGGGTGTGAACTGATTTCTTGCTGAATAAAACTTTTGTGGATTCAAAAGTAGTATTTCCTTGTGGATTTCCACTGTAGCATCTAAGATAAAGTGCAGGATACAACCATAAATAAGCATGTGTAAGCAGGGGTTGCAATTCCAATAGCCTTAGCAGTAAATATTCTCCTGTGTGGTTTGAGTTGTCTCTAATGGTTATTACACACTCTCCATTTCTGCTGATTTACATGACCCGTGCTTGGTATAACTTTGTGCTGACACACACCTGAACACATTTTTGATTAACACGTACTGGCACTGCAGAAACCTGTCCCATTACACACTTGTGCTAGTATGAATTAATCTACTCATCTCTGTATTCGGTTTGTGCTCTCCTAGCACCTGATTGCTAGTTAGAGGGCTGCACTTTGATCTCTGGCATTGTACACTGCCAACAAACAGCACCAACCTGGATCCTCACCTCAAAACCTGAAAACCCAGTTACCACATCAGGGCATCAAGAAGAACAAACCTTCCCCACTCACACCCCTGGCTTTCCCAAACACAGCTAGATAAAGACAAAAGGAAAGTAGTGGTAAAAAAGGGAAAGCCCAAAATGACCCGTTACCCTTTTGAAACCACTCCTCCTTTTGCACTTGTGACTGATGGGCTGTTAACTAACAGCCTCCTCACACCATTACATGTCAGTCAGAGCTCACTGTCAGTTTTCCAACTCCTTTGGCAAGGCAGTTCCTTGCCTGTAAGCCAGAGCCTTCTGCAGGATTCGCTGCTCCTGAGGAAAGGTGCTGCACAGCCACTATGCCTGGGCTGCTCTCCAGTCAGCTCATCCAGAGATGCTCACAGTGAGCTCACCATGCCCAAGCCTCTCAGCCTAAGGTTTACTTTTCAGTCCCACAGCCTCTCTCTGGCACAGGTACAAAATGTTTTCCATACCATCTGCTCATCTGTGATATAAGCAGGGTCAGCAAAATGTTACATCAAAGTAATTTACACCTATTCATGCTGACTTACCAATAAGTAACACATCAGTGCTGAGAGGAAGCTATCTACAGAGTTGCTAAGGTGCACAAGCCTTTCTGAGAGGCTTCCCTTGCTGCACAGGTAACTGCCAACCACACACCCAAAAAGATTTACCAGGTACCATTTGCTACCATTGAACACCTAAGGCCAGTTATGCTGCCCTTATGCTGTAACAATCCTCATTTCAAGAACTCAGCTCCACAGCCTTCTAATAGGTTGCTTTTCTATTGAAAACAAAGCCAAAACCCAAACAAATGAACAAAAACCCACCAAACCCCACCCCTTTCCTCCTGCCCCCAAACAACAGAAGTTACCAAGTCTTACTTAAATAACCAAACCACCATGGGTTGTGGGGAGAGGTGGCTGGTTTGCTGTGTTTTTTAAACTTGAGTTTCAAAATTCCCTTTCCTTGTGCAATTTCAGGATTTACCACAATGTCCCAGGCTAGGAATTCTGCCGTTGAATCAGCCCTACCCATGACACCCTTCAGTGACCTTCACAGGGCACGTTTGGATCCTGAGCTGTGGCTCCTGTGTTCCCCAGTCTTGCACTCGCTGCTGAGGGATGCCTGCCTGCCTCAGCAGGGTATAAGAGGGAGAGGCAGATGAGGAGCCAAGAGACAGAGCTGCATTAATGCAGAAAGTAAAAGGTCAGCTCTCAAGGAGGGACTAACGAGAGGGAACAGGAGGAGAGAACAGTTCATTCCGGGGGAGAACATACTGTTTTCTATTTTAAATTTCATGCAAAAAATTTTCTCTTAAAATAAACTATTGGGGTTTTTTTTCAAGACAACAGTACTGCTGCACAAATTCCTTTTCAGTAAAAGTAGTCCTCTTATAATGAAAAACTATGAAATAAAACCCCACCTAATAATTATAATGCAAAACATCACATTTTGCTCAGACACTTCATTTTATTTACTACTATCCAGAAAAATATTAAAAACTGTGAAATTATTGATGTATTTCAGCAGTTTTCAGTTTTCCCTACTTTTATTTGCAACTATTTCTCATATAAAATAGCAAATAAAACATAAAATTTTGATCATATAAGACTTTATTCTGCCTAGGATGACTTTATTACTGACCAAGAATGAGAAACTACATAAATACAGTTTGCATATATTCATAACACCTTGAAAAGAAAAGTGCTGACAGACCTTTAACAACAACAGCCCCCCTAAACACCTCTCATATAAATTCATCTGTTTAATAAGAATGTCCTCTAATAAGCAGGTCAGAGAACTGCAAAGCAAACAGGGCAGCTCTGCTGCTGCTCCCCAGACAATACCCTCATCTCATACAAGATAACCATTATACTATATACACGATTATTAGAAAATAAGTCATTTTAGATGTACGTTTTCTGGATACTGAACACTGATGTATTTTTTCTTCTAGAAATCAATTAGTTTGTTAAAGCCACACTCTTGGACGTGAGCAGTGCATCTCCCTGGACTCTCTGCAAACAGAACCATGATCTGCAACTGTGATTATTATAGCAAAATACACCTGTGCATGTATGAGAGAAGGGAAGAAGGGTCAGAACTGTCCCCCAAAAGATACAGAATTATTGACTGACTATGGGCAGGTAGAGTTATAGTCCAAATTATGCTCCCAAAGTACCTTCAGCAAAAGTCTTTTTGAGGGTTTTCAGTTTGTCATTGGAAAACAAACATATATGAAAAGTTCCACTTCTGCTCTGTTCTTAGCATGTCTACAGTGCCCTCATGCTGTGGGCACATCTCCAGCCACAGAAGGATTTCCCAAAGCCACGTCAGCAGCCTGGCAGGGATCACCTGCAGCTGGGAGGTGCCTCCCACCAGCAGCACAGCAACAGGCACAATCCAGAGGAACTTCACTAGACAATTCCATGCCTCCATAACCCCCCACACATATTATGGCCCACCTGGCAATCATACTCCCATAGCCAGACATGGGCTGCAAATCTGGGTCTCTGTTGGGTCAGGAGAGGAGAAGGACCTTTCCCAAAGCAAAAATGGGATTTGTGCTTCTGCTCATGGATTTTCTGATCATCTGGATCAGCCTGGGCTATGGAGCTGTGTGAAGGGCATGACACACTCTTTAAGCTGGGTTTAAATCCCAGTGTCACCTTAGCTCTCTGCTCAGGGGCTTCCGAGGTCAGCACACAGGAATTCACAACACCAGACCTCTGGCTGACCACTTCATATTGGCACAAAGATCACATGCAACCTACACATGGACACAATAACCTGCCTCTGGTCAAGCAGAAGACACAACCCAGATTAATAATCAATCCTATTTCACCTTTTTTCCATGAAAACCAAAGTGTGAAAGCTTGGGGGAACATCTTGCTCCCTCATGCATCTGTTTGGAGTGGCAGAGGGGGGATGCAGTTTCTAACATATACCCAGGTCATCCTGAATGCACCAAGGAGATGTATTCAGCTGGAGCCAGGGTATTCCTGGGATGAAAGCAAGAGGCTCACACCAGTGGCCAGACAGCTTTTCATAAGGTGTATCAAGACCAACAGGCAACCCTCTTCACCCTAATGCCCGCTGGACTGCACAGCCTGCACAGGACATGCCCCTTGCAGGGTACAAGGCAAAAAGGTGACCCCAAATCCTGCCCACCAGCATCAGTCACAGACTCTGAGACCGACGATCCAGCCACGTCAGGGAACAGAATAAAGCAAGTGCTGCTGTCACATTAGCAATATTTCTGACCAGAGAAGGGGAAAATTAAAAGGCAGAGACTCATGAGAATAGCCCGGCTGCCTGCTCTTGGTCATGAAGATGCCAGGGACAATGAGTCTCAAACAAGGCTTAGGATTTAGAAGGGGCATACTGACCACAACAGCACAAATAAGGTGGACTTGAGAGAGTTGTACTGCTGAGGCCATGCCCAAGATCACAATATCTTGGCTCAGGTAACAATTTATTTTAAAAATAAGAGTTTTCAAAACCTGCAGTAACTGTATCACAGATGTGGATAACACAAACATAACAGTAACTTCTCTTTTGAAGTCAGAACATCTCAATGCCAACTTTCTTTTAGAATTTTTGCACATCTCATTTGTCCATGCTTATTTTGCTTACAGGTACACATAAACATTATTGTAACACTGGTAGCATGACACATTAAAAAAAATTGCATTTCAACAAGTTATTTCTAAGACATTAGAAAATGTATAAATTTTTCCTGATGTACCAGTGACCTTACACCTTACAAAGAGAACCCAAATACTTTTGAACAAACAATAAAGTATCGGTCACTGCTGCCCCTTGCAGATGATGCTGAATCATTCAAAACAAATACTGTAAAACTTTGCCATCCTGAATTGCCTTGCTAAATCTCGGTGATTTTGTTCTTTCTTTTCTTTGTTATCTGCCAGCTCCATCAAATTCTCTGAATATTCTGCAGCTATGAAATTCTTTGCTACCTCTACTGCCTATTACCAAAATCACACCTGAATCCATCAGCTTTCCACAATCTATTATGTCATGACTCCTATTGCACACCAATTTCACTGATTCTCTTCCATTCTCTGACAACTGATTTTAATGGGAAAGGTACATGGCTGAATATATGACAAATTAACCAGCATTTCTAGCTCTCTCGGGCTAATCCTAAGCAAGAAAATTTCTTTGGATTTCCTTTTTATCACGCATAATGCCACTACATCTGATAATACCATTATGTCACAGGAATAAAAAGAGAACATACATCAAGTATTAGAAATTCAGTACTAAAAGATACTTTTGAAGCCATGTTATTTTTACTCAAGCTCATCTTAGAGAAAGCAAGTATTTCTAAGAGACTAAAACCTGTTAGGGAATTCACCTTTGTAACATTCTTTCTTACCAGTTCCACATTGTCTGCCACTGACATAATGATGGACATGCCAAGAAGGCCATTACATAGTTCTGGAATAGAACTTGGCATCCGGCTGTATCCATTCATCCAGAATTTCCCATAATATCAATGGAGCTGCCCTTATGGCACCCATCCACCACTCCACATTGGCACCAACCCCTGACAGAATACACTGCTACTTAAGTAATGGGGTTTTTCTGCAGAATCACAGGTTGTGTTGCTCCAGTCCTGCTTCTCTTTGCAGTAGCTTCTGTGCTGACCCCGACATTGTGGGGCTGTCGCTCAAGCCTCTCCTGCTACCAGCTGTACCCTGCTGGCACCCTTCAGCCTACCCTAGCAACCCAACAAGGGCATCAGGCAGAGAGATACTAATGGGATTGAGAGATTACCTAACTCATCCAGCTGCTGTTGAACCACTGCTGGTTAGGGCAAGACAACAAGAACAGACTAAACCTGTCTGAACAAGAGCGGTGATTGATAGAGGCAGACAGAAAATGAACCCACTGTGCCTGCTACTGCCTTTACCCAGCACTGGTGACAAACAGACTCCCAACTGCCCAAAAATCAGGTGAAAGTTATTAAAATACAAACAACCTCGTCAGCCCATCACGTAATTTTTCCTTTGTTGACTGATGAGGGAAAACAAACAAGCAAAAAAACCAAACTGACCTCCCACAACACCTACAGGGCAAGAGGGATGTCCATGCAAGTGCCGGCCTTTTCTGACATGCTCTTTCATAAACTCTCACTTTAGACAAAATTTTAATTTGCTGTTTTTTCATAATTCTCATTCTCTCAGAATAAGGCTTCAAAAGGATATGAAATATACAGGAAAAGAAACTTTCCTCTCATTATGGGTCTGTCTTAGATTATCTTCCAGTCCTCTGGCACTGAAGCTCATTCACTTCTCCCAAAACTTTTAGCCCTTTCCTTACACAAGCACCTTTGATCCAAATGAGCAAACAGTGGCTCATGGAATAAAATTAGGGACCAACTCTATAAATTATTTTTCCCAAGTGCCTTGTACTTTTCCCCCATAAAATGCAAGTTTCCTGTTTTAAAAGTAAACATCATAAAAAGATGAAAATAAAATACTTGGCATATTTAAAAATGATAATAAATTATGGATTTATTCAAATATAAAATAAAAGTTGAAGGCTGTTTACAGAAGAGCCTATGTACATCTTATTTCTGAATATATACAACAACCCTCATTAGGTACCATTTTTTTACTGTTTTTTCTTGAAAAGTGCTGGTGAGGTGCAGTTCTACCAAACATTATCTATCTTTCAGGTCCATATAAACTTTTAGTAACACCCAAGCTGCTCATATACCCTGACACTTGACTCAGAAGTCAAGACCTAATGCAGTAAGATGTGTGGAGGGCTCCTTTGAACTTAAAGGACAAATATCTGAAATTAATATGATTTTGGGTAAGCAATTAACCCCCCAGATTTGGGGATGCAAGCAGAGGTATAAGGGAGTGTCAGTGGAAACAGTGTCTGAAGTTTACCTGTAGAGATCTGGTAGGCCAAACAATTTCTGTACTTTTGACACACCTGGCTGCTGCAGAAGACAGCAGGTAAATTAATCTGAGAGCCCAACAGAAGCAGCTTCTTTATGCCATCTCGATGAAGCAAAAATAAGAGTTACTTACTCTTATAATAGTTACTTATAATAGTTTCACCCCCACCCCATGGGTGTCCCTTTCATGTCTTTTCCTCACTCAACTCTGAGGCTCCTTTCAGTGCTTCAGATTTCCTCAGCTACGAAGGCAAAACTAAATTTCACTTTTGGTGACACCTGGGAAGGAAGGGTGAGGATGCACATGGGAAGGAGGCTTGGAAAAAGCCAGGGTTTCCCTACCCTTTTATGACCTTTGGGATTCCCTCACTTCTTCCTTCATCCTGTGCATGCCTCCAGGCTCCCTCCACAATCTTAAAAAAGCCCCTTTACCCCCATTCAGGATCTTTTCAGCATCCCCACACTTGATTTGCAAAATAAATCGGCTTCTCTTCCCTCAAGGAGCAGGTGCTGCTCACAGAGAGGATCCCAGGCTCTGGCAAGGAGAAAAGGTGTCAGGTCACAGTCAGACTCTGCTCTGATAAGGCAAGGGCAGCACAGTCAGAAGCAGAACAACGCTAAGCTGAGGAGCTCTGGAGGACAGAGCTCACTGTGGCCCAGGTGGAAGAAGAGCAAACCACAACTTCACCTGCCCCTGTCCCCAGTGCCAAATCCGCTGCAAGGACAACTGAAGTCAGAGCATCTCATCATCCCCTTCTCAGCCTTGAGAGAAAGAGCTGCATTCCTCAGTTCAAGCTGATTCAGATATTGTCAACAGCAAAAGATGAAAGTACGAGGTGTTAAAGCCTGACTCAGATTCTCTTTCACCTTCCATAAAAACGGCCACTAATCAATAGTTTCAGAGTTACTTCAGGTGCAGCAGTGTAAGATGGGGGAGAGTCAGCTCTGGGCACACAAAGCTCAGACCTGTGCAGAGCACAGACGTGGCCCCACAGACAGCACGGCTCACGGGCACAGGCAGTAAACAAGCAGAAATAAATCGGTCTGTTCCCCCATAAAATTGCTGCCACTTGAACTGCAGTATCTCACACACTGATACTGTAGATAATTCGGTTTCATCTTGATTACGACCTGTATTAACACCCAAAGCAATAAAATCTTCCACATTCTCATTTTACTGAAGCCAAAGGACAAATCTTCTGCAGTGACATATGGCTCTGCTCCTCTGCAAGTATGTTAGACTGCTTACAAAATCTCCTTGTCTAGCAAAGGATAATGCTTTTTAAAATAAATTACCTGCATTAATTTGTAGTTTCCACCAAGAAAACCTCACATATCATCATAATCGTCTATCTATACAGATATATGAGTTTCTCACATTCTTTGCACTTTTTTTCTCCCTTAATGGGGTGATTTTAGACTATGTCATTGATTATATAGCTGTAACATGCAATTTTTCCAGCACAAGTGTCAGCTTGGGGCTCACAGACTGTGGAGCAATTCCTGCTTAGTTCAGACAACGTAAAGAACAGTCTAGGGGACATGAAGTGAGGATGAGACTAAGTTTTGCAGAACTTTGAAAACAAGAGTTATTTCACAGCCAATTGCTTGAGTACAATTTTCAGCCTCAGGAGACTTGTTATTACATATAGATTTATTTTTTTTTAATCCAAAAGCTTTCTCTGTAGTGTGTGTATTTATACACTGTTGCATAAACTTCGGGATACTTACTTTGATTAAAGACTGTCCCGCTCTTTTCCTGGCTGCACAATTCCTCCCCATGCCCCTGCAAGACGACCAGCTGCCATGTGGAGAGCAGAGATTATTCCAGATCACTGTTCTAGGAGCAAGAACTAACATTTCCACCTCTGAGTGGAGATGTTAGTTGAGTCTGAGTGAGACAGAGAGAGACACAAAACCATGGTCCCCAGTGTCCTGCAGGAGACCTCCATAAAAGCTTTCTTTGTGGCCATGGAACAGATTTTATTTTTGTGTGATTAGAAAGCATTTCTCTGCTTGAAGATGCAGGTTTAGATTAAAGAAAAAAATAGGCAAGAAAGGGTGAGAATAAAACTATTTATGCCTCCACTTGTTTTTCCATCTAGAAACTATACTTCTGAAAATAGCCAATTTCAGATGAAGAAAATTTGGTTTATTCATTGTTTTTAACAAAACATCTCCTACCTGTGCCAACAACTTTTAAATAGCAAACAGGATGTGAACTGCATGACACGCAGGAGTGGATTTTGTTTAGCAAATGCTTAATGTCATTGTCATGGTTCCTAAGAAGGCAGCTTGCAGTGGCACTGAAATTTGCAATTACTGCAGCTTAATTAACAAATGCCCATTTCCCGTTTACATCTACTATGGAGCCATTCAAGTTAAAAAAGGGAAATATTTATTCCTGTACTACTGTACATGAATGAAATGCATGATGAAAACCCCTTAGCCCTAGAATTCTGAACTATCATTTCCTTTGTCTATGATGAACTAATTAAGTCATTCTACCCATAACTGGGGAGAAATCATAAGATATTATTTGAGCCAGCTGATCTGCATCATTTGTTGGAATTTTGCCTAAGCAAAGCAGGAAGGAACTCAACATTAACTGCACAAGCCACTGAGCCCTGTGAAACCGTGTCATGTTTTAAACCAGCCAGCATCTAAGCACCACACAGCTGCTTTTCACTGCTCCCCCGCAGCAAGATGGGGGGAAGACAATCAGATGAGTAAAGCAAAAACTCCTGAACTNTGGGGTGTGGGACATGCCTCTGGTCAGCTGGGGTCAGCCCTGCCAGCTGGGTCCCCTCCCAGACTCCAGGGGTCTCCCAGAGTCCATTTCCCCCCAGACTCCTCGCTGTGGGGTCATACGAGGAGCAGAAGAGGCCTTGATACTGGGCAAGCCCTGCTCACCAGCAGTGAAAACATCCCTGAATTACCAGCACTGATTCCAGCACAAATCCAAAACAGCCCCAGACCAGCTACTGTGAAGACATTTAACTCTAAACCAGCATACTACGGCATCTCCAGAATTCAAGAATTAGTTAATGTGTTGGTCAAGAGATGCCTGGGGATAGAAACAGGATTCGTTCAGGCAGACCAATTCTTTCCACAGATTTTTAGATGAAATAGCATTTCTGAAGCTCCAGCTTTCTTGCCTTCTAAAATATGCCATTAACCTCTATGCCAGTCATAACTTATTTTCAATTACCATGCCAACAAAATACACTGAGACAAGTAAATCTTTTTTGGCATCATATGCAAAGGGTAATATTTCACAGAATAACAAAATAATTTTAATCAATGACCTTATTCCTGGGAGGGGAACAACCAACATTTTGGGGCCAGTATAAATCTCTTGAGATATTTGAAATAAAGCCCAGCAAGAATGCTTGACTTCTAATTGTGAATGCAGTGGATCCAGAGACACGAAATGGGCACTAACTGCCTGATTACCTTTTTAGTGAACATGGATTTATAATTTGTACTGCAACATTAAGCACGTCCATCAACCCTTTGCCACTGAGAAAAACAGTGCTGAAAGAGGGATCCTCCTCTGCCCAAACTTCTTTCAGAGCTCTCCATTTCTTGAGTTTTAATAATTTCTGGCTCGGGTGTTTGGGTGGGGGAGCTCTAACTGGAGGAGCAGAAGTACAATGGAGAAAAGAAATCTTAGTATTAGTCTGAACTTCAAACGTTTGTAACAAAAACACTGTGTGGAAGTTTAACATCCAAAGTTAGATTTAACATAACAAAATTAAAATGAATTTAAAAGAATTTGAGACATGGAATAGGACCAGTATTTCTTAACTGTATATTGATCCTTTTTTGTCCAACTATTTTTCACAGAAATTTTTAAGTAAGAAAAAAGTAAGTGAAAGAGTTTAAAAGTCAAATATTTCAAAAGCAATCGTTCACCAAACACATCAATCAAAATTACAGGTAAAAATGGAGAGGAAACTTTTCTAACAGCTACTGTCAGTGAAAGAACAGTTTGTTCCATTAAATTGCTCAGCATAAGCCATCACCAAAATTCCACTAATATTAAGGCAGGCTGTCAGAAAAATAGGAAGTCTTAATTATTGTAGAAATCTAGTAAATCTACACACCTCTAACTTGGAAGTGAAAGAACATCCTAGAAAGAAAGATTAAAGAAGAAGAATAACAGGAAACTATTATAATTTGGAAAGATTTGGGGGTTTTTTAAGTCACAGTAAACAAGAAGCAGTCAAGTTCACTACTTAAAGCTAGAAAATTCATTAAAATTTGAAAATAAAACACTACCACCTTGAAAACTAGTCCTCCTCCAAAAAAACCAAACTGATTTAATTTTGGAAATTCACAAGCCATTTAAACTGCTTCCCCTGTGACTGGATATTGCGGATTGCTTTCTTTAAGTGTTCAATAAACTATGAAACTATTAGCAGTCTTGCCATCCAAAAGTCCATTCATCAAATTGTCCCCTAATACCTTTTCTATCTGAACCTCACAGAAACAGAGATACAGCAGCATTATGTGGAGCAAAGAGAGAGGACAGCAGAACAAAGAAAAAAATCTGAAGGAAGATCTCAGTAGTTTTCAACTCCCCTCAATTTCTTTTTCCCCACCAGCACATTATAGTTTCTGGTTGGGTAATACACCTCTTTCTCACCTACTATAGCGCTTATGATAGAGAAAACATCAATTGCAGCTCCATAACAGATATAGAGAGATAAAAATAGACGTTCTTGCTGTTGAAAAATTGCAGTGTGCAGCTGTTCACAATCATACCTGGTTTTTTTAATTCCAGGAAAAAAAATATGACAATACAACCTAATTTCCGGAAGACTCAAGTGAGGCAATGCAGTTGAAAGACTCAACACAATCTTAAAAGGGTTAACATTAAATAAAATGAATTAGGTACACATTATCAACCTTATCATAATATTGCAAATTTGTTACTAACACAAACGTTTACTGCATTGCATTAAAAACAACAGCATTTTCCATTTGACAGACGCTGCTCCTTGCAGAGTTAAGAGTCCAAACATTAAATGTTGTATTCCCTTACTCGCCTCAACACCCACTGCTGTTACCAGCCTTAAATCACACTGATCCCACCACAGGGCACTAGAGGAACACGCTGACACAGCAGCAAAAGCTACCAAATATTCTCCTTATGCAGAGCAGCAGCCAAAGCTATTTCAGTAAAGACCAAATTACAATAAATAGTTTGGGACCATAAAATATATTTATTGTTCTGTCTACCTCTAGAGCAACTTTTGTTGCTGTTGCCATGGAGGTTGGAGGGAATGAAAGAAAGCTCTGTTTAAATTAAAGGCTTGGAATGGCATAAAATGCAGAATGACTTTTCATTAACAGGTCTTACCTGTTAATCAACAGCACTATAATTAGTTCACTTTCAGATTGTTCTTGTTTATTAAATGAGGACATATAACAATAAAAGCCTCTCAGAGTTCTATTACAAAGCATTTGTTCTAAGCACTAGAATAAAGAGAGGTGTATATATTTTCTAGTTCACTTTGGATTAATCAATCCAAATAAAGGACTCTGAGTAGCAGGTATACAACTTGGGGAAAAGACTTCTACATTCTTTATTTAAGAACAACTTTTTTTAAAAAAAATGTTGAATATCTTTAGTACATCTATTCGAAAAAATAATGGTAATTTAAAGGTATTTTTATATATTCTATATTTCTGTTTTTCACATGCATATTATAAAGTAATACCCTCCTCCTTAGCTTCTCACTTGCCATAATGGATGTCAATAATTACTGCATATATTTTTCACACACAAGCTATCTTGAGACAAAACAAATTCCTACTCCATGCAAAGACTGTTACCACTTTTGCTCTGCTGCAGTAGATACACTTTCAGGTCATCCATGTCATAAGATTTTCTACTCATTTCTCCCATATTCTCTGAGAAGTTACTTAGCCAGGACCAAAATATCCTCCCCCTGAAAACCATAAATATTTTTTTCCTATTATGTTTACCATCTAAAGGTAGGCTGAGAGTCAAAAGCCTCTGTTAGTGCTTGTCAAACGCTATGAAGTCAGAAACAAAATGGTGTTCACTAAAGGGTTATTGTAATGCAACGGCCATCAGGTGATGCACAGTTTGGTCAGCAAACAGGGGGAAGGATTCTAGAAGAACATTTGAAGAAAAAAAAGACAAAAATACATATGGCATCTACTGCACAGAAAAACTTGTAACTGCAAACAATCATCCAAAAGAATGTTATTCAGAATATGTTTAAGAAATCTACAGCTTTGCCTCCCACACGCTCAAGAAAGTGCAGAGTGAATACTCAAGTCATTCATTAATGTTTTTGCAAAATTGGTACATTTTGAAAATATATTTGATTCCTGACCCCATATTTTAAGCTTATGTTCTATTAGATAGGATTACTGAAGTTTGCAAAAAGAAGGACACAAGCAGCATGAATATTTTAAAAACAGTTTTCCCAAGCAGGGGATGTGTTCAGTGTTTTCTAGTCTGTCTTCTTTTAGACATTCCCATCAATGTCTCAGTTAATTACCAAAGTACCTCAGTAATTAATCTGATTGACCCAACTAACCACTGCTACACTGAGACAATAGTCACCAATATTTAGGGGGATGCATGCAAACACCAGTTTCACTTCTGACAGAGAGTAGATGAAGCCCAAAATAAGCAAGTAGTTGTTAAGCACTTCATTTTTGGAATTACACATTTTTAAGCAATTGAAATGCTAAGTAGAAGATATCCTTGAACCCCAGGAAAAAAGGTCCTATCTCCTTCAAATCTGGGGCTGCCCAGTAATAGCAATAGGGCTGTGTAGCCATCACTGCCAACTCATTTCACATCTCCCCTCTTTTGACAATTTTTATTACTGCTTTTTGTTCATAAAAATTGTTACACTTTTTTTTAAATTGGTATTTAGGTTTGGTTTTTTTTAGTAAAGGTAAACAGTTAAAGTAAAAACTGCCTATTATTCTGTTTTTTCAAAAGCTCTAACCCAAACATCTTAATAATGAAGTAAACCATGCTCGTGAATGTCCCTTGACACAATAAGAGGACAAACTATGCTGGATTTAGAGCAGAGGCACACTGCTGCAGTGTCACTCCAAACCAGGATTCATTTGCTTTCCACCTCATTGCCAGAACATTATCCCTTGGTGTTCTCTTCTTCTCTCCAGACCATGCTGTCCTTTTCAGGTTCTCGTGTTTCATCATTCATCAGGCTCAAACCTTACTGAGACTCCCTAATGCCTTTATCAAACAGGCTGTACTTTTCCATGGCCTCTCAAATGTTAAAATTACGAGGCTTTTTTTTTTAATGTAATGTTTTTTTAATGTAATTTTTTAAATTTTTTTTTTAAGGGAACATCTCTGAACATGCCCAATAAAAGCGCTGCTTACCCAAAAAGAGTAAACAAAGAGGTCCACCACACACTGATATGATAAAAACAGTATCTCTAATACACAAATATATTTTCATGGAACATTTAGCATGCTAGCATAACATACATGCCTAGAGTTACCCTAAATTGCATTTATAATGCCTATTACATGTTCAAAAAAACCAGCAGAAAAATAAGATTTGGTTGCGTATTTTTAATAAACACATAAGGCTGAAGACTTCATATCACCTCAAATATTTCAGGGAGAAATACTGAATCTTACAAAAAAAAAACGACAACTCCAAAAAATTCCGAACTTTAATCCTACTTAATATCAGATCATTACATTAGATTTTAGAGATCCATCCATCTTATCACCTCAAATGCATAATTTTGAATAGAGATACCACATAACGATGGTTATTCTGCAGTGATGTCAAACCTTCCCACACACACAGCCCTCATGCCCCCAACCTGCAGGCGGGGAGGTGGAATCTTGTAATCAAACTTCTTGAATCGAACACCAAAATGCCCCCAAAATCACTCAAAACCACACTGGTTGAACAGTTTTCTTACAATGCTTGCCCTGGCTCTGTGAAAGCCAAGAAAATACACCACCACAAGTTACAACACTAAGACAGAACTAAAGCTTCCTTTACAACAACACAGCAGAGTTCTTCCCTGAGCTCTGAGCAAAAGGAGGTCTGTCCACATGAAATAACACCGTGCAGCACTCAGCAGCTCCAAGACTTAGTTACTAGCACAGGACACGGGAATGTAGAGGATTACCTACACTGATGGGAGATTTATGGCTGCCTCCCATAGCTGCTGCTGACCAGCACGCTCTCAGCGAAGCCCAAGCGATGCTTTTCTGCCCGGCAAGAGCCGCACCTTGAGGTTCCCCACAAAAAAGTTTTTACTGACAGCTGGGACAGTGGATAGCCACAGTTACATTATCATGCTAAACATCTTTTCCTAAGAGCAGTGTAACTTCACCTTTGATCACTATTCCAGTTCTAATGCCAGTTGTGCTGGGAGTTTCTATTCCACCATCACACAGGCAGCTATTTTAAAGCCACACTGAGACAAAGACAAGGCACAAATACTTCGTTTGGGAGATAGATGGGCCTTTTTACAATGAGGAAAAAAAAACCCACCACACTGTTTCAAAGTAAAGGAGATGAAGTCATCACTGCACTGACATTTTAACCTTCTGCTAAGACTCAAAATGCTAATATTTCACCTCCAATACCTCAAATATCTCAGGAGAAGTGAGAGCTAACACAAGGAAGTACACAGGCTGATGGGAAATTGGAGGCTTCCCCCCCAAACAATGTTATGTACTTGCCCCTATTACATAACTGTCACATAACCTAATGAAGAACAAGTGTGGGGAGCAAAACAATGGGCCAATTTCAATCCTGGTGTTTATTTCCACAGACTTGTTCCAAAAGGTGTGTGTGTTTCCTTAAGAAATTTAAAATATTCCTAATAAGTAAGACAGCATCCTCATAACCAGATCCTCAGGAATACTTAGGTGTTGTCACTCTTGATCTCAGTTGAATGAAGAGTGTAAATACTTCTAAAGATGTGGATTTTCAGAACATCATTACCCAATGCCAGACTTTAAGCTTTGCTCCTTCTTGAGTACCACACAAGATTGTGACTTTTTCTGACATTCCTTATTCAAAGCATATTTTAAAAAATTAAGTGTCAGACAAAAAAGTCCCATTATTTCTTTGAACTGGTATGGAAGAACCACTGGAAGTAAATCCTAATATTTAAATAATTGGTTGGGTTTTTAATGCAAGCATCCATGCACTCCCATTTACTTCAGAATTCAAGTAAGAAATGACATCAGGTGGTATTAGAACTTCAGTTATTTGTGAAGAATCCCCACATTTTTGAAAAGCACAGAAATTCTCTACAAACAATAAAGCAAGTGCATGCAGAGGTACCACTTAGTGTTACTCCTCAGAAGTCTGAATTTAGTTATAACAAGCATTGATGCTTACTGAAAGGGCTCGGAAAGCTGAGGCTCAGATTTATAGTGTCATCTGACAAAAATTCAATAGCTTTTGGAGAGCAGTGCCTTGCAAACGCAGATGTTGCCGCAGACATCTGTTAGCTAAACAATGCCGAGGTGCATCTCCCTCTGCAATCCCATCCTACCAGGCAATGGTCTGGAAAACCTCAAAGCATAACACATTAAGTTCAGGAAACCATTTCAGGGATCCTGACTTCTCTCCCTTATCATCTGTAGCACATGTTTACCGTTTATGGCTCATCACCAGCACATACAATCACTTATATTCCAAATGTTCAAGGAGCTCTGTTGCTGAGGAAGAAAACGCGTTAGTATTCTGAACTAGCTGCAGGGATCCGAACTTGGAAAGGTTCATGACTTTGTACTGCAATGCCTGGGTGCCTCTGACACACCGTGCTAACCTAAGTCCCTCCTAACAAGTGCAGCTTGCATACATAAAGCAATATTGATTCAGCTGTGCAGGGCTGTTTGCCCAGCCTTTCAGAAGCACAGCTTCTTCAAACACTGCTGCAGACATCAGACCGTGTCTTCCAAGGAGAAGGTTGGTGTTTGTCAGCGAGGCTTGACTTAATGATGCACTCTGCGCCAACGACTGCATTTAATTAACTTTTCTTGGTTGGCCTCACAGAGTTGTTTTCTACTATCTGATCTTGTCTGCATGAACCCTGTTATGATTTCATGCAAGAAGGAGGCTTGCAGCCACAACCTCTTTCATAAATAAAACTGCCTTGATTTATAAAGGATCTGTTGATAGGAGCAAAGATATCATGGTATCCACACCCGCATAAAACACAGCACAAAGCTGCTTTGTGAAGCAAAATATCTGGAGATTAAAGCTAAAGGAAAGAATGCCACCCTTCTAAATGAGAAGTTCAGACAGTTTAATAAAGGGAGGAAAGAGGCCAATAAGGGATGGTTATTTTGAAATGAACACTTTTATCTGTACCACGTGGTGTCTTTCCCAGTGGCACTGCTAGAATTCAATAGCATGATTTCATGAGAAAGAATAAGAACTTGTCTTTGTTTTTCTGTTTGCAGGAGCCAGTTTGTTTAAACTTTCCAACAAGGAAGATACACAAGCTGATGTTTTACATGAACTGCTTTATCTATCACTTAAAATGCAAAACAAAACATGACATATTCCCACTTATCCAGCTGTATTAAATTTAGTATATAAATACAAGGACTGTTCAAGGGTAAGCAAAGGATTTCTGTCTCAGAGATCCTCTAAAAATTCCTTCTTGATGCTTTTTTCTTCCTTTTTCATACAAACACATTCTAGGCAGGACTGTTAAGGAAAAAATACACACATGGGCAAACTCTTTTGCTTTAACTTCTAACCCAGACAGCAAAATGTACATGAATGTGTGAAAGCCATATCCCTCTTTACCCACAGCTGTGTCACCACACATATCCTCACTGCAAATACTATTCCTCATATTATTATTTTCCTACTATATATCTTGTTTAATTAAGATATTATTTGCTTCCTGTTTTATCTGTAACAGCTTCTCAGCATTTAATGGGGGGCAAGCATTTCCAAGCTTATAGTATGCCAGGTTACTCTCTATTAGAGGCTGCAGCTCACAAGTGTATTCACCTTTCCTATTAAGTCTTTTTAGCTGCAGGCTTTCAAGCTTCAAGCGTTTTAGATGGGAGAAAATGTCAGCTCCTCCAACTCTAAGACAGAGGCAGTGATGTACCAGAAGATAAATAAATGACATCTAAGTCACTCTACCTCTCAAAGTTCTGGCTTTGCAAAGGAAGAGTCAAGGAAAAATAACTCAGTCTTTTTGCCTGACTTATCCTTATGCCATTAAAATAAACATGAAAAAAATATGTTCCTTTTTAACCACTTGATGAGACAGTGCAGCTCAGAGAACTGATAAAAGGTTTGTGGAAATAAATTAATATTGCATGAATGATGCTGGAGCTATTAAACAAACATAAGTGAGAACCCATCACTGAAGCCAAAAGAGACCTTTATAGGATGAGGAAAAGTGGCAGAAAAGTCAACAATCATTATTACAGCAGGTCCTTTGCCCTGCAAAAATGGCATGTGACCTAAACAGATGTAAGCAGTGCTTATCTCTGACATAAACAGTAATGCTGCTTATATGAGACCTTACAAGTCTATTACATTGCTTTTAACAATGAAAAAAACACATTCTTTTAACACCAATTTATTCCTCATGCAAGGGAACATTTATCAAAATCTTTCAGTCAAAATCTCTCTTCAGAAGAAATGAGAAGGAAGGAAGACTAGGGATTTTTTTAAGCTAAGAAATAGCTCAGTTATTGGTGTTCTGGTTATGCTTTTACAAGTCTGATGCATGAAATGCACTTGAAGTCTACAGTTGATGACATGATGTGAGATAGCAAATACTGTGACTTAGGTCTTCAGAAGGGAAACCTAGTTTTATTTCTGAAGATGTGGTCAGTTCAGTTGCCTCTGCTGGAGACAGAGAAAAAGATCAAAATTATGAGCCTTCCTGCAGATTACAGATGCATCAAAGATGCTACCAAAAAGTAGCTGCTGTTTCTTACCCACTTTCACACTGTACTTCAGAAATACCCACTTATGTGACAAGGAAGGAGGAAAACCTTTTCATTGACCTTGAAATACACTAAATAAGCTCTGCTTTTGAGCACAGTGACCTCCACAAACTTCCGTTCCTGAGCTCTCAACCCAGGAAAGTGCTCACATTTTAATATATCAGGATTTCTGAAAAATTTCAGAGATACAGGTGAATCAGCAGCAGTTTGGGCAGGAAAAATGTAAAGGATTGCTCAGATGCAAGAGGCCCGCTGCCTTTCTGGTACATATAAAAAAAGCAAGTTCTGATAGTTTTTTGGTACTTCAAGGTACGACCTTCCAAAGATCCTGTTTATTTTCTCGAGAATGGTTTATCATCACTTGTATCAAGGACAGCGTTTAAAATACACTCCACAACATTTGCCCAGTTGGAGCAAAAAAAAGAATGAAATACTTTGCAGTTACCTTAAACACATTGACAGAATCTCTGCAAGTATTTTTTTTTTTAAACAAGATCAGCCATTAGGAAATATTATTGATCAACTGGCTTATTCAGTACTGACATTTTTTAAGTTAGATATGCCAAAATATGAGTAGATCTACAGAAAAGCTCCACTCAAATTCAAAGATAAAACTTCCACAATTTAATTTTTCATGCTAATGAGTGTCAGATGGAGATTTTAGAAACTGCATCTTCATTTAAGAAAAGAGGTAGAGCAAGTTAGGAAGTTACATTTACAGGAAGAGCAAAGTCTTCAATAGAGAGATCCCTTAACATAGAGAAATTACTATCATCTGTTGCATAAATTCCCCATTATGCATTGTCTGCCACGGGTAACAGTGGCCTATGATCAAACCTGATTAAATCTGCTTGCACTGGGGAAGACTCCAGCCTAAGCACTGGAAAATACTGATAGTCAGCAAAACGCACCACTGTAGAAATCTGTCACCACCCTTGCTGGTGTCAATCATGGGAATTGTCAATACAGTATTCTTACAAATTCACATTTGTCTGATGTCAGACAGTACTGGAAAGTTAATCTCATTTAGTCTTAAATGTTCATTAGATAAAGTTTATTAATATCCTAATTTATTAATAGACTCATATTACTCTTTCTGTGTTTGATGGAAAACAAAACTTCTCCTTTATGATACGAAGTCATAAACAAAGATTTCATATACAATACTTAATTTAAAAAATTAAATCCCCTAATTACAGACTACATATTTCCATATATTCCCATGTGAAAAGACATTATTAAAACTACTCCCTTCCTCCTTTCATCATGTATACACATATTTTACAACAGTTATTGTTTCAAAGATCTCTCTCTAAACATCCTCTGTCCTTCATCAGGAATTAAATTATTTCATATAGCACATTAACAATCTTCAACTATTATTAGAAAACATCTTTCTATTAGCATCCTTCATATGTTGTGTTGGCTTTTTTGACTTATTGAAAATAAATTGTGAAGGACAGCAGAAGAAAGCTGTTTCTGCATAATTTAAGTAAAACCACAGAAAAAGGAAGCAGTATAATCAACAACTGCAGTGTTCCTCTGAGACCTTCTTTCTTATTATAATATATAACAATCTTTTGAAGAAGAGGAGACTGGTAATTACTCAACATCATCCTCTAAAAAGAAGAACAACATGAAGGTAACAAAATAGTTATTTTCACCCATATTAAGACAAATTAAATGTTAGCATATTTCAGTGTGTTTAATTAAATTACAATCTATTTCACATAAAAGGAGATGGTTTTGCTCAGGGTTGAGAGGATATTTATTTATAAATCTATTAAATTTTGCCTAAATGCTGACCAGAATGGTCTTACCTTACCTGGTACTTTTTCTTTTCCTCTCCTTCTCACTAACATATGTATTTTGTTTATTGAACCAGCCATGTAGCAGTTACAGAGTGGAGGACAGACCAATCAGCAAACAAAACATTGAAGACTCACCATTTACACAGATTTCAAAAGGTTTGCAAAGGTCATCCTCAAATAGGCAGCCTAAAAACACAAAAGAAAGGTAAAAATTAGAACAGGTTTCACACTGTGGATAATTAGTGCACATTGAAGACCTGTTAAATGCTCAGCAAGAGTCAGATTTGGTTGGCCTTGGGAGTTCAAACTGGGCAGGAGAGAAAGTCCAGAACAGGTCTGTTTAGACAGCACCTCTTAATAACTGGCTATGTCCAGAATAACCTTTGATGTTTTGCCTCCTCTCGTTCCTCTACTGAGGGTTCAGTTTTTTCCATGCATGTCTCTCTCATTGAGTAATTTGAGGAGCTTTATGTTCTCTTAATTTTGGCTTCATTACTATACCACAGCACAGCAATGCTGCAATACACTACAAGAAGACACACCGAGAAACCAAGAGCACCCTAACAATATTGCTACTGCGATGAGACAAGCCTATAAATCAGCCTATAAATTGCTCAGATCAAGCTTGGATTTAGTAACTTGACCACGCCTGGGACTTCAGGAGCACTAAGTCCTTGGAGAAAGGATTAAAAATTAAGCCATCCCTCCCAACAGCCTGATACCTCACAGACAGCTGGCAAATCCATATAGGTCTATGAAAAATATCCTTGGATTTTTTTCCATTTAAAATAAGAAATTTGTTCCCAAACTTGCTGCTTGATGAGCCCCTGCTACACCAGCTCCATCCTTCACCCTAGAAACTGCATCCAGTTTGGCAATCCCAGCTCTTTCACTTGTACACCTCTTCATGGATACTGTTCCCCTGTCACCAAACTGTTCTGTCCCCTGGTGTCACCCAACCAGACACTGAGACAACAATGATTACTGCCTTTGTCCTCAAAATAATGAGCCCCAATGATATTTGCCAAGGCAGCAGGGAAGTGGGCAGGATGTGCCTCTGCTCTGGTCACTCCACGCTGGGGCACAGGGACAAGGATCAAGTTCAAAAGCACCATGAAATATCCTGCTACTGTTAAGGGCACTCACTTTGTTAACCCAACTAGTAGTTTATTTATTTTCTGACAAAGCTAAAGAGTTACGACTGGAGAAAATCTGAGGAGTGAAGCTTTATATTGGACACAAAAACTGCCCTTAAGAACACATGTTCACAATTAAGCCTTTTAATTTTCCTAGGAAATACCTTGTTTATAAATGGACACACGGAGTTATAGATACTAAACAGTCTTGAACTTTTCCACACTGCGCATCAAGAAACCAGCCAGGAACTACACCAGATCCAAACACATGAGCAAATCCTCTCTCCCCAGCCATTCCTATCTCCATGAAAGCACAGAGTACAGCACCTCTACTCACCAGAGAGTCCAGTAGATTATGTAAGCAGTCCTTACAAAAAGAACTGAAAGGCTCAAAACCTTCTGGCCATGAATTACCTGGCTCCTAACCCTGCTAAGAGAAAAGTTTTGGTGGGCTAGAGTGACTTAGGAATTTCTACAAAGCCTTTCAGCAGGTAACGGTATTAGCACATAATTAAGCCTGGACTAATATGCTGTGTCTCAGCAGGATTTAGTAGCACATGCCAGGTCTGAGCTAGGCAAGCCCAGCTATGTCAATTCAAGACATGCTGGAGAACCAAGAGTCGTTTACATCCATCCCACACCTGCCTGCAAAGACCGCATACACATAACCTGATGAAGATTTACTTTATGCACACCATTAAAAGACTTCTCTCATCCTTTTACCCATGCCCTAGTAAACTGTGGATATGCATTTGGTGCCTTTTGAAAGGGAAGTCTCAGAGCAGGAAAGCTTCTTCACACAGAGTATGGCAGAATGGCATGTGCCTGCACAGTACTGTGGTTTACTGTGGTTTGTAACATACTCTTGAGATGTGGACGATTTTGCTTCAGACAAGTCTGCTGTAACAACCACTTGACCTGAAACAGTGTCTGGAAACTCACTGAAGATACCTGATTGCAGCCCTGGTACTGACCCAGCCAAGCAGGAGGATGCCTGAATTGTACATTGACTCATAAAGAACATCAGACAAGAATGATGACAGGCAGTGACCAAAACATGTCTGCACAGAGCTCACTGCACAAATATAGCCTAATTAAAGGAATAATAATGATCGCTTTAGAAAGGAATTCTTGCAGAAAAAAAAAAATAATAATAAAGACTTCAAGCACCAATGAAAACTAGGCATGGAAAGGTATACTTCAGTGTTTCTGCTTCCAGAAATCTGAAGTTATCGCTTCTGAAAAAAGGTTTTACGGCTAGGAAAAATCTTTCTTCCTTGTTTTCCTGTGAGATTACAAAAGAATTAAAACCAGAAGCCTGAGAATCTGTGTCCAAAGTGCTGCAGAACTTGTCCTGTGATGGAGGGAAGACAGGCAGTCTTGTAGTTACTTCCCATCCTGCAGTGCTGTGGATCCAAAAGGTGTCAGATGAAAAGTTTCAGCCAGGAATATTTCTAGTGGAGTGGCACACTAAAACAGTGACTGGTTCACTCAGACTCTACTGATTTTAAAGCACCTGGGAGCTGGGATTATAACCACCTGCTGTCTGTAGCCACCTGCCAGAGGCAGGCCATCCTATAATAGTATACTGATACTCCCAGGAGCAGAAAAATACAGATACAAGATGAGCAAAACAAGCCTGCTTAAGTACAAAGAAACCAACACCCAAGCTACCTCTATACAGAGCCATGATTTTGCTTTATTGACTAATATATTTTCCATGAAAAGCACAAGAGAAAACTGGCATTATTATGTTTTAGTTTCTCTTTTAATAACTGTTGTTTATTTGATGCTCACTGTAGCAAGGAATCTGATTAGACTTGTAAGCCTGTATCTTAGAGAGCAAATTAATAAAGCCAATGCATAGTAAACTCTATCCATGTATGATTACTCTAAAATAGACAAGGACCTCAAAAACACCTTGAAAAATATTTTGTTTCAAGTTATTTATTTCTAGAGTTGATTGTTATGCATATCTCACCCAACCAGTCAATATGCTAATTTAGCTACTAATTTATCTCCTGCTATTTTTTGGAACATTAGGAAGCATCATATCTCATTTTAAATATCATCTAACTGCTACTAGTAATGGTGGCAATAAGTCAACACTGAAGAGTGAAGTGTTATCACCTCCAAAATATATTTAATTCGGTTCATGCCTTATGGGAACAAAACTGCATTGCATTTTCTATCCAAAAAAATCTCCCTACCACAAATAATCTCCCAGTACACATAAACTGTTGGTACAATACTTTCAAACACCACACCTAAAGCCCCAATCTCACTTCATACAGCAGCCCTGAAATAACAAATTCTCCATATAATTATCCAGCATACTTTGCCTTGCTAAATGTAGAATTTAAAGAGTTTTCTTACCTAATTGGCATTGAAATGCAACTCTTCACTAACATTTGCGTGGTCTCCACATCTCAGTAGTGACAAATCAGGTCAGTATATAATGTATACTAATGATGCATTATTAAATAGCCACAAAAAGAGACTCCATAGGGCCTTGCAAATTCTCCTGCCTCCCTTTCCTCCCACTTTACATCTCCAGTTTCTCAGAGAGGCAGCACAACATAATCACAAAATACAGCTGCAAGTACAGGACCTAAACGTTTAAATTTCTTTTTTTCAAGTTATTCTTCTCATGAGACACTAATAAAGCTATTTCCTTCTCTCCATCATACAGCAGTTCTGCTTTCCTAAAGAAAAAAAATAGGAAAGTTTAAATTGGACTAGAATATATTGTTTGTTTCCATTTATAAGAGGAGCCTCTGAAGGTTAGGACAGTCAACGCAGCAGATGAAATCACTTGAACTTCATCTAGAAAAAACTGTAAAAATTCACTTATCAGGAAAATATTTTGTAAAAACTGACATTGACTGATGATTCAAATAGTTTATATTATGTTTATTTCTCTGTCCTTTCCCCCTGTTAACCAGCTCATGATGATCTTAAACTAAACATCTCTTCCAAGAATGCCATAAATCCTGTAAGCATTTTTCTAAATTAAAATTAAAAAGCAGGTCATAGACCCTGTTTATCAAAAATTGTCTTATAATCATCAAAACAAAAAGCCAAACCATAGGCAAGAACATTTCTTCTGAATCTGGGAAAATACAAACATTCTAAATCCTTTGTGTTGCTGAGGGTTCTCTACCTTTTCCTTTCACTGTTTTATGACAACTTCCATGTAAGCACTTAACGTCTCTTCACATTTGCAGACCTTAACAACCCCTCCCCATCACAAAATTTTAGCCAGTACATGTTCCCTTAATCAAAATATGCCAACAATCTTTAACATTTTAATAATCTAGAATGAAAGTGCACCCTGCATTTACCTGCTTCTTTCCATTTGGCTGCAAGGTAAAGTCAGGAGACCTTGAAGGGTGAGTACAGCTCATCACTGCTGGTGAGGGTAAGAACCAAGGAAACACCTGAGCAGTCAATGCCTCCTTGGGTCTTTAGCCCCAGCTGTGAATGACTCTAAATGGTAAGTGACATGTTTATTTTCCTATAGTAGGATTAATAAATAGGGTCCAATAATTACATTTCAGAAGCGCTCAACTCACACAACCGGGATAGCTTTAACTGAAAAAACCAAGACGGTGCCCAACAATAACAAATGATAATCTGGACACATTGCTAGCAAGAATAAACAAGGTTTCTTGCAGAATACTGATGGGAGAAATTATCTGTTTGAGAGACATATTCTTCTCACTAATAGAGGTGAGAGATAAATTTGCTCAGTCTGCTAAAGCTGTGATCTATCCAACACATCCTCATCTGTCTGACATACACGTGTGCTTAGCAAGTCTAGAATTACACAAAATTGCATGAATGTCTGGGGAAAATGTCCTCTAACCTTGTACAGGCTTCAAGCAGAGTTCATCTCAGTTTCCCAAACCCTGGGGTTACAAAGGTGAGTATGTGGACATATTCATGTAATGTAGGTATATACTCATTGACCAAAATTTATCAACTGCCTGTGAAAAATCAACTTATTTCCTTACTTTAGTTTCATTTTAATATTCACTTTGATAAAAAGCCTGGATATTCCCTGGCCCTACCTTTTAAATTTTCATTCTTATCCCCTTTCCCCCTTGCTCATTTTTCTGTTCCAAACTCCTCCATTCTCTTCCTGAGAAGTGTTTTGGTTTTTTTTTTAATTCCTACTTCTACTCTCCAAGAAAACATTGTCCCACCACCAGAATGCAGCTGCCCCTTCCTGACCCTCCCAAAAACATGCATGCCATTTGCAGGCACTGCCCCTCCTGCACAGTGCCCTCTCCTTTCACACCTGCAGGTGAACAGCTCTGTCACCTGATCAGCATTGGTTGATGGCAATTTCTGGCAGTCCAGTCCACCCATTTCCAGAGGTGCCCTCCACTTCCCTTCTTCTAGCACATTCAGCCGGGATATCCAGAATGTTCTACGCTGAAAAAGGTATTTTATCAAGCCCTCAGAACCTGTGGTGGTTTATCAACAACTGCTTGGATAATAGTTTAATGATGAAAGAGCAGTAAATCAATGTGGTCAAGAATAATATTAAAGTGGCACATAATACTAAAGGGGGTCTTTCTCCCAAGAGGGAAAGTGAGAAAAACACATGACAGCATAAAATATACTGAGCTTTGATCTTCTTCCTTTACTCCACCTTTTATGTTTTTTGAATGTAACAGGTGCCTGATGTTTTTGTAACACTGCAAACTCTTGAGAGAATGGTTTTTCCTTTCTTTTTTAATTAGGTGCATGTACAAAGCCTCATACAACAGAGCACTCATCCCTGGTGAAGAATCCAAATTAACAGTCATAAAGATGACAAAAGAAATCCCTGCAGTGGTTAACTTGCAGGACTGTGCAATCTTTTACATGAAAAGTTTCCAAAGTAAAGTAAGGGAAGATTTCCCATAAGTGTCAACATATGGTGCTAACACTTCCTCATCTCAGAATTACCCCTTCTTTCAATCATTTTTCATACACACTGATTTGTATATTGAAATACGACTCTAGCCAGAATAATTCATCATGGAATAGAGTTTTCATTCATTAGGAAAAATTTCAGTACTAAACTTATAGCCAAGATTTGCCCCTGAAGCCTCAATGATATTGCATAGCAGTACTTCAGTTACCTTCTTTACATCACTTGCCCTTCCACAGGTATGGATTGGTGCACTAAATAGGCGGCATACTACAGAAATGCTGTCATGTATATTATTATTTCTCACTATGTAAATCTGTACTTTGTCCTTTCTGCATTTAGGGGAAAAAAAATAGATCTTTTCCTTTGCAGGTAAGTAGTGTGAGCATGTTCACCACTAAAGAAAGGAACTGCTTTTTGGTGAAAATACTATTAGTTTATCTGATTACTAATGCCATGATTGCAATGGTGTAGGGCTTTTCTTCTGGGGAACACTGAGAGAAGGTCACTACTAAGAAAACTGAAGATGTGAGCAGTAATAACAGGTCATGAAGAGAACAGACACTCAAAGTCCATCACCAAGAAAGCTTTAGAACAGCACTTGCATTTGCCCGGGGCTCGGAAAGTGGCTCATACTTTTGATGTGCCATTTTGTCACTTTTTCACAGTAAACATTAAAAGAACTTGCATTATCTTCTCTGAAAAAATTACAATTCTCTCACTGCTACATTTTCTAACTCTGTTTCTTTAGCAAGACCACCATTTACTCAAAGGCAAATGGGGAGCTAAGATTAATCTGCCAAACAAGTCGCTCCACTAGTACTTAGTTATACTGGACATTAACATGCTCTCTACTTATATTAAAAATTAGGAGATTAATCCATTATTGGAGAACAAATAGAAGATCATTTTAAAACTTTAAAATTACAATTATTACCTCTTAGGATCAAGACTGAAATCTTCTACCTTTAATTGTGTCAGAAAAGGGCAAATTGATTTACTGAAGTAACACAGCCCCAAACGAAAGATCTTAGCCATTCTGGTGTCCCATATTGGGGAAAAAAAATAGCATCTTTACAATATAAAATGTAGGATCAGTTCCTTTAAAATTAAAATTTGTTAATTGGAGTACTCACAACGTGTAGACAAAATGTCATAAAGGTCCAGAGCAGGCCTCCAGTAACTGCAATTCAGTACCTTCTGGTCACCAGTTGCTGAAATTCCTTACTGGGCAGGAACTGAAATCACCCAGTGCCCACTGAAATCCCAACTGTAACTAAGCAAAACTTTCTTTTGTGCTTAGCAGAGATTTTGAAGGCTGAACACCATTGAGTCTAAATTCCACTTCACTGTTTAAATACATCAACAAGCAGCCTGATATTTTTACCTGCCATTGACTGTACTATATCCTTCCCCACAAAATCTGTTGGCAGCAAAACCTTCTGGTATTATCCATAGCCATAAGATAGAACACTGAAGCTTACATACAGCAGAGTATGGCATTAGCAGCAATGCCTTCCTCAATATCATTGCACACAGGCCAGCAAGCATTGCACTGCAGAGGCCTCTGTGATATTTATTCTGTGAGAGAACTGCTGTCATCATTACATCTGTCAGCCTCATTTTGCCCATCACTAGCTGCCACTCTATTCCAGCATACTTGTTTTACAATATTGCAGTATGGGAGTGAATTCTAAATCCTAATGATAACATAATTCTAGATGTCTTCCACAGCAAGGATTAAGACAAGCTGAGTCAAAGAAATAATGAACCATTAGCTAGAGGAACAGGGACTCTGTCTTGGGGTTATGTGCTTTGGAAGATAGCTCTTTCAGGTAAAATATCCAAAACACTTACATGGTAAAGAAACTTATATCCCATCCCGTGAAACTACTCAGTCTTCAAGAGCCAGATTCAGTGACGGGGGGTTTTTTTTAAATGGTTCTTTAAAGTTGTGACTCCTGTTTTGGAAAAACTCCCATTATTTCCATAATCAAAGGAAGGAAAAGAGACATGTTTATCATTTCCCTCTAACAAGTACCAAAATTTTCTTTTCATTATTTGGCAGACATTCTTAATGAGTATCTCCTTGGTGTTTAAAAAAACATAACTGGAATTTACAGCAATTCTCATCCACTTATATTGCCTCTAAAACTAAGCAATTACCCAATATTTAGGGGTAATATTCCTCTCCCAAAAATATCTTAAGCAGACTTCAAAGGCAGAAACCATTTTTTTCAGAGGACCTCTCTGCTATTATTTCCTTTTCTGTTCTGTTTTACTTAGAAAACAGCACAGCATCTTTTAACCAATGATGCCTGCACCAAGAGCTGCAGTATGACCAATGCCTGTCACATAGGGTCCCCTCTGTTTTCCTTCCTCAGACTTTTTTAAAAATCCCTCTCATTTTTGCTTCATCTCTATTTCACGGTTAATTTGAGCTGGGTAAATTATCAAGTGTCCTTGGCAAAAACAACTTGCAAGGAAAAAAGAATCCTATAACTCAGAGAAGTCTGAAGTGCAAGGGGTTAGTTTGGAGTCATTTATTGTAGGAAAGTAATTCTAATCTGAACAACAGCACACATGGGTGTGGGAGCTACACTTACAGATGAGGTCCAAAAAGGACAGCAGGACCCAAACACTGGTCTAAATCTGTCTGTTTCTGTGTATATTGAGATCTGATAGATTGTAGAAAACAGTAAAAATTGCTGTTTGGAAAAACAGCTACATACCTTTATCATGCATTACTGAATCACATTGTAACGTTAATTTAGAGTGCTGAAATCACCTGTGTTCATCTAATGGAAAAGACACTATTATATACACTTGGTAATTTCTTTAATAAAGAGTTTAAACAGTCCAGAGTAATCCACATTAATTATTCATGTACTGGAGAAACATAATGAAAGTCAATGAAGAAAGTCGTATTCTCTTGGAGTTCTTGACAGAAAAAGAATATTATTAGGTAAAATTCAATGGACTGTGACATCAAGATTTATCTATACAATTTACCCTGGGAATTTGAATTGTGAATGAATCTGCAGCATCCTCTAGGATTGGACAGAGTTATGAGAAACAGGTCACACAAGGATACTGGTAGCACATCAAAGTTAACAGTACTTACTGAAGATGCCCAAAACTTTTCCCTTTCCACAGAAAAAAGATCAAAGAATCGTAAAAGGGTTTGTCTGCTAGATTTTTTTTTTAAAGCTACCAAGAACTCAGCTGCCCCAATCAATACAAATTATCTCTTGACAAACAATCCATGTGCAGCACCTTGTGGCTTTGTTCAAGTCCTGTTGGGTTGGTAGTGTTTGTAACCACCTACATGGGCATCACGATGACACAGGACAGAATTACGACAGTACTTTGTTATGCTGATAAAGAACTAAATCTATCCTGTATTGATTCAAAACTCATTTCAGACAGACGTTTAAATTTATTACAGAGTAAAATGATCTGCTTCTACTTACTTTTGTGAAATTGCACCTATTTGAAAGAACTGAGAGTGAATGGTCTTGATTTTGACCAGTAATTGAGCTCTAATTACTCCTGACTCACCCTGATGTTTCTGAGGCTGGCAGTAGAGCCAGCTGTCCTAGGATACATTCTGCTGTTGTGTCTGTGAAGCAGCTCTGCCTACTCTGTGAGACCAGTGACATGTTTTTTTTCCCTGGGCTAGTTGTTGAGAAACAGCCACCATAATGACACACATCAGAAATGTATTTAAGAAAAAGTCTAATGATTAAAGCAATTTGGGGAGGAAGCCAAGAAAATTAGGGATAATTCTGAAATATGACAAATACTATGCTGAGTAGCACCAGAATTTCTCTTCTGGTTCCTTCCTAAGAAGTACACAAAAGACTATTTTTCTCCTTCTAGAAAAAAAAGAAAAAGATAATGAGAAGACTAAAGCTCTCAGATTCTAGAAGTTCATCTGTTACACTCCTTTAAACAAGGAGAAACTGCACTTAAAATCCATTTATGAAGGAAAAAACATCTGAAGGCTGGATGCTGTCAGGAGTTTATATAGGTGCTTTTCCCCATTAAGAGCAGACGAAAGCCTTTGCTATACTGTAGCCATAGAGACACCAGCTCTCATTAACTTAGCCTCCAATGCCTGTTGATTTTGATGGAATTTAAGTATCTGAGCAGGGAATTAGGGTCCAAATGCCTACTTTTTTCCTGTTTAAGTTTTTTACCTTTGCTGTTTTTCCTTTGTAAACTTTATTTCCATATTAAAGACTCCTCTGTGCTCATTCCCTAACCTCTCCTGGATATTCTTTGCTACTGGGAGTTGCCAGGTAGGAGGCACATAATGGAAAAGAGAAAGGAATGGGGATTTTCACATCACTATTCACCAATCAGGAACTTCCTCTCAGTTTCCTCCACTGCTACACCAAGCTGCTCTGAACTCCAGAGCTGGCTCTGTCTGCTGAATCCAGCCTCTCCCTAGTAACAATAATTAGCCTAGAGCATACACAATGAAAAAAGAATGGGGCATATTAATTCATAAAGGAATTACCAACATGTACTTCAGAGGTTTCTTTTTTTCTTTTTTTCTTTTTTTTTTTTTCCTGTTTGGAAATACAGAGAATCAAGAGGGTTGAGGAAACTTAGAAAACTGGAAACAGTAAAAGGTACAAATTCAGAAGAAAGCACTGGAGGGAGAACCACAGTTTTACAGAGGTAATAGTGAACACTTCACTATGCAACACCTGAAGAAAAATGTACACGAAAAGAGGAAATGGCAGAAAATAAGAGGGTCAGAGAAAGGAAATGCAGGAGAACAACCTCCACAGAAATGTCTGTAATGCATGATGTGTTAAAAGTGATAAAAAGTCCAAGGTACAGAGATAAGCCAGTGGCAGAGATAAGAACAGCCCTGCACTTCCTTGCTAGCATGTTACACTGATTTTACAGGGTGCTGTCTTGGGATTTCTGAGTTTAGAAGAAGGGGGCTCTCTCATTTCTTGGAGGCATCCTGAGAACAGTTGTTTTACAATAATCCCATTGATAGATTTGCAAGTTGGTTCCAAAGATTCATTAATTAAAGACTGGGTTTTAATTTTTTTTCCTCCAAAAAATGCTTGATGTTAATATTTCATGAAGTTCCACACATGAGTCTTCAGTCTGCAGTTGACCAGCATTTGCATAATTCTGTGAGACATGATATTCAGCGAGGTTTAGAATCAGTCTGGCACCTCATATGGGAGCCCTCTTAAAATTCTTAAATTATTCTAATGAACCAGTATTATTCAAAAAAATATTTTTTTTCCTTCAGGATTTGAACTTCAGCCAAGACATTAAAACAAAATGTTTAAAACTATACTTGGAGACTCTCTATTTGATGAATATATTACAAATCTAATTTTGTGTTGTTCCTGAATCCAATATTCTGCAGAAAGCAATGAAAAATGTGTTTGCAATGCTTTCTACATCAATGCAGTGTTTACAAAAAATCCTAAGACTTCAAAAAAACACACACAAAAAAAAGCAACCAATAAATCACCCTAAAAATCCAAAGCTTTGTGACCTTTAGTCTCTATTTTACAAACTATATATCATTCAGCAGAAGTAAAGGCACAAGAATTTTAAAATTATGCCCAGATGAGTAAATAAATTATTATTTTTTACAGTGCAACCTCATTTGAAGTATTCTTTGAAACCAACATGAGACTGTGACAAGAATGCCTGAAAGATCTGAAATAGTTTCATTAATGCTATGTCAAAAAAAGCAAAATGTGATGTGTTATTACACACTACTCTGTACAAGGAAACAATACTCGGCTACTTCTCTTCTTTTAGCCTTGTTAAGAATAAATTTAACTATGAAATTCACATCAAGCACTGGCTTTTTTTTTGAGAAGGTGGCTTCAGTTTCCTGCAGGCAGCTGGAGAGTATCAGGTCAAGGACCAGAACAACAATCTCTGCATCTACAGTTCTCCTCCTTTTGAATAACTTCCTGGAACATTTTTATTGAGGGTTACATGGGGGAAAAACGGTGCTCATGGCTTATGAGCTGTATTGGTATTCTGCTTTGGAAAAACATGCACTGGCAGACTCTTGGCTAAAACTTGGTTCAGGAGAAACTCAGGATTTTTACAGTTAAGAGGTTTTGTCTATCAATTCAACTTCCCTTTAGCTAGTCATGTGATGGCAGAACAACAAAATCAAGAAACACTTTGTGCCTCTTCCTGAGTAACTGCCAGAACAATTTTTAGCAATTGTACATCACTAAAAACATTAAGTTAACGTGTAGGTTCAATGAAAAAACAGTTCTCAAGTAGCCCAGGTCTGCTGGAGTATTACATCAGAGTAATGCAGCTATTCACCTTCCCAGTTTAAACAAAATATGAGGACATGCAGCAGCTGTGAGGAAGGGGGAGAGAGCTGCTCGTGGCTGACAGTGTGTGGACAGTACCTGTATCCTCCCTACCTCTCAGAAAATCCTCACTTTCCTTATAGTCAGCACCTCTGCCCATTGACATCTGATGATGTAATAACACACAATTTATGTAATTCTGGGTTAGAGGTAGAACACATATAAAAGATAATTACTGCTCAGTTAGTGCTGCTTTTATTTGCAATATTTTATTTCAAAAGAGATATGAAAGCCTCCACAAGCTTTCAAATGACAGCTGGGTACTGGAGCCTTTCATCATCCCAGATCTCCCAAGCCTTTACCTGCACTGTTGGTAAAACCCTCTCTGAGGATGTGATTCCTTTGCTGTCATTCTTTGACAGCACTATAACTTTCCTCTAACCCATTCTCTGTCTCCACCACACCTGCCTAAGCCCAGACCCTACAGTTACCAGTAAGGTCCTTATGGGCAGGACAGGGACCTTCGGCCATGGATTATCCCCCCAGGCCCTACCTTCCCAAATGTGTGAGCACCTTTATTGTTACTACTGAGAGTCAAGTGTAGAACTACAGAATCCTAGCAGCCAACCTCAGAAAAGATTACCCAGTCTTTTTTCCTCTTATGATCCACATAGCTCACTTCACATCATTTGCATTCCCAGATGGGTAACTTATTCTTTACCCTGAAGAAGTTAAAAAGAAACATCCAAAAAAGCAACTGAAATACGTCACAAGGAAAAACTTACAAGTTCATTATTTCATAGAAGCTTTTTAAATATAATTTTTACTAAAACATCCTAAGAGATTTAGGGTGACTCACAAATGCCTAAAAATATGGAAGCTATTTTCCTCCTGTGTTCTTTTTTCCTTTATGATGAAGGAAAGCTAAAAGTACTTTGCTTTTGTTTCTTGTTATTTTTTGCTTGGTTTCTCCCTCCCCTTTCTGTGAGAATAATAAAGTACATTATGTTTTCACTTGCAAAGCTCCAGAGTGTGCAGGGCCTGCCCCAGCGGGAGGCACGGCACACAAAAGCACGAACCACACAGCTGCAAATACAGATCAAAGAGGATTGCTAATCTCAGTAACTGCTACACCTCGGTTCTCCCACCTTCGGTGAGTGCCAAGCACTCTGCAAAACTCAGTATCAGTGTTTGTCTTTGCAAACTACAGGCATATATATCTGTATTATATCCGCATGGATACAAATATATTAAGCATGTCTATATGATACCTGTATTAAAAACATATTCTTATTCACTATTATTGTTATTATTGCTATTATTGTAATAAAATGGGGCTGAAATTTGTTGCCAAAACATCGTCTTCTACTGCCGTCTGTGTTACCACAGACTAAGATACCCACACAGCACTGAGAGATATGGTGGAGATTCAGTCCTTTCTGGAGTGTCAGGACATTAGGCAGAACACCCACAGCACCTGAAACAACTCAAGGTGCCCTTTGTCAGGCAACTGAACCCAGATTTCTTTTCTAAAATAATCCAAGTGACCCATGCCATAAAATTCCTATTTCTGTCAACTGGTCTTGCAGGTTTCTCATAGTGATCTTAAAAAAAAAAAAAAGTCAACTGCCTAAGTACTACAGTTACCTGAGATGAGACCTCTCTACTGTGTTCCTTCAGATGTCAAAACCAAAAGTCTGCCTCTTTGCAACTGGTAATTTTGTCAAGACTCAGTCATTTGAATACCTTTGAAAAATACAGTTTCAGACGATACAAGGACTCAAGAGGAAGGAAGAACTAAAAAAAAGAGGCCCTGTACATTGTATTTAACTGCTTCATGAGGTTTCAAGGTTTGCTGAATGTCTCTGCTTGATACTAGTTCCGTTGGCATTGTATCCTTGGCTTGCCTGCTCCTCTGTGCCTCGTTTTCCAGTGTTGCAGGTGGTCATATTTCCACAATATAGAGTGAAACAGTCACCAAGGGAGTATCTTGTTCCTGGTACAGGCACTGACAGGCCTTCACTGATTCTTGAAATAAGAACTTTGGATCCTAAATGTTCAGGACAGGAGCAGGAATTAAAGCAGACTGGGAAAATGCTTCTGCTGCATGATAGAAGAGATGCTGTTCCTCAACTAAATTAGGACCATAAAAGTGAATTAACCTTTCTTTCTACTTGAAAAAGAAGAAATATGCTTCCCCTTCCCTATATTTTGCTCTAGTTACACAGAATGCCTTCTGTAATTAAATGAGCAACTCTGTGAATCAGAAATTACTCCAGGCTGGAAAGCACACAGTTTATGCTGGAAGTATTCTGGTAGAGATGGGGGCCTAGGACAAGAGAGAGTAACCCCACATGGGCTTTTAAAGGAGAAGGTAGAAAACAGCTAAATAACTTTGCATTATATATTTAGGAACCATTCCTAAAAATACTTGACATTACCTATGTATTGTTGGATATTTTTACCAAAAAAAGAAATCTAAAATATGAAGATTTTCCAGGGACACCTAAGGCTCAGAGATGCAGTCACCATGCCAGGTCACTGGCACATGGTGAAAGACAAGTTTGTGTGATAAAAACAAATCTAATTGGTTTATTTTTACATACAAGCATTTCATAATGAATATTCAGCAAGACAGCTGCAGCCTAAAAATCATCCTGGATACAGACAAGAATGGTTTCAAATAATCATTGCATACATGAAAAAATCCAGAACATTCCTCACAGGTTTACCTCTAGCCTAGGCAATTGTGATTATATGTTTTTGTTATATGTTGTGATAGCTATACCTAAACAGTATTTAAAGGCAGTTTGGAAAAACTAAAAAATAACACATCAGGAAGGAGTAAGATTCTTGATTCCAAAAATAAACATCTGCCACTTGAAAATTATCATCTGTGAAAGCAAGGTGGTGATTTAGAAACCTTAGCTTGGGGGTTTTTCTCCTTTCAACTCAATAGGAAGGTAGAATCTCATTCTGTATTTGTGCAGTCAATATTAGAACTAAAATTATTTTAATGGTGTTTACCCTACCTATGCTGGCCTCTTAGGAGAACAAAGTAAATTAACATTTCAATCTCCCTTGCATCACTACAATGACAATCTCTAGTCATTGTAAAATCATGGGGCAATAAACCAGTCTGTGGAGAAGACTGCCATCAAGCACACACACAGACACACAGACACACCTACACACCTACACAGACACAAAAGGACAAATAACTAAACTGCAAAATTCAAGTAGGACAGCACCCACCACCCTCAAACCAGGATGGATGGCTTCATAACTGTGTATGATGAGGCACTGATGTTCAACATTTCTCCCATGTATAAAGTTGTTTTAACTGTACACAGAGCAATGAAATTCAGCTACCTTAAAATTAATGGCAAACTCCTACTTGTTGCAACCGGCACCAAGAACGTTATTTTTCAGATTTATACTGCTGATCAGAACACGAAATTTCCTTGCTGGCTACATTGAATAGGTATGACAGAATAACAATTAGCATATTTTTAGACCAGCATATAGGCTGGTAGCAATCAGGTTTTAAAAATGACAAAGATCTCATTCATAGAAAATTTCCAGATATTTCTCTTTTCAAATTATAAACTTGGGTATCACTTATTGAATAATTCATTCTGCACTTTCTGTGTAATACAGAAAGTAGGCATGAAACTGGGGATTCTAGTTATCCGAAGCCATCTTAGTTCAGAAGGTTAATTTTCATTTCGACAAGTGAGAGATTCATTCTCTATTTCTGTGCCCCACTGCATCTGAATCCCTGAATGATCCCTACAGAAAAAGTGTAAAGGAGCAAAACTGTAAGGCTATTTCAAGTCTATTTCAAGTACTGTAGGAGTTTGACAGTATTTCATTTTTCAACATATGCTAAAACACCGTGGGATGACTTTTAGCTTCTGCAGCTTCATGCAGATAAATATGGCTATATAGGATCTGGATGTTTCCTGCAGTCAGAGAGATGTAAGCACAGCACCAGCAGGTTCCTTTCTGCAGTGGGGTCCTAATAGAGAACAGCCATGCAGGAGCCCTCCATAACCAGTCACAGCAGCTGGAATCCAAGCACAAAGAAACAGAGACCACATCCAAGCTCGTTTGCCCTGTTCACAAAGAAAGGCTACGCAGGAGCTGAATTATACTTTACTACAGCAGGCTGGTTCACTTGGGGCCAATACCTCAAACTGGTGGATGACTAATTTATGATGACTAACTGAGGAGGTCTCATTTTTAAAAGAAATGGTTCAAAGCCAGAAGAAATAATGAGAAAGGGGAAAAAAAGAATAAATTTCTGTTATGTGACCCAGTTCAAGCTTAACTCTGTATATGTTATCCCTGCACAGTGAACTTTTTGGTCCCATTTTATTTCCAGTTCTCCTGCTCTGTTGGAGGCAGTGCTGTCAACCATTTCCAGCTGAGACCTTTTCTGTTCTGATACTCCAAGGGCTTTTTTATATCTCCTCAGCTCAGCAGACAGAAACACAGGCAACAGAAGATAGAATGTTTTTCTTCCCCTTTTATGACTGTTGCCATTTGGTCAACTGAGGTGGCACTGATGGCACAATAAAACCACCAGCATGAAACTTAACGGGTCCCACAGCAGCATGCACATTTTAAGAACATCAGGCTGGCCAGTTCAACAGGGGAGTTCTGTCTGGACCTGGATTCTGGCTATGAAAGTGGCCATCAGCAGATGTTCAGGAACAGAGCATCAGAAAACTGTTCCAATGAGAGGCAAGACAGTGTTTAAAAACCTAGAGTTAGAGGCTGCGTCTGGACTGTGATGTCTGAAAAGTATCAATTCCCCTCCAGGGCTCATTTATTCCTTTGGTTTCCATGAGACTCTTCAAAGCCCTAGTGGCAGGCAGGTAAATAAATATTATCTGCTTTTAACAGGCAGAAGAAAATGTGTTATATAATGTGTGCCAGATGTTGTGAAAACTAAGCAATTAACAGTCCTAGCAGTGGTCTATGTGCTATTTGTGTATCTCATTTTGCCTTAAAGATCTTACAGTCTAGACAGATGGCATAAAATACTCCAGCAGAACAGAAAACTGTCTAGCCTGACACTTTGGAAAAGTTCTTGGCTTTTTGGTTTTTGGGGGTTTTTTTAATACAGGAGTACTGAACTTCTTTTTTCTTCTGTTTTGATGCATTAGGCCTTCTGGTTCCCAGTATCTGATACAACCCTATTAGATCAAAATGCTTCCCTTTTATTCACTTACTTTCTCAGTATATTACCTTTCCATCATAAAATAGTCAGACTTTTTTTTAAGTCATGAGCAGATCAACTATTTTACAGACCAGAAACCATGGCCATCTTCACTACAGTCCAATTACTTCATCAGTAGAGTGAATATATTATTTTCTTATTCTTCAGTCACAAGTTCTAAGGTTTATTGGTAAAAGAGCCAAATAAAAGAATTTTGGCTAGAAGAGCCAAATACTAGAATTTTGGCAAAGCTGGAAGTCAGATTTCAGTGTATTTAATCTTTCTAACTTTGAACAGCAATTTTTTGCTTTCAATTAATTCAAAGGCAGACTTCTGGGATCTAAATGCCAAGGAGATTTAGGTAGGGTAGGGTATTTTGTACTTAAGAGAGGAAAGTAATGCAAACATGTACAGGCTGTATCCAGCACAGCAGCATTTTTCATGCTAATGAAAATTTCTTACTTTATGCACAAACAATATTTTCAAGTTGAGGATGTAAAAAAAAAAAGTAGAAAAAAGAAAAAAAAAAGAAACCCACAAAGTTTTACCGTTCTTTGAACGATTGTAAAATTTCTGACTTTTCCTGTCTATTGGGAAAACATACTTCTAATTCAAGCATTTGAAAGAACTTACCACAGTTTTTCCAAGCAGATGAAACTTCTTGAAAGAACAAAACTTTTAGTTTAAGCTCTAGAAATTAAACTTTTGGAAATGTATTAGCATGTGATAAAAGAGAGGAAGAACACACCTTTTATACTCCCCACATAACCTGTGTCATCTGCTCTCCCATAAAAGTGCTCAGTTTTCTTCTGCATTGCTTCACAAGTTTTAGGTGAGTAGAATCTTTTCAATACACCTGAGGATTAATTAATACTGCCAGTGTAGGAAAACTTCTAATGTTTATAACAGAAAGCATAATTTCTAGTATTTATAATTGTGCACTACAGGTCTACCACTTTCTGGAAAGACAATTTACCCTATCAAAGAGCACAGTGCACCCAGCTGTAGCAGTACTGATGAAAAATGTCAAGGGCTATGAGAGCTGCCTGCAGTTGCTTGTATTCAGCTTTCCATGTGACAATTAATAGCAACCATAACTGTAAACCTCCTTACAAAAATAATTACTACTTACATATGGATTGAGAAAAAAAAGTATCTGAATGGGTATTTCCAGCTAAGCAGCAAAATAATGACTGGCATCTTCATTACACCTATGTTTGCTATATAGATTTCAGAATTTTACATTCAAGCAAAACCTATTATATTCAGTTAAAAGTAAGCAAGTCTTCCACTTTGGAAAGGGATGAAAGATATTCATCACATGCTCTTCACAACACTCACAACAGCCTCCCTCAGCAGGAGCCTCTCACCCATGGCAGAAAAATAACTGTAGATAACATTTAAACTGGTTAACATACTTGTGCCTTCCCTGTTTCACTCACAAGAAGTTTCCATTCTGCAGAGAATGACTTTAAGAAAATGATACATCACTTCCTTCATTTTGTGAGCAGTAGTGGTCATTCTGTCACCTGATTAGAATCACATTTGAGAACCCCGGATAAAAGGCATAATATTTTATTATCAGCAAATGTCACCTGCTTGAACTCCACCTATTTTTAGCCACTTGTGCTATTAATCAGCAGCACAGATCCCCACCAGAGTAACAAGCCCGAGCTCCTGGCACTTGCCAAACAAGAAATGGAACAGAAAGCACAGCACGAGCAAACTGAAGGTGACAGCCACATTACAGGGAACAAAACAGACCGTGAGAGAACCCTGCTTTACAGAACAAGCAGGACTCAAACCCTTCACATTTACCTTCCCTGTAATAACTGTGCACAAGCGATCAGAAGCCAAAGCAGAAAACTTGTACAAAAGTAAAAATTAGCCAATCCAAAAAGAGTAGTCTGAAGGAATGCTAAATTAAAGCAGGAGTATTATTCAGTGCTTTGGGAGAAAGGATAAGCACCCAGGAATCTGAAACCAAGAATCAAATTGTCAAGCTCTGAGAAGCCTAAGTGTTACAGCAGATTTTTATGATTTTTAAGAAATGCTTAAAAAGTTAATTTGCTTTTACGTCTTAGTGAATGAAAAAAAAATATTCAAAACTCATTTTACTATCAGGTAAAAAACTTCATTGAAGATCTTATCTCCATCTTGCAGCTGTATTACCTCCAGTCTTTCCTGCACACTGGAAGCATTTCATGGCACACATCACCTGTGCAAACTGAGATAAACGCACAACAGAAAAATGGAAGATTTTTACCTGAACTCTTGTTTCTAGTAATTCTTTTCTTCATTAATACATAACCAAAATGCAAGCAATTTTGTATTGGCATTGCTTGCACCTTATAATTTTCCTCATGAACTTCTAAAATAAAAACTTAAAGAGATTTTGATTGCCTTGCACAGTTTGCTCCTAACTAGTCCTCCCAGCCAGTATACTACTTGAATGAAACAAAGCCATATGCTAAGAATAGCAGAAACAGAACACTGAGGATGATAAATAATACACATGGTATGAGCACAAGTCAGGAGGAGTCCTACCATAGGCTTCTGTCTTAAACTGAATTTCCAGTATACATTTTCCAGTCACCTTGGCTTGAAAGGAGACTTTTGAAAGAAAAAATTCCAGTGTAGAAATTTTTGTAAACAAAATGTTTAAAGCTCATCTTGATTTAATTAATCCAGATAGTTTTCTGGTGTGCAAGAAGTTAGGTACCATAGACTCAACTACTTTTTCATGCCAAGAGGAAAAATTAGTATATAAATAAATAAAGAGATAAGTTCTCTGCTCTGCCAGAGAAAGAAATGATTAATGAATCCAAGGTTATTTAAAATATTTACACCCTAAGTAAAACTTCACCAGTCACCCTAGTAAGTTCTTAAATTGCCAGGTGGCAATGCCTCTGGCTGCACACATCTTTTCCTCTAGAAAAAAAAAAGGATGTAGAGGGCATGTTTGCCGTTCTAATTTGCTAGGAATGTCTTTATGGGTTCTTTGATGCTAGACTGTGTACTGGAATTCTGATAAATTACCCCAACTTGTGCACTTTGTTAGCACGGAGGTGTACTGCTCCCAAATCCCAAGCTGGGCAGTAGTATCTGCATTTGATTATAATGCTTTTTATCCATAAGAAGTAGGGTCAACCTGTCATCTGAAAGAGATAACAGGATTCACAAGACTTTGAGAGGCCTTCTGAGTCCATGCCTACTGTATTACTGAGCACCAGTCTGGGAAAGCCAGAGAGGTAAATTGCACTGAATATCAGCAGTGCAGGTAAACTGCAGTAGCTTCAGTTCTACTGTTCTCGCAGCCTGGCTGAAGTCAGCACTGGACTGAAGAGCAGACGGCTAATCCCAAAGCCAGAAAAGATGAAGGAAATATTTTGAAGAAAGTGTCATAATTTCCAATAAAATAATGTGTAGAAATTCCAGTATAGAGCAAGACACGGTAACAGTGAGCCCCTTCCTTGCATGTCTCAGAGAACATACATATTAATTATACATTAGCATTCCTGTAAATTTAATTTCCAGGTATTCATTAAATCAGACTCTAAACCATAGAGCAGTAGATGTGACCATGTAATCTTAAATAAAGTCTTACTCACTGAAGAGAGGTTGAGAGAGAGATCTGTGGAAAAAATGGTCTTGAAGTACATAATTTAAAAACTATCACAGTGTAGGTGTGAAAGGGAGCAATCTAAAAATAGGTGTTTTCTATTCTTAAGTGCCAAAGGCTGCCATGAAAGACTTGGTCCATATCACAAAGGAGGCTAATGTTGTCCTGAGCTACACATGAGGAGTAGTGCCAATAGTGTCAAGGGGGAATCCTTCCCCTCTACTCAGCACTGGTGAGACCACACCCAGACTCCTGCACATGGACATGTGGGAGCCCAATAAAGGGTCACAAGGGTGACTAAGACACTGGTGAATCTCTCCTGTGAGGAAAACTGAGACAGCAGGGAGTGAGAAGCCTGGAGAAGGCTTGGGGGAGATCGTATGCATAAATATATGAAGGGAAAGTGCAAAGATGGAGCCCGGCTGTTCTCAGTGGTGCCCAGAGATGGGACCAGAGGCAAAGGGGACAAACTGAAACACAGGAGGTTCCCTCTGAACAGCACCGGCACAGGTGGCCCAGAGAGGTTGTGGCATCTCCTCTTTTAAAGACACTCAAAAGCCAACTGGACACAGTCCTGGGCTTGAGGAGGCCCTTTTTGAGCTGCAGGGTTGCACATGGGGACCTCCAGAGCTCCCTGCCAACCTCAACCACACTGTGAAAAAAAGACTAAGTCACCAGTTAAGCTGAACTCAAAGAACATCACTTTACTTCTGAGTGCCCACACAGAGTGTGGGTGTGTAACAAATGTGGCACAACAAATCCTCTTTCAATTCACACTTTTAATAATTCAGGTTATCTTGTTTATGTAGGCACAAGCAGAAAAAACCCTAAGCAGCAATACTTTCATATCTGGGGGATGTGGTTTTTTATTCTTTTTTTTTTTTTAAAGGACAAGAAATCGTCTGCAAGTGTAGCAGATCCTGAGCATCAGCAGCTGAAGAAGCTGTTACCATTTAACCTGTAGGACTGTACCCTTTGCTAAGAGCAGTGGAAGATTGAGAGCCTGGAACTGCTTCAAGCTGACCTTGAGCTGGGAATTAATTTTCAAGAGTCCCTTCCTTCCCCTCATTGTACTTTAACAAATTTTAGGCTTTCCTTCTGCAAGGACTGGTATTTCTGCAGACCTGGTGTGCAGTTGCACTTGGGTGGTTCATTGTGTTATTCCATTTTAGAGATAAAAGTGCAAAGAATACTTTCTGAACAAAACATCTGTTTAAAAGTTTAACTAGATTTCTAACTACCTCAGAATAATTACTCCACAAATTGGGAGAGCAGAGCAGTTTTGTACTTTTATTTTAAAAACACCAACTGGCACAGGATTGTATGCATTCCTTAAAAACATTTTCTACCTGAAGCTATAAGCTACAAGAATTTAAGCTAAAGCAAAATGAAAGGCATGTGCCAGCTAGTGCAAGAGATCATGAGCAAAGACCTTAACCAGGTAAATGTTGCAACAAGAAAACAAAATCCCAATAAATACTCCTTATTTGCTAATTAAATGGGTATACATGTCAACAAAAGACCTGCATTATTTATGAATGGAAACATAATTTTCCAGTTGAAAGCATTTCTTCAGCTTTTCTTTATATCAATTAATATAAATTTTCCTAACTCACTTTCAATAATGAGAAGGAAAATGTACATAACTAAAAGCCTGTCACTATTTCAATTTTAAGACTGCTCAAGGAGAAGGGACATCACACTTAGGGGGATTCCAAGTTGTCAGCAGTGCCTTCTTTTCACAGCTACGTCCTTGCCAAGCCATTTAAAGGCAAGCTTGCTATTTTGCACATCACTAACACCCACCCATCCTTCACATTTCCCTCCACTAGTGCCCTTTTGTATTATACATCAAAGCACAGACCTCTTAAGTAGCATGATGGGGAAAAAAAAAAGAGACACTAATGTTACTTACATTCCATCACACTGTTACTCCCTGCTTTTGCTTGTCATTCCCTTTGAATCCCCTATTGATGTGACACATTGGGACGTGGATATACTACAGATGCAGCATGATTCATCAGGAGTATATGGCTCCACTTTCAGCACAAAAATGTTTTTAGGAGATACCCAGGTTCATTGACTCAGTGTTTCTCACTAGGAGGCTGTTTTAACAATGGCTTTCTTGGCTTTCTCATGTCATTTTCCCTGCATCCCTGCTCTGAAGTCAAGGACTGTGTTCTTAAAGAGCTGAGGGCATTGGGCTGAAGTAATGCATGCTGGATTTTCCCCTTCATTCTGCCTTCAAATACCCTGAGCTGGAAGGGACCCACAAGGATCACTGAAGTCTAATTCCTGGCCCTGCACAGGACAGCCCCATCAATCACACTGTATGCCTGAGAACATTGTCCAAAACCTGAAAACAACCTCCTAGGTGTGAGAAACCAGAGCAACCTAACCAGGATAAAGCAGTAACAAGAGATAAAAGGACAGCGGCCAAAATAAAAATAATCCTAATAGTTTTAGACAATAACAATGTGTAATTAAGGATGTTAAAAACACACTGTTGGCAGAAAATGTTTGGAGCTGGTGAAAATTGTGACTAGATCTGATGACCTCTTGAACTCCTGACACCTGACAAGTTAATTGAGTCATTCGTGCCCCATTACCAGCTCCAGATACTTTCATTTTCTAAGAAAAAGTATCTGTCCTGGATCAAATCTTTCTGTGACACAAGAATATAGTAGCTCCTTGATGATGAGTAGCCTTGAGGAGATAATACTGTAGCTCTGTCTCAGGAAGAAAGAGGACATAATTATCTGCAGAGATAGAGAGAAGAAAAGAAACACTGGAAAGTAACAACTCCATGAGCATTTAATACTGGCATAGAGTGGCATGATCACAGCCCTGACTGCTCATTCCCTCCTCTTTCACCTCTGGCTAGCTTTAGCTGGGTTTAATTCTCCCAGCCTGCAGAGAACAGGGCAGGACAAGGACAGCACAGGAGCAGAACTGATTGCCAGCTCAGAAGGCAGATCCATCAGGCAACTTTTTCGGCATCAGGGGAATTTTTTGCTACCTTAAAATGTGCATGAAACTACCCTGTTAATACTTACATGTTGCCAGAACTGAAGAGTACTATTTTGTTCTGTAGTCCATTTCCTATAAAACCTTGGAATTCTGCAGGATGAGTATTCAGATGTACTATTCCAAGTACTTGACTGCAGGTTGTGGCCAAGCTAAAACTGAAGCCCAACTGCATTCCTTGCAAGTTGCCATCTCTGCTCAAAGCCCCGTGCCTTCCTGCTGCTTTGCATTTTCATTACTCTGTGTAGTTTTGTCAAGTTTGCTACTGCATATAAAGAATATAGGGTTTCATGTGAAAGCAAACATACATACACTCTGTAAAGTTATATGAATTTTGCTGTTTCAAATAACTGAGGACAACTCTGGCTTCCAGTTTCTTTAAAAAGTTCATCTAGTACTCCCTGCAAGCTCCCTGGCTCAAAATGTAACTTATCAAAACTTTTGCAATTGAAAACTTTTTGACAGATAAAAATATTTTAAGCTACAGTACACAGGCAAAAATCAGAGTTATCCAAGGAGGCTTCGGGACAAACAAGAAGTTGGAGAGAGACTTTTTACAGGGACATGTAGTGACAGAACAAGGGGGAAAGGCTTCAAACTGAAAGGGCAGGTTTAGGTTAGATATCACAGAGAAATTCTGTGCTGTGAGGGTGCTGGGACACAGGATCAGGTTGCCCAGAGGAGCTGTGGACTCCCCATCCCTGGAAGTGTTCAAGGTCAGGCAGGATGGGGCTTTGAGCAAGCTGGACTAGTCAAAGATGTTCCTCCCCATGGCAGGGGGGCTGGAACTAGATGATCCTTAAGGTCCCCTCCAATCCAAACCATTCCACAATTCTAGGACAATAATTAGTGCGGCCAACCTATCAAACTTTATTGCCAGCAATGAAATGTGACATAACATAAAATAACACCATATCAGTTTCCAAAAATAAGCTTCCACTGCTCAAGACTATGGAAGTAATCTGTAAAACATGATTTAGATTAGATTAAAAGATGCATCATGACTTAGGAAGCATCTCATAATATTTCGAATTTTTGCAATACTGAGGCAATACTATTTGCAATCCTATTTAAATATTTTAAGATGTCGCCTCATTTCTACTTTTGTATTTATTAGAATGAAATTTCTAAATTCCTAGCATATCAGGGTATGTCTCTATCAAATTTGTTTGAAAATTATGATTTAAAATTATTTCATGGAAAAGTAGGTTATAATGTAAAGAAAGTATTTGAATAGTATTGTAAAATGTAAAAACTAAAAATTGCATGAGCAATGGGAAAAGTAACTGGACATTGAATAACTACAGCAACATAAAAAGAATTCAAGATTAGAGGAAAAAGTGTTGAATGAAACAGAATGACAGAATGAATTACAGCCTAGGTCTCAATTTTTTCTAAAATGACAAATCAAATTTTAAAGTTGTCCCACAGTTTCTGCCAAAATTAGGTACTATTTCAATTCTAGAAACCTGAGTAAACAAGTGAGAGTTGCAGTATTAGCACATTTATAAACCTCAAAAATTCCAGGGTGCAGACAGAAGAAATTACTTTTTGTCCCCTCTGATTCACCTCGGTACGAGTCCAGAGCAGTCTGCTTTAAAAGCTGTTCAGTAACCAAATGTGAAAGTCCCAAACTGCAAGATGACTGATAACTGCTTCCTGCAGGATGTCAGTGGTTTAACTCATCCCTGTATTTCCATTAAATTCAACAACTAAATATCACACATCCACAGGAAAAATTTAAAGGACAGAGAAACATGTCACCTGATTTGAGATACAGCCAAACAGAAGACAGAGATGGCTTAAAGCTGTGGTTCTCAGAGATACTAAGGAGCACTGTGTCATAATACCTTTAGTAAGTGATAATACAAGACACAGAATGTATGTTCAGAGAATGAAGAACTTGGGATGCTTGTAAATATTTAAAGTTAGAGAAAAGACACAGTAATTGATTGTCAGAGGAACAGAGGAGGAAATTTTCTCAACAGTAAATCACTGCTCTTTCTGCCAAGAAGTAATCAGTTATTCCACACTGCTACATCTCAGCTGCTCTTACTTGTCACTGTGATGTATCTCCACTTTGAAAAAAGTTTCTAAATACAAAATTTATAATACTTTGTAATTAGTGCAGCTTATTCCTTAAGCTGTCATGCAGAGTTACTATTGTAGCTCAGTGGAAACAAACATAATTAGCCAAATTCTATCCCAACATACTTCATGCAGAATGCAAATAAAAGTAGTCACTCAGGCCCTGTGATGATGAAAGGGAACAGTGCACACCAGAAAACTGAATCCTTTGGGATGGGACAGGGAAGGAGGACTGAGAGCATCTGGTATCCTGCCATGGAGATGATCTCTGGGGTGATCAAACCTCATCCAGAGCTCAAAATGAGAGGTGAGAAATCCCAGATGACCTCACTTCAGAAGCAACTGGTATATATCATCTTAGTTAAAATCTCTGTTTTCAGAGCTGGCAGCTCTGCTCCAGGCTATATGCAAAAATTAGCTACTTAGGAAAANAAAAAAAATATAAAAAAAAAAAAAAAAAAAAAAAAAAAAAAAGAAAAAAAACAAGAATTAAACCTAACATGCTGTCATGGAAAGAGAAGCAAAATATTCCGGCAAAGCAATCAAAAAGAAAGAATTTACATTTTTGGTCTACAACTTTTCTAGATTTTTTTCATTTTTAAGTAGAAAAATAAAATCATAATTGAGTTTCACTTAATATTAATGAAAATGTACTATTCATATTAATAAATCAAATCATATGCATAACAAAAAAGATTTGTCATCTTCAAAGGAAAATTTCCCTTCAAAATGATAGCATTTCTTTACACTTGAAACCCCAGCTTTTTTATGTTCAGACTTTTGCCAGAGCTATATTCCAACTCACTTCCATTCAAAAACCTCACAGATTATGTAAGCCTTTTTCACCTCTACCATTTTGTCTGTATCAGGTTTTTCCAACCTACAGCAATTAATATAATTCTACTCAAATAGCACACACCTACTGTTTCCTACTTTTTCAGTTATCAGCAAGTTTGGAGATTTAGAACAACACTAGTTCAGGGCAGAGCATCATCTCACTAATTTATAATTTAATTTTTCAAAGTATGTCTCATTCATCACCCTTTGGTTAGCATTAGTATCTATGTGCAATGTCATTAAAAACTGATCTTTTGTTATCACTATAATGCAGTAATTAAACAGAAAAACCCCACAGACCAACATGCTCAATTTGTGTAAATGGTCTTAAAAAGTCTTCCTGGTGTTGAAATTAGTTGAAATTTTCCACTTATCTTGATGCCTATGAAATTGGATTTGTGTAGGACTGCTCTCCAAACTCAGGGAGTTAATCCATGTCCTCTGCCCCACAGCACTGTTTATTTTAGAGCTGATTTACTTAAGCATTATGAACTAGATAATAAAGAAGCTTCAATGCAGGAGTTTTCATCAGAATCACATCTGTTTCCTATTGATTTAGAAAACCTTTGTTACCCTTAATTTTCTTCCCTTCAGGAAATGTAAAATTACAAAAATATTCCTCAATATTAGTAAAGTCCAAAAGGTAGAATTACCACTACCGTGAAAAATTGCTTTTATTAACATGCTTCTTATGAGTTTATTTGACATTAGTGCAAACTAAGATTAGAATAACAAAATTTAGGATGTAAATGGTATTTGCCAACACAGAGGTTAGACAAACAGGAATTCAGAACCTCTCCTTCTAGATTATATGACCAGGGAACAAAATCTTAGACTTATGCTGCTAGGTTTCAAAAAACATGTTATGGTCAAATAAGTAAATCCAGAAAAAAACAGTGAAATTATTCAGCTTGTTCTCCAGTTGGAGGAGGGGAGTGTGTAAGACCGACAGCTTAAAAATTCTTAAGTAGCATGGAAAACATAAACATGAAGAACTAAGTTCATCATCCTGTCAACACACAGAAACACTTTTTTAAAGAATGACTCATAAAATTCTAGAAATTAGTAAGCAAGAATGTGATATAATCTTTGATTTAGCACTCCCTGAGCTGAAAACTTCTGAAGGCTGGAAAAGTAAACTGGAGAAATGTGACTGTGTGCTTGCCCTATTCTTTTGTACTCTTTTAGGCAAATGCTATAGGCCACCAACGCTACAGGTAAATGCTAAATGAGAGAGAATACATGGGCTGTGTGAGTGCTGAGTGCTCTTATCAGTTTCATTGGCAAGTACTGATGTTCCTTACTTAAAAACAGGACCAAGGTTAAACTGAAGAAAATATAAGCCAAAAATATATACAGGAGTTCCATGGGATATTCAGTTCCAAGTTCCATTTCTATAGAGCATGGGTACGGATGATCAGCTGGCTGCAGGTCTTTTAGTGGAGGGATTTATATTTTAATAAGAAGAAATACTCGGTAGGGTAACCAAAGTATTTTGGAAATAATTCTAAATTGTTTGCTTAAAATGCAAATATTGCTACGCTTCCTGTGATGAATTTCACTAAAAAAGGCATATTCTCACAAAGAATGGAGCAGCTGTGAAGGGTGACCAGCAGACACAGAAGACACAGAAGTCAATAGCTATTCACTTCACTCTAAGTGAACTCCCCACATCAGCTGAAAATGCCTCTGGCCTTGACAGATCATACTGACTGCAGTGGGAGCTTAGGTAACTAATTCATTATAGGCGCCTACATGGACACATCTAAACACGGGTGTCATAATCTGAAGCTGAAACCAGCCACACTTAATTCAAGTGTGCTTTGACTATTCACATTTAAGTAATGCATATTATAATGCTTTTATGATTTTATTATCTTCCAGACAGGCTTGAAATGCTGACCCCATTTAGCTTTCCAGTTAATAGCTGTTTGATGATTTGCCAAAACCAAAATCATGTGTACAGATTGTTCGTTGCTGAACTGATTGATTCAGGACTTATTTTCAAGATCATGTCTGCCCCACTTGCAGATGTTCTGTTCTCCTTAATAAGGACAGGAAAACTGACAAGACTTGTTAGAAAATTCATATCACTTCTCTTCTGTTATTCCAGTCTGCAGCTTGTCTGAAAACTTGCTGCTTCTATTCTTTTATTTTTTTTTGTCAGAACCAATAAATCCTACACTTCATCCAATTTTTATTTTCAGATGGGATTTTCAAAGAGACCTAAGGGATTCTCAGGTCTTATTAGAAGTCTCTGGGAACTGGGCTTTTAACTCTTTAAAACTTCTTATCTTGCTCCTGTAAGCTTTCACATTCTGCAGCCCTGAGTCAACACAGCCAGCAGGTAATCACTGACATGAAGCAAGGTTTAAAGGATGGGTTTTAAATCAAGGAGCTACTTACCTGACCACAACCAAAGCTGATGCCTGTACCACTACAATCTTGCTCTCGAGTCTTATGATTCCTCAATACGTGACTTCAAATGTCAAGATAACTCTGGGATGCTGCTACCTGTCCTTTCAGGCTGCTCCTAAAAATAAATGGAATGGGCCAGCAACAATTCTCTGACCCTGGTATTGATTAGCACAGCATGGCTCACATGCATTTGGCTGACTTCTCTCACTCTATTTCCTTTCCCTCCAAAACAAAACAGCTGGCTCCTACCTCCCTGGATCCCTGGCCCATAATATATCCCCAGTCTTTGCCGGGGTATTGTTTGTAAAAGTGCTTATTTAACACTCCAAAATGCACCATGGACATGACCATGCTGGCAGTTCAGGAGTTTGGATGATCCTATAGCTGTGCTCAGGCACAAATTGTATCCAGGATTAGTTTATTAACAAAGAGATAACCTAGCGCTCATAGAGGATGATGCAGTTTGGATGACAGTTGGATTTTTTGTTGTCTGGAACTGTAAGGAAAAGTAGACTTCTTGATGGGTGCATTTCACTGAAGATTTTTTTTCATAAAGCAATTATATTCTTCCCTGGGGAAGCAGCTTTCTCTGTCCTTTCTCAGCCTGAAGATGTAATGACATTCTCTGAAAACAGAGAAATCACTCAAAAATTACTTATTTGTCTCTTCAGTGTGGGCTCTCTCTACCAAGGACTGGCAGTGTGAGTTCCATAAAACAGCCTTAACAAAGCCCTTAACAAAAATATTTTGAGAGATGTCTATTCTATTCACCATCACAGTGTAAGTGTCGAAGTTAAAAGGTGAAGGCTTGCAGTCTCAGTACAGAAGTTTAACTACAACTTTGAGACAGGTGCCAGATCCAGATGAGAGTTTCGAGTGCTGCTTCTTCTCAGCTCCCAATTACTGATGTGTATTTCTATTCTTAAGAACTCCATTTCTATCAGGTGCTTAACTTCCTTGTTTGGCAAACTCTGTCGCCTAAACCAAAATTGCTTAGCCAAACACTTAATTTATATGCTTGTCTGGCACAGGTGGTCCTAATAGTGACCAAGTTCTTTGCAACATTTTTGCTGCCTTTTCTTGCCTAATCCAGATATCACTTTCCACTTTTCCTGGGCTAGTCTCATTTGCAGCCCCTTCGTATTTCTCTGGTTTCAGTTCTCTCATTTTGAAACCATCAATCATTCCTTAAACAACATGCTGTGTTATCCCAAGTCCTTCCTTTCACCTCTTCTTTCAACTTTTCTGGGGGAAAGGTGTCCCTTGTCTTAGTTCTGTTATTTGTTTTTCCTGCCATACATTAAAAAAAAATAAAAATTACCTGTTGCTGTATTATATTCTCATTTTATCCCCTACTCAATCTTCTGCTAGATATCTAAATCATATATTTTATATGTGAGTTCTTCCTTATGCAAACCACCGTTTTACCATGATGTCCTCAGGGCTCTGAGTTCTCTCTCCTTCTAGAAGCAGCTTGAGACCAGTTCACTGCTTTCATCTTTTATGAAAAAAAAGATGGAATTGGAGATTCCCCGCTCCATCTCTTGGGAGCTGCTCTTAAGCTGAGACCATGTCCCCTGGTCTGAACTGCACTGCAGCTCTCCTGCCACCATAGGAGTGCCTGGGCATGCCCCCTATTGATCCAGACCCTGACCCAGACCTTCAGATTTAATATCCCAGCCTGATCTCAGACCTTCCTCATCACCATGGGGTTGCTGTGGCCTGGCCTCTCAGTTAAACCTGGGTGGGGTCATCAATCTGCCCTGCTTGCCTTGCTCAGATGTGGGGGGACTGGCTCCTAGTCCATGAGGGTCCTGCCCGTGCCAGCCATGTTCCCATCCTCAGGCACTGGCTCACTTTTCCTTAGGGAGCAGACTGCCTCTGCTGTTCCCTGGCAGATTCTTTCTGGGCCATTTTTCATTCAGACTTTTACTTCTGCTGAAATAGCACTTGGCTTCTACCATGTGAGAGACAAATACATTCAAAAAGCTCTTGCTTCTTTCATTATTGTTCTTGATTTAAATACTTTATTTAGATAGTGTGCATCAATGATAGAAGGTTTGGTTTTCCTCTTTTAGTAATCCTTCAGGAAATAAGGAGATTATAATCTCTTTCCTTTATTAGCAGGCATCTCCTCCGAGTCTAGCAATTTCCTTTTTAGCACTTTCTAGTGCTTTCCTTCTTTCACATGCCTTTCCTAAGGTGGCTTTCCCCTTCAAAGTTACAGTTTCTATTCTTAAATCGAAAACATGCCTTTCCAGTCTTTCTACAGAATCTTTACTACTACGTACTTGTTTAGTGGTACTGACTCCCTGGAGACAAATAGTTGAACACAAACATAAACTAGGAAAATCCTAGTCTTCTTCAGCTGTCACATGTATTTACAACTACTTAAAAGTTACTTTGTATACATCTGCACTCTTATAATTCAAATGTGAAGCTGTAATATGAGACCTGGACTTGCTAGGAACTGTTCAGTTATTTAATACTGTTATAAATACTTTTCTGTCTCTTGGTTTTCTTTTTTTTTTCCCATAGGTTTACCATTTTGATTCTATTTCAACAACCTCTATTCCCTTTAAAACCCCTTCAAAAGACTGTATGTTCACCAACTTCCTTTGTTGTGAAAGCTATTTCACTGTCACACCCTCCTGCTGTTCTTATCTAATTGTTTAATTTAAAAAAAAAATTGAAACATCAGATCATGGAACCACAGAATCACAGAATGATTTGAGTTGGAATGGACCTTAAAGATCATCTAGTTCCAATTCCCCTGCCATGGGCCAGGACATCTTGCACTAGACCAGGTTCCTTAAAGCCCCATCCAACCTGGCCTTGAAAACTTCCAGAGATGGAGCATCCACAGCTTCTCTGGGCAACCTGTGCCAGTCCCTCGCCACCCCCACAGTAAAGATTTTCTGCCTAATATTTAATCTAAGCCAGTCCTCCTTCATCTTAAGGCCATTCCCCCTTGTCCTATCACTCCATATCCTTGAAAAAGTTTCTCTCCAGCTCTCTTGTAGCCCCTTTAGGTACTGGAAGGTGCTATGAAGTCACCCCAGAGCCTTCTCCAAGCTGGACAGCCCCAACTCTCCCAGCCTGTCTCCATAGCAGAGGTGCTCCAGCCCTCCGAGGATCTTTGTGGCCTCCTCAGGACTCACTCCAACAGGTCCATATCTCTCTTATGTTGGGGGGCCCCAGAGCTGGATGCAGTATTCCAGGTGGGGTCTCAGCAGAGCAGAGCTGAGGGGCCAAATTCTGTCCCTCACCTGCTGCCCACGGTGCTGGTGATGCAGCCCGGGATGCAGCTGGGAATCAGGTACAAGCATCTTGTTGTTTACTCCACCTGAAAGCCTCAACGGTTCTCTAAAGCTTCTCTTGTTCTTTCATGTCCAGGAACACATTATTCTCCCTCCTAAGTTTCTTAAGGAGAACGCAGAATACTTATGCAAAAAATGAGACTAAATTAGAAAGTACATGTGATTTTAGTTTCTTAAAACAAGTTCTTCGTTTCGCAACACAAAGGTTGCGTAAAAAAAGACTGTGTTAATTGGGCCCTTGGAATACATCTTTGTTAAGAACATTTACTGTCAATGATTCAATCTTTTTATGAAAGAATTTATACCGTCATGATCTGCATTTGTGTAAAACCCTTCGCTCTGAGTCATTCAGCTGATGGCTACTTTCCAAAATGCTGAAATTACTCACCACAAATCTACTGCAGTGACAGAAATGTAAGTTTTGAATAATGGATTTAAGGAGCCTATATTACATTTTGGCTCATAAGCTGTATTACCATAAAAGAGACATTAAATCTATGTGTGCAGTACAGCAAGCTCCCAAAACTTATCAATAAGGTGACAAATGACATGAGAAATTTAAGGTTTTGAGTTTCAGAAGTCAGTTGGGATCCAGTTTAGAAAAAGCTAGTCTTATGATCACAGAAATCTAATCTTTAATACCAGAATTATTACATTCAAAGGGGATGTTATTTGAAAACCTTCATCTACTTTTCAGAGCAAAGAATAAACCTGGTGACAAATTTGAGGTTTTCTTGATGAGCAAAAGTAACAGAGGGCGCAATACCTTGTTTTCATTTTCTACCCTTCTTCTGCCTCCTTATTCTGACATTCCAACCTTCTATCATGTTCTTCGTAATAAATATAGGCCAAAGGAAGGCAAAGGAGGATAACCCTTAAAAAACCCACCCAACAGGTTTCCTCACCTTTCTGAGCTGCAAGCAGGAATTAGATATTGTTTTCTGAATACAGCTAGGGCAGAAGGAACTGGGAGAAATTTTGACAGACCAGCAGCAAAATGTTGAGGGTCTCATGGACAGAAGCAGCCCTGGGGGAGTGGAACAGGGTTACTGTTAATGTTCTTTTTCCTTTTGGTGTTCAGAATGCAGCTGGGCATTAGTAGGCAGCACTCCTGAGTTTACTTAATTCTGTCAATAATTCACAGCAAAGCACAGAGAAATGTTCATCATGAGAATTAGTGGCCTCACCACAATGATGAATCAGCCTCTCAAATGTTTTAATATGGGAGAATTGTACTGACATCGGGGTGGTGGGGGCTGGGGAGAAGCACAGAGAGTGGAAAACTAAACATTAAGTAATTTTTTCCAAAGGGTGAAGAAAACTATAAAACCTGTTGGCAAAATATTCATCCTTTTAGTAAGTTTTAAATAAGTAGCCATGGACCTCACCTGCAAATCATATGGTGACAATCATGAAGAGAATCATGGCTCTGGCTGCCAACTTCACAGCATTTCATTTTATTAGCATAATGGTAAACGCATGTTTCTGGCAACATAAGTGGTGAAATATATTCTGAATCAGAACAGTACTGCCAATCTGACCAGTATCATTAGTACTGTGTCCTATTTTCATTGTGCTTTTTGTCTTTGGGCAGTAAGAAAAGTGGAAACTTACTGTATAGCTAGAGTCCCCATTCTAGAATGAGATCTAAATATCCTAGATGTAGGGGGAGGAGGAGGTCCTTCCTCCTCTATTGGGGTTTTTTGAACACTTTGGGGAAGTTTTCATTGAAACTTTCCAATGAAAAGTCCTTTTCAATCCACATATGCCAATAATAAGAAGAAAACATCTGGAATGCCATTGCTCTTAGTCAAAGATTATGATAAAATCAGGAAAAATCAGAAGAATGTTGTAAAAAAGATAGGGGTTTGGCAGTTTTTTATTTAAAAAAATAATTTCTATCATTTCAAGTCATGAATAGTCCCTCACTATACACTAAAGAACCTGTCTACACTGCAGAAATAAGACAAATATAAACTCATTACTCTTTTCTGGCCTTTGGAAGACTTATGCATTTGAGAAGTTTTTTAATATAGGCTTACAAGCACTGTCATAAATTATTCAGAGTTTGATTTTATATTGGATTTGTTCCACAATGCAGTGATCAATATGGGCTACTTTCAGAAATGAGAATGGCAGTTTCTGTGAAACACAGTAGTTAATAAATCCTTTTTTAATTGTCTAGAGTGTGTCACTGTGGGTCAGACAATGGGTCAGACATTTGGTTTATTAGTGTAGACTCTGATCACTGTTTTGCCGCAGTCGAGAACGAGTTTCTCAGTTCACTTCTAGTTTTTCATTTAATGAGATACAGAAGAGACCTTCCATGTGTACTGATGGCTCTAACTCCCCTGGCTTGCAGGTTTTGTACAGGATTTCATCATTAGCAGATAATGACCATTAACACTCTCTGCCATATTGCTCTTCTGTTCTCACTGTAGTCATAGAAAGGCACTTCACTTGACACCTACTTCACTTCCACAACTATTTTCATATTAAAAATTTTGCTAATTTTCAGTGGATTAGGAATAGTCTATTTTGCTCAGGAGACAGCTTGCCTACAGAGCAGTATGGTCAAAGAAAATAAATTACTGTGCCTTCCAGCAAAGAATAGATGCATCTCATGTATCTGAAGGAAATGTGGCAGTAATACTTCTACTGCTAAAATAAGAAAAACATTTTTTTCATGAGACAACACAAAGGAAAAAATATGCCTTATCAATTTTGATGAGATGTGACAATATACATCAACATTTCTCTCATTAAATACTTGAAGATTTTCCTATGTGTTTTCCAATATTGTCATAATCTTAGCATTTTTTACTATCAGATTAGATTACTATCAATCTTTCCATTTTCCCTTTATCCTCACACTCCTCTTCATACTATTGCTGCTCTGGGCTTGCCCTCTCCCATGATTTCCTCATCGATCCTTTCAAAACCTGTTTTACTTAAGGTTGATTATTACGTTCTCAAAATATACATTCAGCAGTAAATTAGAATAGAATAGAATAGAATAGAATAGAATAGAATAGAATATTTCAGTTAGAAGGGACCAACAAAAGTCATCTAGTCCAACTGCCTGGATGACATGCAGAAGTTGCCAGTTAACCTTGTAAAACCTCTAAGTACAGAGATTACTCTAAATCACAGTCAATATCCACATTTAAAACTTCTTTTTTCCTTCTCTGTAAATTAAACTTTTAGTGGAAAGAGTGCAATATAAGAGAACAATATTCTTTTCGGCTTCAGGAACAAATGCAGCCAATCTGAATGAGGAAGCTGCGCATCTGGATAGGTGTGACATGGAGTGGCTGGATGTAGCAGAGGGTATAGACTCCTTCATCCCTTCAATAACCTGTACCTGATAGCAGTGCCAAAATCCTGAACAGAAAACCAAATGCAATATAAAAGAAACAAGAGAATGAGAGCACGAGGAAATCAAGTAAAAAGCTTCTTAAAAATAATAAAAAGATATTCTTTTTAAGATATAATAATTTTATAAATTTTTAATATATATTAAAATATATCTTTTTAAGATATAATAAAAAGATATATTTTAATATATATTAAAAATATATAAAAAGATATAATAAAAAGAGAAAGTTCCTCTGGGAACTGTAGTTAAGGTATTTCTGTGCTTGTACCAGCATAATTCTCATGCACATTTTTTGTGAAGATCTTGGAATTTACCATGTAGCATTTATTGATTTTGAACTTCTGTAAGTTAAGGGGATTTTGTAGAGCTTTCTTCACTGAAGTGGATTCCAACTAATCTAAATAGGATATAAATATATCCCAGACACTTCTATGGCAGCTGGGTAAAACCAAATGAAACTTTAAACCAGTCCAGTTTTACCATAGGGGGTGGGGTTCGTTTTACCCACACTGAACCATGTCTACGTTAGATCAGCAGCCTATGAGCTCCCTGTGGTACAGAAGCACTTCAGATTCATCAATATTCAGATTCATCAACACAAGCAGCAACAAAATTGTGTTTATGAGCTGCCTTCCATCCAGCATTCACACGTAATCATTTTGCACAAATCATCTCCATGACTTGTGCAACTTTACGGCATATAAAGCTATGAATCTTATGTTTTCTCTCAAAGTCTGTAAGCATTCCAAACTGCCTGGAAAAGGTATGGGATTCCCAAGATTTTCATAAGAATTTTGCAGGTTTTTTTGGTTTTGGTTTTTTTTTAAGTGGAAAATTACTGACAAAACCCTCCAGCCACTCACACTTAATTACAGATAAAACCTTTACCTGCTTTATCCTCAAATCCTATTTTCTTGAACTATAATAAAAATGTTGACCAAGCTGGGGATATGTCTGTGGTAAATTTCTCTTTTAGGTATATTTTTTTTTATTTTTATACAGCCATGCAAACATACTTAAAAATTTCTACCTCAGAGCCTCTCAGAAAAAAAGAACCTCTCAGAAGAAGGCTGCTGTACTACTATCTGGTGCTCTGGCCTTTTGCTCAAGTCCTGGTATGTAAGATAAGCTTTTCATTAATGCTCCAATTTTCCAAAAAGGTTCCTTATACTCCTGAGCCAGCAGGACTCCTGTCTTCTGCCTTGGATATCATCCAAAGTATTAACAATGATTGCTGAAGTTTGCTTAATACCTCAGTAAATAAACCAGTTTTATGTTCTACCTCCCATGGCTGTCAGCCACCGCCTGTGTTTCCAGACACTGCTGAAGCCATGGGCCAGCAACAGGATTCAGCTGCTGCCTCGGAAGAAATGGAACTGAGAGTATCTCCTCAGAAAAACAGTTAATCAGGGTGTCCTCACTCGCATGGCACTCTTAACACTGGTTTTACTCTGGTGTTTCACTGTGAACTCTCTATTTCAGAGCTAAATAGATTATATTAATTCTAATAAATTATTTTATTCTCCTTTATTCTCTTACTAAGCCATGTATTAACTCCATGAGTTAATATAAATTAACTCACGGACAGCATTTTTTCATATTAGCAGTAGAGGGTAAGAAAGACAAACTGTTTTGGATTCCAGAGGAGAACTACAGGATGATTTATTCACACTGATTAAATTAAACCCTGAATCTTGAGTATCTTTTATAATTAACTATGTGATTTATCCACACTGGTCTATTGGGTTCTTTGTTTTTGCTGCATTCATTTTTTTCACTTGTATACACTTTGGGTCCAACACAATGTGTACATTTTAATGGATCAGACAAGCCTAATGGCTCTTTGTAGTTTAGCTTTTCTTTTTCTTTTTAAATTGTGTGGTTTTTCCCAGTTGCTATGTGATGTTTGAAAATCAATTCATTAAAATGCACACTTTTCTCAGGCAACTGCTGCTTCATATTTGAGTGGACATATTTGAAGGGCTTTTTCAGCTGAATAGTGCTGTGCTTCCCCAGCAAGGAAGCTAGAAATGGTTTCCAGCTTGGAATCACAGACACGTCACGTATGTCAATGTTGATCTTTTCAACTCATTGCTAATAAAGCCTGAAACAAAAAAAACATGTAAAGACAAGAGACGGAAAAACCTACATCTGTGGAAAAATAAACCTCTTCTATCTGCCCAGCCAGATCTGCATCTTCATTACTACTGCATCACCGAAAACAGACATTAAATCATAAATAGGCACTAGTAAGATGCTCAGCACTTTTTGTCCAAAGATGAATGTAATTTCCCAGTGATTTTAGAAAGGGTGGGAACTGTGAGAGCACTATGATCTAGTTGGATGAGGAGAAATGGAGAAGGCTGAAGCAGAGCCAGTAGTCTTGCTAATTTTAATATAATCACTAAAGACATATTTTTCATTAAAATCCCCAATAAGGATGGACATTTAACTCTCTTACACTCCTTAGAGAACCAGTCCAATCTTACTGTTCTCCTAATCCATTTTACAGGTAATAAAGGAAGACTGACAAATCCCGTATTATAGAGATTATAAACAGTCAGTCTGCTACATATTTACTATGGAATAGCAACAAAGACAGTTGCTGAGATCATTCAGCATCTGCCAACTAGTTAAAACTAAATCACAGGAGACTTTCTGGGTATTTTAGCCTTTCAAGTGGGAATCTAAATTCTGTGCAAAGAAGTCTGTCTCACATTGCTTTAGTATTAGGTCTCACACCTCAACAAGCTGTATTTTGCACTTTTTTCTATTCTTAAAAGAAAAAACCAACATATAAAGCTGTATCAAAATCCATCTAAAAATTTCCTTCCTTAAGCAAAAAATAATAGATAGTCCAAATTGCCAATTCCAGCCTTCTAGATTTTATCAGTGTCCCTCACTCCAAGATGAAAGGAAATATTTGAATCAAGAGTAAGCTTCCTGTAGGAAGAAGAAGGCAGAGGAAACCACATTGTACATGGAAAACTGCAATTTTACACAAATCAGAATAACTGACAAGTACACTCTGTCTGAACAAAGATATGCAGCAGAAAGGAAACATAGCCTGTCGCTGACATTTACAACAACACTTTCAGATGGTCAGAAACACCACGTTCAGTCCTCAGCCAGTAAGGTGTTTTGGGCTACATCTGTCATCTCTTACAAATCACTGATTCAGACTGCCACATATTAAATTCTTTCAGTATATGTTCATGAATCAGTCAACCTGATATAACTCCTCCAGCCAGGCTCTATACATCTATTTGTCTCCTTCATGTGTATCTCCTTTGAGCTGCTTACACTTGGAAAATTGACCTGGAGCCAGGGATGGAAATCACTATTAACATTGCAGCTAAGCATGACTGTGGATTTGTAAGATTAGTAAAACCTTGCTTGGAAGCTAGAAGAGCTCTATTTACTGGGGGGAAAAAAATGTATATACTACTTTCATACAATTAAATTCCTGCTCTTTAATATAAACCAAATCTGCTTACTTAGTATTGGACATCACACTCAAATTGGTATGTCCACACTACCAGCTCATTAAAGAATTGCATGTGTCTGCAGAAGGTGGAATTTGTTCTGTAAGGCCACCTAAGATAACCCTTTACTGAGATACTCCCTTTATCATAAAAATCTTTGGAAAAAGAAAAGAAAAAAAAAACCAACCCAAACCAAAGCCTCAGACACTTACTATTCCAGCCTGTAAAATAATTAGATACAGAGTTTTCATCTAAGTATAAAAATCTCATTCAGCTTTTTTCTTACTGTCCTAGAGATCAGCCAGTGGAGCTCAATGTCTCTTTTAATCTTCTCTTTCTTCATCCTGTTCTGCAGGTAGGTTCCTCCTCATTATATAAACTCAACAATAGTCTGTGAAATATTGTATTTGACAGGTCATTCCAATCTGTGCCTCTAGGACTGCGTAAAGCAGCAATTCTCAGACTTTTTGGAAATGCAGTCCTCCTTTGGTGGCCTGTCTTGGGTATGATGGGTATGATATCTCCTTTCCTTGTCAGCTACTTAGGTTTAACCTAATATGCAGCATGATCCAGGAGTGCCAGATTTCATAATTGTTAGCAGAGGACAGGATCCTCCAGGACTGAAGGGTGAGAAGAGGCTGTAATTACTAGCTATAGGTTTTTCCATTCCCCATGGAGTTGTTAACTATCAGCAATTAAAAATAGGTACTGCTACTACTATGAAAAATGGAAATAATCTGCCTATAGTAACCCTAGCTGCTTGTAGTTCTCTCTCCTGGAAAAAATGAACTGCTCCTGTCTTACCTGAGTAGTACTCCTATGCCATACTCCTAGAATCTCATCATAGTGCTGCATGGCAGAATCACTGCCTGTGTGAAAAGCAGGGATTTCTTCCTCAATTTCAAAGTAAAAAAAAAAACAAAAAAAAGCAAGCCAACAAACTCCACCTTGTTTTTAAATACTAAATCTAGTGAATCGTTTCACTGAAGATTGATTCACCAAAGGTATTATTTCAAGCCAATCTCAGCTCCATGAGACCAGCTCTAGTTCAGTAACTTAAGAACACTGAGAACAGTCCTGACGGAGAAAACACAATGTGGTTGGGACTTTCTGCTATGCTGCACCTTAGCAGTGAGGTCTATCAAGAAAAGGTGAGGATTTTGAGAAAAAATGTCCTTGCAGCCTCATTGAGACAAAAGACCTGCACCCCAGTTCCCACTGACATCCCAAACCACCAGCTGCTGCACTGGTTAACGCCTGGTTTGTTCATGCAGACCACAGGAACAGATTCAAGAGGGCCAGCTCCACTTTGAGCAACTTTAGACCTCAGAATGAAATGGACCAGCTGAAGAGTCTGGTAACAGAAGCAGAAAGCAACATCTTAACCATCTTTACTATTTTGGGAATTATGCCTAAAGCCTCCTGATAGTCCAGCTCTTCGTTTCTTTTTGTTCTTACTTGTAAAATGTTTTCATTTTTCCTCAAAACGCATCTAACAAAGCATCTTTAAAAATCAAACAGTTTAATTTCAGGATGACATAAATTTGTCACATTTCACTCACCAGTAATTTATGTTCTTCTGGCCATGCCGCCTTTTACTATGCTTCACCTAAAGCAGTTTTATATCTCAAATTTATGGATTCTACTCTAACAAAGTCCCACCCTCACATCTTACTTTGTATCTTCATTGATCTCATGTTCTAAATAAAGTGATATAACTTTCAATGGTGTTAAGTTACTCAAATTTTGACTACCAGAAGCAGAAATGTCTCCTCTGGAAATAAGAGGCACCCCTGTCAAGAATGTAGGGTTTCCATCACAGACAATTGCACCACAAAGGTAGTTTTGTTCTGGAAGTAGGTGGGCAAATCTTGTAAGAATTTGGATTTAATTCACTAGTGTTAACTAAACCAGTAGATATGAAAAGTTTTCAAATGTCCGTAATTATATAGACAGAACCACACATATGTGCTTCACAATTCAGGTTTTCCATAATTCATATTTTAAAAACATTCTCCTTTTCTCTGTTTTCCTACACCAAACTGCCCTGCATGATGTTTTTAGCCTTCATTTGGTGAGCTGTGAGAGTGTGCTGTGTCACAGCAAAAATTTCAGTAAAACTACCCCATGATTCTGAGGGGAAATCTCCCAACTCGTGAATCATCTGACTCCTAGCAAGGCAATTCCCTCCCTCCTTCAGTAACTCACAGATCCAGTATCAACACATTGCCAGTCAATCTGGCTTCATAAGCCTGTGTTGCACCAAGTACTCTGAGCAGTGTGAATAGTTTCTAAAATGTAAGACCTTCTAAAAGGCATGCAATCATTTCTAAATATTGGCATACTAAGAATGTTGCTGGTGAAATTTAGTAAAATGAACATTTAAAAACAAACCAAAGAATCAGTCTTACTAGATGAAATAAAAAATCTTTCCCCTAAAACAACCAGCAAGTTGTCTGACCAAGAGTAGCAGAGGTAGGTCAGTCTTTGGGTGACAGTGGGCCATCGCCAAGAGCTGTCCCATATGTCACCAGCCAAACAACAGCATTCTCTGCAGCTCCAGACATGCACTTATAGATATCAGCAACAGCCTTCTTTACTGATCATTGAATATATTCTTTCTTTGCTGCCTTCACTGTCCAAACATTTTCTGGCTCTCTTTCATTTCCTGTCATTTGGCAAAGCAGCTGTGACAATTTGGCACCACAAGCTCATCCCAGCTGAAGCTGCCCATACATTAAGACTGGGTCTATAAGGACACACCTTTCTTTAGGACAACGTGCTAGTACAGCACACTGCTTGGAAGCACCCCCTAACTGTGACAGCTATCTCTTAATCATTTTGAAAGGACAGAAATATTTCAGGAGCTTCACTACTTCAATAGCTATAAAATAAAAATTTCAATAGCTAGATAAAATATGTGCAAGAATATGGAATAAAAGAAACCTCTGCTGCTTCAGAAATAGCTGTTCTTGTCTTACTTTTCAACAGATACCTGCCGTATCTTTTGGCATAAGAAAAACATACTATTATTTTTTCACAGTGAAAGCCAGTAATTTATCTCCTTATTGACATTTTAAGTTACACAAATTTCTACGCCATAAAATGGAAGCAAAATACAGTGAAATTATTTTATATCTCCAGTTTTATTATCCAAGCCACAATTGCTCCTGCTCTCAACAGGAAAAGTTTAAGTTTAGTGCTACTGAAAAGCATGTAATCTATTCTTGCAAAACACAACATGAGCTGAGTGTCAATCAGACCACACCCCCTAATGACTCACATTCCCTCTGTCTTTACAGCACCTATATTTTCAAGGAAAATGTCTTTAAAGCACACCATTTTTTTTTTCTGGGTATGCTTTTTTTGTTACATATAAGGCTGTATTTCAAACAAGCTAAGTACAGGTGGGATCCTTTCATGTTTCTGTGGTTGTGGCTATTTTTTTTACTGTTACTGTACTGCCTACCAGTTATTTTTCATGTCATTTGTATGAAACTTAAAGCCAGCAGCAGGGGGTGAGTCATAAGGAGTAATTTTTTGAAATAAGAAAATTTTATTGTCTAATCATAAAAAAATAGCAGAGGACAAAGTAATGTCTGAGTAAACTTTGTGTTCACTTCTGAAAGATGACTATTTCAGCCTCTTCTCACTCCCTAAAAATCTCTGCAGCAGTTGCAGAATGCGAGCAGACAGAAGCTCAGATACTTTTCTCCCCATGCAATATGTGGAACACCTGCTGGCTTCCTTTTCTTTGATGAAGAGTTTGGCAGTCAGGAAGTAGACTAAAGCTCTATATGAGCCAGTGACACAGTGCCCACTGGGGCATGATCCTGTACTGACCTGAAGTCACAGGACTCGTTCTCTCATTCTGTTTCTTCAGTGAGAAACACAGCTGAGAAAGCTGAGGAAGGCATAGAAAGCTGCACTGCAGCAAAATACCAGGCCAAAACCAATAATTATTCTTTTTCCATCAAAAGACTAAAAATTCATACAGTGCTTTGGGGTCAAAAGCTATTATTGCTATATTTTAAATTCAGATTAGTCAGATTTTTCTCTGTGTAACCTCCCTCCCAGTACCATAAAATCAGCCAGGCTGATTTGGATTGTCTGACCTCAAACACTGCAGAGGGAACCTAAGAGACAAGTGCAGAAGAATCCAGAGGTAGCTCTGATGCTTTGTAATGCTGGTGGTGAATTGCAACCAGAACCCTGAAGAAGACTTGAGTGCAGAGGTGGCTGTATTCAAAGTAGTACCTAAGGACAGTGAGCACCTAAGGACAGTGAGCAGCAGTGAGCTCTGCTGAACCAGAACATGGAAGCGTGAGAACCCTGGGCTTTGATTTAACATTAATAATATACACATGTATATACACACACATCATGGAAAATTGTCACATGTTGAGGATTTCACTATCCCAACATGCATCAACTTAGACTGAGCACTACGAGTGACGTGGTAGAGGGCTACAAGATGATGCTCATTCATTTTCATTTTCAACATAAAACAACTAGATGCTCTCACTTGAGTACTATCTTGATAGTAAGATAACTAGTAACTAGTTATCTACAAAACTAGTAACTCAGACTAGTTTTGTTCTGTTGAAACTCCACTAGAAACGTCTCTACATTACTAAGACAGAACAACAGTGAAAGACTTCAGCAACCTTACGAAGTTCTGGTGGAACTGAAAACCACTGTCCTCAAGGGAAAAGTTGTCCTTAGAAAAATGAACTCTTCTCCAAGACTTGCCCAGATAAAAAGCAAGGACTGGAAAAATGTCTTCTGGCAGTTTATTTAAGAAATAATTTCCCCGGTTTACTACTCAGGGATTTGATTTTGTTCCTTGAGTACTTCAGTGTTTCATGAGCAAGTCCTCAAAATCAATTTAAAAATAGTACAAAGGGTAAACAAACATTTTCCACTTAGCTTTGGTTATTATAGAAGGGAGGCCTCCATCCTTTCCTTCTGCAGTTTGTACAGAAATAATAGGAAATGTTTAGCTATTTTTTCTTACATGACTAAAAGCCATAAATGACAAAAGTATGAATACAAAATTACCATCCACACCAACTTCTACAGTCAACCCATTACAAAATACATTTAATAAGACAATACTTTGGAATCAAATGAGATTTTAACTAAAGCCGATAAGCATTTTTGTTTTTGTATGCTAGTAAGATTGGCAAGATTTTCTTACACCTTATTATTTAGAATAATTAAAAATTGCTTTGTTTTAATAATAAAACCACCATAAAATCATTTTACCCCAGAATTAATAGGTACCACCATTCACACTGTGTGAACAGTAGAGAAATAGTGAAGAAGAAAAAAATCTGTACAGAATACATTTCCCAGCGCATTTCATAATGCACTCTGTCGTATGGGAGTGATTGATAGATTTCAAGGTCAGAAAAGACCATGGTGAGCACATTCCCTTTTAAAAACATCAGAGAATGTCATCAACTATCATCAGGTGGCCACTGCAATTAGTCCACAATTTCTGTTTGAATAAAAGTATTGCATCATATGCCCCGTTTGAATCATTTTGATGGCTCATCATCCCAGTCATTAAAAAAACCTCATCTTTTAGCAATAATTTATTCAGTTTCAGGTTTCATTTTCCACCACTTATTATGACTTTTCTCTTGACAAATTTAATGAATTTTTTCCTTTCCCAGAACTACAAAGCTGTCAAGTAAACTCCCCAAATTCTTCTCAGTCCAAACCTCCATGTTTCAAACCCAACGTTTTACTTAAGTACAGAGACATTTTATTACACTGGATATTATAAATATATTTTTGGTCTTAGAATCACAGAATCATTGAATGGTTTGGGTAGGAAGGGACCTTAAAAATCATCCAGTTTCAACCTCCCTGCTGTGGGCAGGGACGCCTTTCCCTAAATCAGGTTGCTCAAAGCCCCATCCAGCCTGGCCCTGAACACTTCCGGGGCAGGGACATCCACAACTTCCCTGGACAACCTGATCCTTGTCTCACCATCCTCATAGTAAAGAATTTAGTCCTAATATCTAATCTCAACCAACCCTTCTGCATCTTAAGGCAATTCCCCCTTGTGCTGTCACTACATGACCTTGTAAGAAGTCCCTCTCCAGCCTCTTTATAGGCCCTGCTTCAGGTACTGGAAGGCTGCTATAAAGTCACGCCAAAGATGAACAGTCCCGATGTTTTCAGCCTTTCCTCACAGGAGAGCTGTTCCAGCCCTCTGATGATCTTTCTGGTTCTCTGGATTCTCTCCAACAGTTCTATGTCCTTCTTATTTTGGGGACCCCAAAGCTGGATGTAGCACTCCAGATGGGGTCTCACTAGAGGGGAGAAGAGGGATAGAATCCCCTCCCTCCCCTGCTGCCTACAGTACTTTGGATGCAGCCCAGGCCTCAGGACACATTTGGATTTCTGGGCTGTGGTGCCCATGGCTGGGTCATGTCCAGCCTCTCACCCACCAGCACCCCCAAGTCCTTCGGGGCAGGGCTGCTCTCAATCCACGCATCCCACAGCCCGTGTTTATAACAGGGGTTTCCCCAAATGAGGTGGAGTACCTTGCACTTGATCTTATTAAACCTCATGAGATTCCCATGGGCCACTTCTTGAGCTTGTCCAGGTCCCTCTGGATGGATCCCATCCCTCAGGCACGTCAAGCACACCACTCAGCTTGGTGTCACCCGTAAATGTGCTGAGGGTACACTCAGGCTCACTGTCTGTGTCATTGGTGAAGATATCAAATAACACTGGCCCCAGCACAGACCCCTGAGGGCACCACTTGTCACTGATGTCCATCAGGAGCTCAACCACTGACCACTACCCTCTGGATACAACCACCCAACCAAGTCTCTATTCACTGGACAGTCATCAAATCCTTCTATCTCCAGTTTAAAGGGAAGGGTGTGGTGAGGGACTGTGTCAAAGGCTTTATGTAAGTCCAGATAAGTGACATCTGTAGCCCTTCCCTTGTCCACTGATGGAGTCACTCCATCACAGAAGGCCACTAGATTGGTCAGGCAGGAATTGCCCTTGGCAAAGCCATGCTGGTTATGTCAAATCACCTCCCTGTCCCCCATGTTCCTTAGCACATCTGCTAGGAGCATCTGTTCCGTGATCTTCCCAGGCACAGAGGTGAGGCTGACAGGTTGGAAATTCCCAGGGTCCTCCTTTCCACCCTTTTTTAAGATGGGTGCAATGTCTCCCTTTTTCCAGTCCCCTGGGACTTCACCTGACTGCCATGACTTTTCAAATATCACAGAGAGTGGCTTGGCTGCTACATCACTCTCAGGACTCTGGGATGCACCTCATTAGGTCCCATAACCTTATGTATATTCAGATTCCTCAGGTGGTCATGAACTTGTTCTTAACCTACAGTGGGAAGCATTTCGCTTCCCCAGTCATAATCAATAGTAAGTATAATTTCAATAAAAATACAAATAATATTAACAGCAAACTGTTTACTTACTGCAGATGAGAGAAACATCAAAATACCAACAGAAAGAAAAACTATTTTCATTTTAATTTACCTAAGCCACCAACTGACTCAACAACCCACAAACTGACTCATTCAGACATAGGTTTTCTCCAGATGTCTCAATCATTTTGCATAAAACATTAACTTTAGAAAAGATAAGTTTTCTCAAATGTCAATAAAATTATTACCATCTTCAAAAGCGAGTTTAGTGGTATTTTAATGCAGAACTTTTTGTCATTATGTGTTTTTGGATTGCTGTCTTATCCAACTGTTTTCCATTACATGTCAAGTGACATGACTAATATGTGACTTTTGGAAGTTTTCTCTCTATTTCTCTCTTTCTGTGTGAATTTCTCTCAGTTTTGCCCATTCAGTTTCCAGCAGTGTTCTTACAAACAAGGTTGTAGGCTTTGAGCTTCATCTGTAGGAAACCAGTGTCCAGAACAGAATCCAACTCACCTCTGCCTGTGTTGCTGAATTCACCCAGTGCCTTCTTCTGGATTACTGACCCTTTAGTAAAGAACAGTGACTTTAAACCACAGCATATTATCCTACTGAAATCCAGATGAGAGGCAGCAAAAGGGTGTAAAATCCAGCTCTGGTCATCATCCACCAGCATGAGCCATGGTACTTTAGCCAGCTGGACATGGTAGACAGGAATTCTTAGAGATAACATCCTGTAAGATCATCATGGATATCACAACAATTCTTGAACTTCAAACAGATTCAACTTTTACGGTTTTTTCATCTCCAAGAAAAGGAATACCTGTGTAAAACCAAGCATTCCCTCCAGAACAATGTCGTTTCTCTGCTGTGCTTGTATTTTGCTTTTACAAACTGTACCACTCTGAGCATATCTTACGTGGTAAGTTCTTATTTGGAAAATAAAATCAATACATGCAAGGATTGTTTCTGCAGCTGGCAATGGTATTGCACATGTTTCTCTTATGTAATGAATGGGGACACTAAATTTAACAGCTAGTGACACAATATAATCTCCTACCTATGTATTTTAAGAAAAAGCTTAGGATCATGAAGTACAAAGAGAAGGACACTTCCTCATTAACTATTCAATAAGGCTACAGATTAGAAAGAAAATCACCTTGCAGAAACTCGCTTTCCATAAATAAAAAGCTTTGTGTACAGAAATCAAGCTCTGCAGAAATCTTGATTACAGAAAAATATGTTAATGAGTACTACAAAAAGTAAGTTCAAGGAAAGTGTGAATCTAATGCTTTTACATCACCATGTTCATTTAAGAATTTTTAAAATTAGTAAATTAAATATCTCATTTACATCGCACCAAGATCAGAGCTGTCACCACAGTTTGCTACTTGGTATGCAAGTATTATCCACATTTTCAACTCATAAAAACCAGAGAAATGTCATGATTTGCCTAATGTCACATAGCAGGAAACAGGAATCAAATCCTGTTGTATGGCCACTTGACATTCAAAGCCCTTCATAATCTGCTTCCTAATATTTATCTATTCTCCCATCACCCCCACCTCTCCAGGCAAACAACTTGAGTCCTTCAACTTATTTCACTCTTGTTCACTGTTGCCTTCCATGCTGTTAATACATTTGGAGTTCCCTTTCTGAACCAAGTTACAGCTTCTCTTCTATTTATTAATACTCAGCTCAGTCCCTCAGGACTGTCATGGGCCAGCAGAGAAGATGTCCCTGTGTGTGACCAGTTCTCAATCCTTCCTTACCTATATCCATGGACTTTTCAGCCCCTCAGGCCTGGTGCAATTGGGTTGCCAGCAAACAGTGACTACAATATTGTTCTTTCTTCAATGAGCTAAATATTCTTCTTCTTACTACACTACAGAAAAGAATTCACTGTCAAAATAAGTTAATATAAACAGCACATCGTTAACTATCTTCACACTACTATTAATTTATGCAACCTCTAAATCCTTGCACTAATTATATGCCTTACCTGATTTATCAACCCCTTCAGGCTAGAAGTGCATCTTTTCAAAAATCTTTAATATTTCCAACATGTTTGGTGGCAACATAAAATAAATAAGCACTATATAGTTCATTATAGATATTTGAGAAAAATGCAGTATTTTGATATACAAAGCAGTCTACATCAGATTAAAGAGAAGTTTGTTTTGTAATAAGCACAAGGGAAAGAAAAATCCCTAAAAAGTATCTGAACATTTCACAGTATCAAGATAAGTTAGTACTCTGGGAAAAAAAACAGCTATGCTGAACATGAGCAAAGCATCATAAAGCAAATAATCATCAAAAATTATGAAACTTTTTATACTGTAGAACAAGAAGGAAGGAATGTATTTTCAGCCAAGTGTGTCTGTGCTAGTGCATTTGCATGATTATATACCATGGCCAAAAATTTTTTGAGATTAGAAACAAACTGGAATTTAACTGGATCTTTGCAGTTTAAAGTTAGTGATTGCTTAGAATTTACTTGGGAAATTATTTTATTTTCATTGCTTATTTCAAACAAAGAATTAATTTAAAACAAGAAGATTACTGAAAAAAATAAGTAAAAATAATTGACTTTTCAAAAATACCATTTAATCCCAAATCGTAAGATACTCCATTACGGTAGAGCCAAGATGTGCTTCAAGAGAAGGACAGTGCTATCCTTCTACCGAGATCCTATTACTGTGGTTCTCTTAATTTTAAAAACTTTGCATGAGAATATATTTACCTTCTATGTGATATGTTTTTTAGGTGTAACAAAAGCACTAGTAAAGATTATAAACCTTAGCACCACAAAGTACTCTTAAAACAGAGGATTTGGAAACTATCCCATTTGAAGTTAAGATTCAGACCTCAAGTTTTAAAAAGGTCATGGAGATATTTCAGAAAGTCTGGATAGGAGTTCATACTCCTCTACACTCCACTGTCTCTGACACAGCCTTTGCTCCCACTTAGCTGCTTCTGCAGTTGATGGAAATTTAGTCAGTTTGCCAAATGTTCCTGGAGTACCACTCATTTCCTCCTGATGCAGACACCTAAAATTTTAGGTCAGATCAAATATGTCCCATGAGTACCTCTTCCCCTTCAGTGACTATAAATGGGACACAGAGCGACTGACTCAACTGCAGAGATCTGACGTGAGATGAATCCCACACCCCATAACGAGCAATCCAGCAAATGTTGAAATGGTGAAATGCTGAAATGTTGAAATGTTTCTTATCAAAAGCAATTTAAGAAAAAAACCAGATTATTAGATAGCTAATGTAACACAGAGTAATTCCTGAGAAAGTACTAAATTGCTAGAGCTGAAAAGGAATCTGGTACATGTTGCTCTTTCCCATGAGGTTTGCCAATAGGTGTAGCCTCCAGTCTGTCTGGGATTAGAAAATAATTGAAAAACTGTGCAGAACCCATTTTGCTGTAATTCTCCCTAAAGGACAGATATCTACACATTTTGTGATATTTTGTAAAAGCTGGAGCTTTTGAAAGCACATAAAAACACACATATTTTAGAGAAACCAACATATTCTTTGAAGACAGTTGAGAAACAGGATTTCTTTTCCTGGTATTAAAAAAAAACAGACCAGGTGGCAGACACCTCAAGAAGGAAAAGTAAAAACAGAAATACTGTTTTCATGAAAATTTCACTTACATTGTGCTCTTATGTAAAAAAAATTAAAAGATTGCTTTATTTTGGGTCGTTTGGGGTTTTTGTTAACAAAACCAACTGACTTCTCTAAACATCCAGACCCTTCTATAAACTAAAGCTGATGGAGACTGTCAACAGATCTTTCAAATAAAAATATAGTTTTCAGAAAACAGAGGTTCTACAAGACAATGTACAAGACAATTTGTTTCTAATGAAACAAATAATAGAATCAAAATACTTAATTTGAGGTAAATTTAACACTACAATCCATCTGAGCCAGATATGAATGTTGGGACTTAAGATAAAATAAAGAAGTTGGATGGGACTCTCAGCAACCTGATCTGGTTGAAGATGTCCCTGCTCATTGCAGGGGGATTGGACCAGCTAACTTTTAAAAGGTCCCTTCCAACCCAAACCATTCTGTGATTCTATTCTGATTTTGTGACTTTGATTTTGGTGTTTCAAGTGCCCCCTCCCGAGTGTGGCCTCCTGTATCAGGTGAACAAGGAAGTGTGGCCCAGTGACAGGGCTGGGCCCTCCTGCCCATCATGGACACATGAGATCTGAGGATACAACTTCTAGGATGAGGACTGGCAAATCCTTCACCCTGCCCTCGGGCTGACAAAATTTACAGTTCAGGCTGGAAAAGTTCAGCGTTAACATGAAAAACCCAAATTTTAAAATATTTCAGTATTTTACCTTCTGCAACAATAATATTTTTAAATGGTTTATTCAATTAATACATCCTAATTTTTTTTTGTTGCTTTTGCCCTGGAGCAAAAACAAATGTTGAAATATGAGAAGCTCCCATAAAGAAAAAATTCCAAATGTTGTACAGATAAAATTTAAACCCCTTCAAGGAACACTCTCTACTGCAAATAAGGAGTGAAAGCAAAAAACCGCAAAAAAACCACAAAAAACTATACAGACAAAAAAATCCCAAAATATAATGTATTCCCTTGTTCTGTTGGGTCCTGTAAAACATAACTTTAGTATCTGTACTACCCTTAAGAGTTTTAATCTAATGATCACAGAAAACCAGCGGCTCAAGAAGGTAAATAGAGGAGTTCTATGGCATCTAATAGCCATACTGCACGTGGGAGCAATTTCAGATCTCTTGCTCTTCAAGCAAAAACTCACAATCATTGCTCAAATAATCTATATACAACAGCCAGAGATTAGAGGAACAACTGCCATTTTCTGTCACTATAGTAATTTTTGGTGAAGAGTTAAATGTTTCCTTCATTATTTAATTTTAAAGAAAGTGATAAACACATATCTATAGGCTTGTTTTAGGACAAACCTGTTCTGACAGCTTGAAGATGCAAGGGACTATTCTGTTTTAAACTGCATATTCAAATAATTAGAGGTACTATTAAAAGGAGCAATGCAGTTTAATTTTTTTAATAATCTTTCACCTTCCTCCTTTAAAGAAGGCTTCAAAAGTTATGCTTCTTTAAAGTCTATGATTCAGGGTTAAAAATAGCAACTGATATTCTTGAATCTGAATTGCCTTTCTCATTAATATTATCATCCTTGGTTTGTTTGTCTCCACACTTATTTTTTAAGACTTTGTTCATTTGAGAAAGTAAACCAAGGCAATGAAAAAATGGGTTCAGCTGCAGTTATAATATCCACCAATTTGATATAAGATCATGATAAATCAGCACACTTATTGTACCTCTTTCTACTTTATTCAATTACCTGTTTTCTGAGTGCACTATTGATCTATTTTCTCTTAAAATTCAGTGTGCTAGCAATTTAATCTTTCCTCTCACACAGATGTCATACACAAAGGTGCACTTTTATTATTTCACACCCAAGAAGTAAAACAAATCCTAGTTCTGTTCCTTCCCATCTCCTAGAGCACAGAAATTAGCTGAAGGCCACACTGAAATCCCACTTGCACTTGCTTACTCCAAAGTCCGTGTTTCCCCCAGCTCCGACACGCTGCCATACAGAACTGCCACGCAGCCTGAGAGCAAATGCAGAAGGATGCAGGGGTGGCCTGGCTTAGCTGGGTAGAATGATGCAGCTCAGCACACCATAATAGTGCGTGTGTTCTGCCTTGATGTAACATTTTTCCATCCACACTTTCTCATCTGGACTGAAATCCAAAGTACAATGCAAATACGTGGGCTTTTTCTCCCACCGAAGTTAGTTACATACTTCCCATGGCTACAGGAACCCAGTGGGAGCACTTTAATACAGAGACCTGTGGCCAGAACACAGTCATAAAAAACTGGTTTCACTACTTTATTTTCTGCCCAGACTTAGCACTGCAGTAGCAGTTCCGTAGCAAAAATCCATGGAATTTTGTTTCTTATGAAATATTACTTATTCAGGGCCCAATGAGCAAATGCTAACATGATTTTTGATTCACGATTACTGTGAATATATATTTTTTTTTCTTCTAAGGAAAGCTTCTGAATACCTGCACCTAGAATCTTTGTCCATATCAAAATTGTTCTATCATTCTTCAGAATACCCTCAGCACTGCAGTCTCCACCAGTCTGTAGGGGAACCCAGGCATTATTGAGGGCTGCTATTTGTGCTTACTCAGTTTGCTCTTGTCAGAAGGAGAAAACCTTACAAAGAGCTGTATCAGATTAAACCGAAATCATTCTCTGACAGAAACCAGTAGCATTTGCTGAGGCAAATAAGGTAAGAATGGGGGAAAAGATCATAACAGTCACATTGGTGTGACCTTAGCATATGCCAGCCATCAATCACTGTGGAATATTCTCGGATCTACCAGGCCTCATACCAGCCTGGAGAGCTGATCCACCAACAGTGTCCCGGCAGATCCATGGAAAAATGGAATCATCACTCTATTAATATTTTAAAGCCTCATAGAGTGGAATGGCAAAATATTGCTGTAGGTAAGATTATTTTTAAAACGTCACTATCTGAAATCATCCTTTTTGTCTTTGCACCACTTGACTATTTTTTGGTAATTCATCTAACAAATACCATATGTGACTTCAAAAAAAATTCATACTGTGAAATCTGGAAGATTCAGTAAAGAAGGACATTAAAGCTTTTTGTCAAATTTGAAAAAATACGACTTTTCTGTTGCTCCAGTAACATCTTCCTAACAAGCCCTTTAAACTTAAAAACTGTCTTAAGAGAGTTCTAGGTCAAGTTAAAAAGCACAGTCAAGCTCTTCAGAGGAATCTAGTTCATATTCAGCATGGGTAACGACGGCACAGAAAAGGTGAACTAAAGTTTTTACCTATTTCCATAATGACTTCTCACTTGCTGTGGTCTGTCCTACTTTCTTTCCCCTTAGCCACCCAGTAGACTCTCTTCTGAGGAGAGAATTCTCAATGGTCTCTAAGGAAAATTCCCTAATAATTTTTTATCCTAGAGCAACTTATCATCTTCATTAAAAAAAAAAGCTTACATTCGCAAAAAGATATATTTGCAGAAATAAGTTTTCACCTCCTGAGATGAAACCAAGAATAAAAAGCTATTTCCAGTTTCTCACACATGGCGAATAACTACACATAGATAATATATGAACTGAGAAATTGCAGAGTGAATACAAAATTCATTCATGAGGCACCTGGGGATTCTGACAGGAATTTATATTTATTTTTTCTGTAACTATGCAATTATCTCACTGGTCTGTAAGGTAAGGTCCAGAGCTCAAGTCATTCTTCTGGGGAAGTGTTGGCAATATGCATACCAAGGATCATCTTTGGAAAAGGAAGAATAACCTCTTTCAGTTTTCACACAGTTGTAAAGCATCAGGTTTGAGACCATCACAGTCAGTTAGTGGATTTTTGGCACCAATATGGTTTCAGAGAAATATTCAGTTCATTTGCATCTTCCCAAATGTAGGCTTTACAGTCCTTCCCAGATGTCACAGACACCTACTCATTGGAGAAGAATGGAAACCAAACCTTCCAGCTCATCTAGATTTGTGCCATATCAATTTTTAAAAAGTAAGTGAAATACACAAGGTATTTTTATTGCACAAGGCACTCCAAACAGCAGATTCAAGGCAATTTTAGGAATTTCTATCTAGTCTCATTTTAGAAACCCTGTTCTAATTATCTTACTTGGAAATGCAATGAATTCTTTGAGTAACCTTAAACACGTACACAAGTGACAGCACTATGAAGTTTGAATTACAGGCTTTTCTAGAGAGTAAAATTTTGATGTCATCGAAGTGCTCAATTACCAAAGAAATGAGTGAAATGAAGGTCCAGATTCTACAAAAATTCAAAGACTAATCAAAACTGCTGTGACCTATGTTTTTCTATGCTGAAAGCATAAAGGGCGAACACTCACATTTACTAAGTGACAACAGCATTTACTTATAGTTGGGCACATGCTTAACTCTTTGCATTGGCAATCAGAACCAAAATTAAAAAGACAGACTTAATCACAGCTTTCAGGTAATAAACTATTACAGAAATAGCTCTCCTTTGATTTATGAAGTGAAAAAATATCACCATAATACCTGACATACATTATTCACAAATGAAATGTGACTAAAAATAAATTATGAATAAATATAATGTAAAATACTGTGGAATGAAGAAGCAGTAAGAAACTACTGAAATTAATCTATTTCCAGCAGAGCTTCCAGTTCAACTTTTGCTTACAAAGACTAGGAAAAAGAGCTGTTGCATACTGACTCAATATTAGAGTACTCTGACTCCCAGCTTAATAAGGTGTATTCAGGAAGTGTTGTATTGGCAGTCTGTAAATGGTTCAGGGGATTCTTTTTTGTTTGGTTTTTTTTTTTGTTTTGTTTTGTTTTCTCAAACTGGTATTTAGTTGACATCTGTACAACTGGGATGGGCTTTCCAAAGGTTCCATGGCAATGAAGAAGCTGGTCAGAGTTCTGTTAGCACAGCTGAGAGGAGCTGAAGGGCTGGAAGGTGGGTAGAAATCCCAGGTGTGAATGAGCCTTCTCTCAACAGAAACCTCAGAAGAAAGGTAAGTTCTTCATGTAAAGTCAGTACGCATTTTGGAGGATGAGACTTTACCAAAAATAATCTGTCTCTGGGAAATGTAATTAAATATTCCGATAATTACTTTACTCTGACAGTCTGGTAAAGATTACAGGTTATGGAATGTTATGTGATCTTTCTCTGCACCTATTTCTTTGTTTGATAGTTATTTTACTGAACTCTGCATAGAGTACTTGCTTTTCATTTGGGCATGAACATTGTCTAAACTCGGGGAGTGACAGGTGTGGCTGGCAGAACACTGCCCTCTGTTTTCCAGAGTGACTTTCCCAAATAAGGTAATACTCACACCCCATTCTATGGGATCAGCATTGTAAAATGGAACACCATCAAACCACCAAAGCCCCTCCTTTGGCAAGAAGAATTCCCCACACTGAGAAGAATTAAGCAGAGTATCTTTGTCAAATAGAAGGAAAACATGGGAGCTCCTGAGCCCAGTCTATCTTCCAGACTGAAACAGAGACAATGGAAAATTGACTAGAAAAAAATTGTTCAAATATTTATTTGGTAATGTTTTGTCTTAAATAGAGCTAATCATATTTTATAAAATCAGGCAAGCCCTATTTAAATATTTGGTGTCTTAAATCACCTTAAATCCAGGAACCCTGGACTAATAGCAGTGACATCAAAAGGAAATGAACCTGCAACCCCTCTAATTTACACCAAACACGGAAACAAAATCAGGAAAACTGGTGAAGCTGCTCATTAAAGCTTTTTTTTTTTATATTCCTCTGTTGATAGCAGAGTCTCCTTGTGCAGGGATGAACTTTCATCTGAAAGCAAGTTGGTATTATTCTAATACCAGATGGACAAAAAGAAAGACACTGAATGATGAGTGTTAGGTGGCCAAACACGTACACATAATTTCAGGTCTGGCAGTTTCATGCAGAGACTTAGGTGAAGCTCATCCCCCTTTAATGCACTACTATTTAACTTAGTCTCTCTGGCATCAGCCTCCCTAAACTGCAAGAAAGCACAACGACGTTCCTTTTGCAACCTGTGTAGCCACCCCAACAGTGGGTAGCTGATCCTTTCAGAGCTCTTCCCTACCTGCTAAACTGTGGAAATAGTTCCATAATCTGAAGAGGATAATGTATTGTTCTAGAATTCTCTCAAGTAATACTTCAATTACTAAAGTTTGACAACTGGGTGTGATCAGTTCCTTCATTCAAGCTGAATCAGATCCTCCATCAAAGCTGTGTGTTCCACTTTCTGAAACAGCAGCCATTTGACAGCTGTTTATTCTCAAGCCTGTGTGTTGTGTCCATTTCCTCCTCCCTGCTCAGTTATTTACTTTCAGATTACAAACTCATTAGAGCAGGTGTTACTCAGAGAAACAAAAGCAAATGGACAGAAAATAACCCGCCCTCATCTGTAGATCTTTGTTGGGCAGCATAAAACCGAGCACATACAGTACTAAAACAACCTTCTCATTCTGCTTTTCAAATGCCACTTGATTATAGCATTATAAATTTTATATTGTCTGAAAGTGTGAGTGATTGCTCCCAAAAAACATGATTGTTTTATTTTTCTGCAGCTCTTATGATGGAAATTCACCAGATAGTGTCAGTTAACTTCGGGTTTTCCTTCAAAATTTCAGTTTTCATTCTTGTAGCATTTATTCTGACTATACAATTTTTATAGCTGCTTTTTGTCTTTGGAATTCATCCTCTGCATCTAAAGTATGTTGGTAAACTGTATTATGAGCTATGTATTATGTATTATGAGCTAAAAAATAAATTTCCAGGTAGGTAGTACTAACAAGAATATTTTAAAAACTTTATAACTGACGCAAGACAAATTAGCAGAATCTGACACCAGATTTCAAAAAAAAAAAAGAGCAAAACAAACCAAACACAGCCAAACAGATATTTCTTAAATATCGACCAAGCAAAAACCAAAATTTAAGGGATACTCTGTGCTGAAGAATTTTTGGGGTGGAGTTACGTCTGTCAACTGTGTTGCTACCTCCAATGTGAATTCACCTACCCAAATGCTTGATGATATTTGCCTTGGTATCTTGTTTTCATTAATATCCAGCTATCTCCAAACAGGCATAACAGATGACTAATTCCCAAATTCCCTTTTCCCCTCCTTTTTTCCTTCTGTTAGGAGATGAAAGTAAGAAGTGGGAGAGTCACCAGTGAGTACAGCCTTCTCCAACAAATTGAAGGAGTTGCATAATCCACAGGGTGATGCCATGAAAATAAGAATCAGTGTTTATCTGAGAAGCTGGGCTGAGAGGTGTGTCCAGGCCACAGGAGAGGCTTGGTGAAAGATTTTGCTAGTCTGAGTAAGGCATTGACTGATTACAACCTGAGCCTACTGAGCTTTGCTGAAATCTAGAACAGGAAAGAAGATTTCATGAATAATAGCTCACTGAACATGCTTGATAGTTAACATCTATCATATCAGATAGCAAAGAAAGTTGAAATATAAATATTTTATACATAAAATATTCCACATGACAAATTAAAATTGTAACAACCCATTTTGCCAAGAGAAATAAACAATAAGGTATACATTCTTCAAAAAAGTAGAATAGACATTCACATTCTTTGGTAGTGATTTATCCACATTAATCAAGGCCTATAATCTTTGATGTTAATTTTTAATTCGGCACTAGAGAGCAAATGTAATGTCTGACTTATAAATCTACTCTGTAAGAGAGGCCAGGCTAATAGGAGACTATCTTTTATACAGACACAGGTCAAGATATCATGCCTTTGAGACCTTAAGAGAAATAGTGACATAAACTAATCCTACCCCCAAAACCCATCTCCCTGTTGCCATTTCATGGACACCAGCACTAAAACCAGCACTGGTTTCACTGCTTGTGAACATGGCTGTGGTTTAGATCCATAATAAAATACATAATAAAATTTTTAATTTTTATTTTATCCAAACCAATACCCTTTACAAAAGCAAGATCAACAGCCACTGTCAGGAATACTGTAAGTTTTGTTATTGCCATTCTGGACCGCAAAGGTGCAGGCTGGTAGTAGTTAAAAAAAACACAGACAATTGCTTAACGCACAAACTCTTCCTCAGGCCTGAAGATGAGGCATGACCTTCCAGGTGAAGTAAAGTTGTTGCCTGAAACAACTGCTCTGAGTTTAACTGAATTGTGTCAACCAACTAGAAAAGTTGTAGAGAAACACAACTTCTGCTCTTGGTGCAGAGCAGAATAGTAAGAAGAGAAGAGGTTATAGTAACCTTACCCTTTTTAGGGCAGCAAGAGACACGTAATTTTCCCCTGCAGGGTAATGTGAGCAGAAGATTTCTAGGCAGCAGAAATTCAAAACACCTCATACAGCATCCAAGATTGATTTTCATAAGGTATTTTGCAGAATATGTTGAGGTTCAGACTTGAGAGATCAAATATTATTTGGGGAAGAGGGAGGAAGAAAGGAGGGGGTTACATGTATCTGGGTATTTCCTGAGTTTTGTTGAACTTTGTTGCAATATGTAGTGTGTGTTTGGTCTCTCCTGCACTGTTTTCTATGAGGACATCTGGAAGTATGTGACATTTTGGGAGGCACATCTATCTCTGCACATTACCTTGTGCTTGCTGGCTGTGATTTCAAGCTTATGTAACTATCGTTGCATGCTGCTAAGCTATGACTGAAAGAAGAGACCTTACACCCACTACAACCAGCTGTACTTCCCATAAAACTTCTAGTTACTCATTTTACATGTAAAAACAGCTTGTTTAATCAATGTGTTACTTTGAAGCAAAATAGGTAGGCATTGTAAGCACTAACTCTCTGTCCGGAGAGACTGTGTATCAACAAACTATGCTCAGTATTTAAGTACAGTTTGCTGAGAGAAACTATAGGGGAAAGAACCACAGTAAGACACAGTAACTTACTAAGCTACTTCTCAAAAAATTCCTTCTCAAAAGGAATAAAATCTATAAAGTTAAGTCCCTCTGATCTTTCCAGAAATAAAGCTCCCTAATTGTTGGATGAGTACAGCTGTTCTGAATGGCAAACTCTTAGTGGGAATGCAGTAATCTATTGACACTGTTGAATGGTTGAGGGAGATACAGAGCCCTTCCACCACCTCACAAATAAAGGCCCTAAAACTCACATAAGAAAGCTCATTGATGTATATACACATTAACATCTATTCCCTTCATGCTGTCACTTGACTGTCCAAAACTGGTCCCCTTCATGGTCCCCTTCCTTCAGCCCTCCAATACCAGACCCTCCTACCTTTTTCTCTGGCTTGCCTGCAGACCTCCTGCTCATTTACCTGCTTTATTCCCTTTGCTTGCTCATTCTGTTACGCCCATTTCTTCTCTGTCTCATTTGGAGGTCACCTTCATTTGTTTGCAATTACCAGAGGTTTCTCAGAGAAATTTCTTTCAAGTATTACAAATATCCATCAGCCACCTCATTTCAGTCCCTTATGTGACAAACCTGCTTGATGGCTCACAGAACCTCCCTAAACAGCTCACTTGCAAGACCTATATATCTCAAAAAGGTTTGGAAGCAATGTAGCTGGCAATCCTCGAGCAACCTAACTTTAGTTTAAGCTACTTCATTAGTCTCACCTCAGTGGGGAAAGACAGGTGAATAACCCTCCAAATGTGTTCAGCTCTCCCCAAGTTTAACCTGAGCATCTGATTTTTGAAGAGCTAAAGTGCAGTGCCTACCATGTAGATATTTACAGATATTTGCCCTAGCCTGGGAAATGTATTAAGATAATACTTAAGTGGAAAGCAATAGCTGCACTCAGGGAGACATTTATCTGACCTGTGTCAGATATGTACAGTTGGGTAAAATTAATTGAAATTTATAAACTAGAAATAGGTTAAAAGGAGCCTAGAGTGATTAGCTCAATTAATTACATTTAGTTAGATGATTCCCAACCTTTACATTAAGATAAATAAATCCTTTCTATTCCCAGAGCAGCTTCTCACAGTGCACATGCATTTCTTGACTCCATCTTTTTGCCCAGCTTTGGCCTGAAAGAATGAGTTAGTAGTTCTATTTTGCAAATCTCTTATACTTCTAGTCACTTTCGTTCATTTTCTCATGCCTCAAACTGGTCCACTGAACATCTCAGTTTTGATGCTGCAATTGACTGTCTCTTCGAAGAGAAAAAGTAACTTCATTTAATTTTAAATTTACATCTTTACAGATCATATACAACTCACTAATCTCCATTTCTGATCTTCAATTCTAAAGATTTCATTTCTCATTCCATCTTTCAAATGTCCACATTCCAGCATACCTCTCTCTATTCCTTGGCTTCTCTTCTGCTCACTTCCCTCCAAACGAGAGCTTCTTCATCTGCACCTTCACCTGCTTACTCTTCATTTGCAAATATAAAACTGTTGTTTTTTGACCAACAACAATATTACTCACTGCTTTCCTAGATTTATTAATCATGACCATGCTGAGTCCAACCAAATATTCATCCAGCTCAACACTCCTGTGATGGAAGCTAGCAGTGACCTTTGCCTCTTGGAGACTTTCCATCCTCTGCCAGATTTATGACCCAAATCACACCAATCCTTCCTCCATTTACTAAATGTCCTCCCAAATCTGCCTGTACACACCAACACAGGTCTTAGCAAGACATTAGATACACTGATTTAGTATGAGCAACTGCAGAGATTTTAGCTAAATTTTAGCCTACACTGTCAGTGGCCAAAATATGTATCATTCTCAGGCAGCTGCATTATACACTGCCTTTTGGCTTGCGTGGGTCTTCTTATGGACTGGACACATATGAATGATGGTAACCACTCACATCTGAGGTCATGTTCTTATGCTCTCTTTCCAGGCAGCGGGAATCTGATTGACACAGGGGACCTCAGCTCTTGCTTCTCCATGAGCTCAGCACCCCCAGGGACTGCAGCTGCCCTTTCCTCTCCATGGCAGTCTCACCACACTGCAGTCTATAACCCACACAGCTGTTCACGGTGACAAAGTACACAGGCCACGGCCTGTCTATCAGCACTGTGTCAACATGACCTGCCCTGGGCTGGTTTAGCAGAACTGCCCAAATGTTCCAGGATCTAACCACTAGGAGGAAGGCACTTCCCTCTCAGCTGGCTGGCTGACTGACGTCACAGCACAAAGACTTTTNNNNGTGTGGTGTGGTGTGGTGTGGTGTGGTGTGGTGTGGTGTGGTGTGGTGTGGTGTGGTGAACTTTCTGGGACTGGTATTATTTTTTGGTAGCAAAAAAAACCCCAAAAAACAAAACAAACAAACAAAAAAAAACCACCAAAAAAACAAAAAAAAGGGACAGAAGACAGTAGAGATTTCACCAAATATAGAGAAGTGTTGGGGCACACTCAGGTAGGAAGCAGAGACAAACTTATCTTGCCAAAAAAACTTCCCTGTTTTCTCTTAGTCGGTCTTAGTCAGTAAGACAAACAAGAAAACACAAAACAACTCCCAAGAAATCCCATCCTATGAACAACCTTCAGAGCACCCTGCGATTGCTTCCTTTGACTGATAGAGAAATAATTCACTTTCCGTCCACTTGAAACTTTGAACAAAACCAAGTTAGAGTAAAAAAGATATTGTAGAACATTTTGGCATGATGCCAAAAATATCAATGCATGTTCTTACCTGTAATTCAGTGGAACTGACAGATAGACATGCCTTGGTATCAGTCTACCTTAAAGATGCTTTTTAACATAACTGATAACTTAAGAAACATTTCTAGGATATGCAAAAATATTTTTGATTAAGGGAAAAATCCAGTTTCCTACACTGAATCCTTCATGTTTTGAGCCACAGCCTTGCCTTAATTAAATAATTTTGCTGTTATTTTTATTTTCTAGTATTATATCATAAATTGTACTCCACCATCAATAATTACATCAAATAAATACAGTATTAAAATACCTGAGTGCCTATGAGAAGTTCCAAATTAATGTAACTGGAAAGTCAGGAAATTTTTTTGTACTGAACAGATGGTAACACTCTAATTCTCCTACTTTCTCAGCCAGTCTGCTCCAAGCTTCAACCAGAATTTTGATCCAAATGCTGCTGAAGTCAATGGGAAGGTTGACATTGACTTCAGTGAGCTTCAGCTCAACTGCTGCAAGAAGCAAAACTTCTGTCCGCATGGATCTTCAAAGCAGTTAACAATGATGGCTGGGAACCACAGCTATGTTAGTTTTGTTATGGTAACATCCATCCAACAAGAACTAAACCAAGACATATTTCTTTGCTATTCCCCATGAAACACCCACAGACAAAAGCTCTCTGTCACTGCCTCCTTTGGATTGTGTTCAAAACACTGCATGAAATGAAAAAAAAAATTTTTTTTTTACCTGTCCTTCCCTTTATTTCACTCTGTTGCAATTTAAGAATCAACATTGGAGAAATGCTTTTCACCAATAGTAACTAAAGTACCTGCTCCTGCATTTTCTTAATTCTGATCAACTTTAGCCCCTTGGAACTCCTAACCCACCTCTAAAATATTTTTTCAGTGGTTAAATATGCACACAGGACTTTGTGAAAGTGCTAAAATTAACATGCAACAGTTTTACAGTTTTTGAGTAAAGTTTCTATCCTCAATTACATTTAAATCCTAGAAAAATGTACGATACTGTCTTGGCTCATTGTATGTGTCAGGAACTCACAGCTAAAGGTTTAGGAGTATATTTCATATTTATAAGATAAAATGTGACTTGTCTTTTTCTTAGCAAGTTAAAAACTAAATTCACACTCATTTGACAGACAAAAATTCTGCCTGTGATTATTTGAATACAATTCTGAAGGAACTTTTACACAGTGTAGGGAACACATTTACGTTGAGTGCAGAACAAATGTTTCCAGAAATTTCCACAGCATATCAGTGTACTCATTTAAGAGGAAAATGCATACTGAAAAATGGGATTGCACACAGCACAAAAGATCAAATTATATTGCAAAATTATATTCACTGAAGGTTATAAGCATCATTTTACACATTAGAGGTCAATGTGAAGGGACTGCAGCAAGCACATTTACTCTTTTCTGATACATATGAGGACAACTTATGCTGTGAAATACTGGTGTTTTAGTACTAATGAAAGAACATGATTAAGAATGTTCACAGCTTACTTTGTTACTGAGTTCTCTATCTCACCCAGCCTACCTAAAATGAAGTGTCACTGCAACTTTCTGAATCAATTAGTCTACTTAAAAAGCTGCACAATGAATATATTTCAGTAGTTGGAGCTGCAGTTTTTACTGAAGGTACTGCTTAGTGTTAACACCATCAACACAAAAATGGAATAACCCAAATCTATGGAACTGAGCAAACATGATCAGGATGTATTTTTCCACAGATGATTACTTTGTAAAACACTTCAAAAGAACTCCACAATCTTAAATGAACTGTGCTTTATAAATGAAGAAAGATTTCTTTAGGATATTAAACTCCCAGCCCAGTGTTTCATTAAGGACTAATGAATACTGTTATGTACTCAGTTGATTTTTTCCTGTGGAAAAGATAAGAATCTCTCTCCTGGCCTAGACCTAGGCAAGAAAAAGAGAGAGGGAGAAGACTGCATTTTCCTTATTTGTTCACATTTTAAATGTTACTATAAATCATCACAGAACGATGAATGATGAAAGGTAAACATCAAGAAATGGAAGAATTTGTGCTTCTGTTGGTAATAGCATGTTATCAAAACACCTCCATAGGAACAGTCTACAAAGCTTTATGAAGTATAGAGGCAGAAGGAGATGTCCAAATCTTGTATCTTAGTTCACTCCAACTTTAAATCTTCTAATTTCTTAAACAAATTTCTAAGTATGTTGCAAAACAAAGATGCAACATTTAAGGATGCTCACTATACAGGAAAGTGCAGACAAAAGTTGACCATAAAAAAGAGGGAAAGAATCAAACTGGATTAATCCATCCTATGAAATGTTAAAGGTCATCAACTTCTACTTCTGAAACAACTTTTAGGAAGAGTTTCTGAAACAACAGGGGAAAGAAACCCAATAAAAATCTGTTTCTATAATTACTTTGTTTTTAAGGCAGTTTTCAGCACACATTCTAGAGGTCTCATAATGGATCTATCTGTCTTCAATTTTCAGTTAAACAAGATGGGACTGTGCACAAGAAGAAACCAAATGAGTATCTTCCACATATAACCACAAATAATCCCAAAACTCAGATACCTTGTACAATTACAGTTATGTCTCCTGATTGTGTCTAAAAATTGTTCTCTAAAATTGAACAGAATCTACAATAATAAACAGTTTGAACTCAAGATTAATGAGATCTGAGACACTGGTCAATAAAAGAAATAAAGGAACTCTAATGGAAGAGACAGCTAAAACTGTTTCACTCCCAGCAATGCAAACATTTTCCTGCATCTTGTCAAACACAATCAATCCTTTCCCATCTTTCAGAGAGATCCGTGAGGTCCCTATCCCAGCAAGAAGTAGGGAGGCTCAGCTTGTTTTGCTGCTGTTGAAATGCCTCCAGATTATACCTCCCAGACCAGTGGATTCCCTGTGGAAAATCAAGGCTACTCTTCCTCCACTCCCTTCCACGCAAGGACAGCCTTAACTGGCAGGCAGGGATCCTTGCCGAGGCAGCAGCACAGGGAAGCTGCAGGGAAGTAACAAACACACACATTGTTCTTGTGTCTCAGCTACAACAACCTGAAAAAAAACTCTGTGACCCAAACTGATTTGCAGTTTGTGTTTAGGGAGAGAGAACCAAAATCGGACTACTTTGAAAGCACAGTGCAGCCTAATGCATTATTAAATGTAGAAATTACAGCTATTACTTTCAATATTTTTATGCAAGCTTTCTCTTCAGCAGATTAGGAGAAACAGTCTATATCTATAGCAACCAGGAGAGAGGAGGGATGGATAAATCCAGTACAAAACATTTCTCCTTAAAACCTTGCATCACTACCTTCACTATAGCAAGCATAATAGCTCATTTTTATTGCCACTTGACTGAAGCCTCATTAAAAACATGGTCAGCTGATTTTAATTCCTTCCTAATAAACAGAATGTTCATGAGGAAAACTGCAGCAATACTCCTCTGGAAGGCTTCCTTTGTTTCTTAAAGGAATTTAATTTTTTTGTCTTAGAGAGAGATTTCTTACAGATAGTTTGTTTAGCTTCCACTCTGTGATCTCCAGAACCACCCTAGGTAGGTATTAAAATGGGAAAAAATACAAAATTCCCCTAGTTATGATCTTCTTGACTTAAAGTGAGCTTTGAGAAGATACTGTAAATGAAATGAGACTGACTCTATTAATAGATATTAATATTAATAGATAATTCAGGTGAGCATACAGTGCTGAGTGTCTCAGTGCAAGGAAAGGACTGCCAGGGAGAGTGTCACAGGAGAATTGCATCGATTTGAAACACACAGAGTTTGTTCTCAGGATCCCTTCATGCCAGTGTGGGTCATTTCGCTGGTGGGGATGTTTTGTGCAGATGGTACGTTCTAAATGAAGAAGGGGTCGGTCGAGAATGTCTCAACAGAAAGCGGCTGTTTAATGGTCCACACTGGGCAGCACTGGGGATTTTCTGACCGCTCTGAAAGAGCCAGTGCTGACTTCCACCTCCAGCAGAACGGGTTGGAGGGGGGACTCCACCAAAGGCTGCACCTGGGGGGTTTGTGGCCCGGCGATTTCCTGTCTCTTTCAAATATAAGAGCAGTTCAGTGGCTGAATCCAACAAACCGGGAGAAGGGTTAAATATGTGGAAGCTGGAAGCATTTTCGGGGACTCGCCACTGGCGCACCCCGATTTTAGGGGCCCCGTGAGCCCCGGCGGAAGTTTTCAGCATGTGGGGACCGCGGGTGAGAGCGGCCCCGCAGAGGTGTCCCCCGAGGAGGGACAGCCGCTGGCGCAGGGGCTGCGGGCGGAGCGGCGGGGGCAGGAGGTGTGAGGGGCCGGGAGCGGGTCGTGAAGGACCGGGGGACGGGGACGGGCAGCGGGAGGCGGTGCTGAGGCACCGGCGGACGGGGCCGCTTATCCGGAGCCAGTGGTGAGGGACCAGAGGACGCGGCTCCGGATCCGGCGGTGAGGAACGGGCGGACGGGGCCGCTTATCCGGAGCCCGGGGAGAGGGACGGGCGGACGGGCCCCTCAGCGACCGCCGTGCGGGCGCGGCCGCCGGGGCCCTGCCGAGCTGCCTGCGAGGAAGC